>VWZF01006639.1:927433-948285 GCA_013396755.1 Sclerurus mexicanus
CACCTTCCCCCTCCCCCCCCCCCCCACTGCCCCCTGCTCAATAAAAGCACCATTTGTGTGGCAAATAGCCAAGGGTTTTATGAATACAGCTCTTACTTTCTGCAGCTGCTAGAAACCTTTCTCAAATACGAATTAAAATAAAAAGCCTTGCTAGACACTTTCAGAGCTCATAATTCTGCTATTTTTGGTCTGCGGTGGGGAGTTCTTGCATCAGAAATCTTGGTTGGAGAGGCTTGAGTGGCTTCTTTCAAATATTATGAAATTGAAAAAAAAATCTGGAAGATGTATGCCTTTAAATAATCTCCCACATTATAAGGATCCTCAGGAACTTGATGTGATTATGTCCATAGATTTGATGCTTCCCTCGCTGTTATGGCTGTGAAAATGTGTCTCTGATATTTTATAGAGGCTTGCCCTTTCTTCAGAAGCCATTGGGGTGAATTCTTGAGGAACTGGCCCAACTTAAACTAAGTATTTTTAATAAATCAACTACCAGGGAAAAAAGATAGAGACTGCAATCCATGCATAGGGATGTCTTATAGGTTTAAAGAAAAGCATTTTAGGTTCCATCATGGAAACGAGTTTTGGTAAGAGATGTGGGAAACCACGATAACATTAGGATGATGGTTGAACTGTGAACTTGCAGTTTGCATACCGGAGTGTGAGCAGGGAGAGACGCCTTGGGATTTGTCAGGAAGGCGGGCGAGAGGCAGGGAGATGTGCTCGCTCAGCTGCATGCCCAGGGGGATCCTGGAGGAAAGGGAATGCTCTTCCCAGGGGGGGATGAACTCGGACAGTTTGCAGTTGTTAGTGATTTTCTGTATCAGCCTTGTATTACCTGTGCAAAAATAAAAAAAAAGGATTTAAAAATCCATTTCTGACAACTTAAGTCATGTTTCGCCCCCCCAACCCCAACCCCAAAGCATACCTTTGAGAGAGCAGCCAGAATAACTTTGGATATCCACAGTCAGTGAGAGCGGGATCGCTTTCCTGGAGGAAGGGGCTCACGCAGCGCCTGTGTGTCCAGGGGCACATCAGGACCTTCACAGACATTTTGTGCATTTGTAGTCCAGCCATGTGGCAGCCAGTGGTGCAAGGAAAAAGTCTGGACAAATATAAAATCTCACTCACTCAGATTTTGAACATGAATCAAAAAATGTGTCCGGGGAGCGGAATCTGGTTGTACGTAGGTTGGAGTGGCATGAAGATGGAGTGGATGTAAGTTGCAGACATTTGTTGAATGGTGTCTCATATATTCCTAGACCTGAGCACAGCAAGGAGAGGTGGAACTGAGAGCAAATCTCTCCTTATGAATTAAGATGACATGGCAACAGGATGGCTCAATTTATTTGCAAGTTTATTTGCAAGAGCAGTAGAGATTTTTCAGTTCTGTTGAATTAGCTCAAGTCCCAACCAGATCAGAGATGAATAGCAGAGCCTCTCAGAGGTGGGAAACTAGCCAAAGGACCATCAGTGCCTTTGCATCGGGATCTACACTCAGAAATTGAGATTTTTGCTGACTGCTAGGAAAAAGTGAGTCTTCCCCCCCTATTGCACAACAATCATTTTTGAGGATGAAAGGTTCTGTGCCTGTAGCAGTTGTGCCAAGGGGGCCACAAAGCAGATGCTCAATGGTGATTACACGACTGGCATTTTAGGGTGGCTGTGAGCTGCAGGCTTGTCCAAGTCTGTGGCAGCATCGTGTATGTGGGTCACTGAGCTTAACAGGGCAGCAACGGGAAATGTGTGTGACCTGTCACACTCTTTTGGATAGAGGACTTAATTATCTAGAGGCTTTGATGAGAAATAATTGCTAAAGGCTTTAACACAAGTTGCCATTGTCCGAGAAGTTCTTGTCCCTCCGCTGCTCTGCAGGAATTTTGCGTGTCCAGGCTTACTCTGATGTTGATGGAGCAAACTGCCTGGAGTTGCTGTGCTTCCGTACGAGGGTGAGACATCTTCCTGGGCTGTAATGATCCATCAGCTGAAGTGAGGGAACGCTTCCAGCACAGCAACCTGACCATATAATAAAGACTTTAAAATGTGTGCCAACCCTGACTCTCTCAGCACTCCTAAGGCATATTCCTCTCCAACCTGTGTGTCTTACTGCCATGTAAAAATCACAGTGAGTTAGGGCCTCACCAAAGGGATGTTACTTGTATTTTATCAGAAGATAAACCACAAATCACTCGTAACAAAGGGTGTCTTCCCTGGTTCCCAGGCTTCTGAGTTAACCTCTATGTAATGCTTTCTTTAATAACTCAGCAGTGTATTGTGAAAATAAACCAACATTTGACCATTTGTGTTAAAAACAAACAACTCCAAAACCTCTTTCATAAGAAATAACAATCTTTTGGCTATATTTTGTGTACCTAAGTGACAGCCTTATAACACAGTAGTCATGCCCACTAGATGTGTGCAGCAGTAGTACTAGATAGTTAGGGATATCATATTTTGTTTAGGCTGTTAGTGCATCAATTTAATTTTACAGCCTGCTTGATATGGCTGATTTTATAAGCAGGGATATCATTTTACTTGTGTCCTGTTACAAGTTTGTGCATTAGTATAATTTTCCATTTTTTTCCAATGCACGCTGAAAGCAGTTGGCTTTTCCCATGGACTTCAGCGTATCACAGAATCACAGAATATGCTGAGTTGGAAGGGACCCACAATGATCACGGAGTCCAACTCCTGGCCCTGCACAGGACCATCCCCAAGAGTCACATCATGCGCCTGGGAGGATCGTCCAAAGGCTTCTTGAACTCTGTCAGGTTGTATCAGGAATTTTCTGGTTAGTTTGAGAAATGATATATTGTGATAATCCTGCAAATGTTTTCTAACTGACTCATGTGATACCGGACATCATCCTACAGTAGCGTTTTTGGCCCATTCTTGTGCCTTGTGTAAATGAAAGTGGTTTTCACAGCTGGCCTTCCCATCAGTTCCTTTTGCTGCTTGAAGATTAGGCCTGCTAATCTGGTTTTATCATTTCTGTCAGCCGGCCGTACTGGTTTAAACCTTTCTGCTCTGCTTCCAGCCCAAGGATGCCCTCTTGGATGTGAGCCTTGAGGATAGCGCGGCCGTGGGAGCCGAACTCGCATCCTCTGCAGAGGTCTTTGGAGACCTGCTCTCAGATGAGAATGTTAGTTTTTCACAGCCCACTTATGCAGAAATCAAAATGTTTTTGCCAAGTTTGCTGGGCTGGGAGGAAAAATCCGGAAGATCTGCAGATGTAGGTGGAATCTCACAAGCTTCCCTGGAAAGCCCTACGCCAGCACATATCGCTGTGCACCCGGACAATTATAGTGACAAAGCTTAATCAGTAACAAAATGAGGTCTCGTTAAGTCCCTCGCTGACATATCTGGGCTAGGCTGGGGTGTGTAACAAGTAGGAAACAACAGATGACTTTGGGTCTTGTAAGTCGACATGTGGAAACGGAGCCCTGCGATGTTTCCCGACCATCTGAGTCGCACATGTTCAGCGAAGGTGCTCGTGATTTGGCTGTTATCTCTGTATGGGAGAAGTGGAAGATAAATCTGAAGGTTTTTCCAGACAAAAGGAACTTATCGAGTAATACTGAAAGCAGACGGCGCAGAGCCAAGCTTGGATTTGGCCCTTATTTTGAGCTGAGTGGAAAGAAACTGTGGCCAAGGATCAGATGGAAAACCATTTAACCCTCTTTGAGATTGAACAGCAGCTTTGCTGAGAAAGTCTAATTTGGAATACAAGCATGAGAAAAATAATGAGAGCAATGATTGATACAGTGATTGACAGCATGTCATGTAGGACAACCTGCAAACTTGGCTCCTGAAGGTTATACCATGTATCATCATGGACTGTGATGAGGTGGAGCTATAAAATATGGGAGGTTATAGAGGAAAAAATGCTGCTTCTGATCCTTTTCACCTCTTCTGATGTGCCTTTTCCTTACCCTGCCTGTGTTTCAAATTCTTCTTCAGGCATTAAATTTGCTGGGGCAAGTAGAAGTAGAGGGATTAAATGAACAAATTCATGCATCGTAATACTGAGGGCTTTTTTATTTGTTGAATTCCTCATTGTTTCTTACATCTCAGTTCTCTGACCTGCAGGTCATGCTCTATGTTCACTTGACCATATTTGCTGTGAGTCTCTTTTCTCGGTTTTCTTCATAGTCTGACTCTTTTCTTTCATTATTATTTTGTTGAGTCTGGCTCTATCCTTCTAAAGGCCCTTGAGTGCATCCAGAGTAGAGTGACAAAGCTGGTGACAGGGCTGGAAGGCATATCCTGGGAGGAATGGCTAAGGATGTTAGGCTTGTCTAGTTTGGAATCAAGGAGGCTGAGGGGTGATCTCGTTGCTCTCTACAGCTTCCTAAGGAGGGAATGTGGAGAAGGAGGTGCTGAGCTCTTCTCCCTGGGATCCAGTGATAGGATGTGTGGGAATGGTTCAAAGCTGTACCAGAGGAGGTTTAGACTGGACATTAGGAAGCATTTCTTCACCAAGAGGGTAATTGTATTGAAGAATTGTATTGCAAGTGATAAACAAATAATGAATGTTACTTTTTCTCCTTTCTGAAGTGATTGGAGCTGTACAGATGAAAATGGTGGCTGGAATTATTGGCTAATGGCTATTTTTGCAATTTAAGGCACGTTGGTGCTGTTGTACAGGGATTCCTCTCCAGTGGTTTAAGTGAGTTGAAGATGCTGTACTGTGACTGAAAAGAAGAAATGGAAACCAGATCCATCTCATGCTTAGCTGTGCAGTTAAATGACTCTGGATGGCCAGAGCTTTATGCTGAGCTGTGTATGAAGTTACCAATTTCCTTTGTCTTGCAGAAGGGCTGTGATATCCAGGTAGGCTTTGGATTTCACCTTTCTCTTCAGAGTAGAGGCAAGTTTTACTCTTAAGGCAGCTTTTGGAGCCCTGATGAAGAAAGCCTGTGGGGGTTTTGGTGGAATTTATAGCTGAAAATCCAGAGTCCTTGCTGCTTATCCTTTATTTGGAGTCAAAAGCTAGCTTTCCTGTTTTTATGAAGCATGAGGCTCTGCATTACCTACACTGTTTTCAGCACAAATCCAAAACACAGCCCCATACTAGCTGCTATGAAGAAAATTAACTCTACCTCAGCCAAAACCAGCACAAACTCCTAAGAAAAGAATCCCACAAGAACTAACCTCATATCCCATTCTACTCCAGCTGCAAAGCAGAGGTTTTTGGTCTGCCTTCTTTAACATAAACACTGAGAAGTGTCTATTAAGACAGCTTTCCAAAATAAAACACTATTAAAACAGAAGGCATTGCATATACTATTTCCAAGGGCAAAAGAGGGACTAATCACTTAGTGCATAAATGAAAGTCATTTCATTATTCAAGATATGCAAACCTGTGGGACTTGTACTTATGATTACTTGATATTTCACAGTTATTTTTAACTGATGTATCATCTGATGCAAATCTCTCTTTATAAAATGCAGAGTAGCTGAAATAACAGAGCTCCTAAAATCTTGATTCAGGCAGCATTTTATCAACCTTTGGAATTCAGTAAGAACTAACAAAAAATTAAGGATCTGTGTCAGAGCAATTGGAGATGTAAACATCTGCTAGGCTGCCTTTTGCATCCTATAGGGAGTTTGTATGCTTTTTATAGCAGCTCTTGTCACCTAGCACAGAGGGGTTTTGAGCCATAGCTTGGGATCCCTCAGCACTGTTGCACAGCAGTCAGTTAATAGAAGACATTGTTCCCTGTAATGTAATGCTGTTATTGTTTCAAATATTTCGTTCAAGTCCTTTAATCTCTCCTCGTGATCATCCCTTTCTACATTTTTAATTATCAGTGCTTTACATGAAGAAATGCTGAAGTGTGAAAGGTTAGATAAGGAAACATTCAGCATCCAGAAGCCCTTTGCTCAGAGGGGCTGTGAACAGGACTGTTGCACTGATTTGCTAAACCAGAGCCGGTGTTTTATCAGCAACACACACATCAAATGCACTGTGCACAACAAGCACACTTACAACATCTAATAGGAAAGAGACCCCATCCAGTGTGGTGCTCCTTGCTAGTTCATGTGAGAGAACAAAGGGAGGGAGGTTTCTTTTGTAAATGGGGAACGATGGAATAGGTCTATGAGGAAAAGATTAGGCTCGTTTCAAATCTGGGGGTAGCTGGTTTGCTCCTGATTCAGCGTGATTCATGAGCTGTCACACGTCAGAGACAGATGGCCTCAGCCAGCACCCAAGGGAGACAGGGCATCACTTAGGGGTCTGCAGGCTGCCTTGAGACTGTGTTCAAAGGGGGAGCTAAGTCTGGAGAGTAGATCCAGCTAGAACAACCTTAAGCTCTTTTCTTACGCCCTCAGGCTGGGGATTTCAACCATGCCCTATAGAGACCATGTTTACATTCAGATATAACTGGTGAGACAGGCTCTGTCCTTGCCCTGTTATTTTCCTGCCCAGAATTGCTGTGCAGACCTGCACCTGTTTCTGACAGATTTTGCTTCATTTTAGCATAAAACAACTCCTAATCTATTTAAGCAAAGCTTTACAATAACAGATCTAAACCAAAATGGAGTCCCACTACCCTTCTGTGCTGATTCACCTATGGTTAAGCTTCAGCAGTTTTCCCAGGTGCAGAGTTCTGCTCCTGATGTCCTGAATGACACTGGGCAATATCTACCAGCACCTCCAGCTGGGTGGGAGCTCTATTCTCCCTTAGATGGGGAGTTATAAAACTGAAGGGGAAGGACATTACAGCAGGACCTGTTGCAACAGGACAAGGGGTAATGGTTTTAAGCTAAAAGGGGATCAAATCAAACTGGATATAAGGAAGAAATTTTTTTATGATATGGGTGGTAAAACACAGGAACAGTTTCCTAGAGAGGTGGTGGACCCCCCATCCCTGGAAGTATTCATGGTAAGGTTTGATGGGGCTCTGAACAGCCTGATCTAGTGGAAGGTATCCTTGTTCATTGCAGGAGAGTTGAAAGTTGATTGTGTTTAAGGTCCCTTCCAACCCAAATTATTCCATAGTTTTACACAAATTATTCCATAGTTCTGTGTTAGCTGTGGCCCCATTTGGGGCCCCATTTACAATCTTTCTGTCCTTCAGAATAGCAGTATTGAAATGGGGGAGAAAAGCACACACATTGGTGGTATATTGAAAAAAACAGAGTGTAAATAGCATCTCTGGACAAACTTGGAGCTGAGTTTTCCTCAGAAGCCCAACACAAACACCCCTCCTCCTGGTGGGAGATGCAGCAACCCCCTGCCTTGTGTCCTGCCAGCTGTTTGTCCATGCAGCACACTGTGCAGCTACTCCTCCCCACCTGAGGCCAGGGGTAATTGCACTTATTTCACAGGCAGCACTATCCAGTGGGTGTTCTTATATACACTTCAAGGATGGGCCTCATCTGACTAAGGTCAGTTGAGTAGGTAAGTTTTTCCCACATTAAAGCCAATTAATTTTGGATAGGTACGAGTGAGAGCAACATATAGTCCAGTTTCTCTTCTCAGTGAATTGGTTCACGTTGGCTGAGATTGACTCTTGCATCTTCCCTGGAGGCAGAGCCTCCTGTACGTGTGAAGACCAGGCTTACAGAGAGCCATTAGAGTAAGGGAAGGACTTTGATCTCAAAATTGCACCATTTGAAACTGCAGATGAAAAAAAAAAATTAATTCATAAAACAGCAAGCAAGCCTGCAAGTGAATCATTTTAGCTTCTCCCAGAACAGCCTCAGTCGCAATGCCCCTAAAAAAATGGGAGTACAACTCCAGCAGGAGCCATGCACGACCCCAAGGGTACTGGGATGCAATGCTCCTGGTGATGCAGCAAGAGCAAGGATGTGACAATTTTGGGAGGGGGAACGTGCCAGCAGAGGCAAAGGAAAGCAGGATGAGCTGTGGGTGGGAGTGTGCCACGGCTCGTGGGGAGCTGTGAGCCGGAGCAGGAGGCTGGGGAGGAGCAGGTCTGCGCTGCCTCCGCTGCTCTTGCCCCGAGCTGGGTTCGTGCTGTAGAGCTGCTCCAGCGTGGCACAGTGCCCAGGCAAATTCGGCTGGCTCTGCACCCTAACGCCACTCGGCAGCTCCCAAACCAGACCTGACTTGCACCCTGCCAGCTCCGGGCAGGAGCAGAACAGCCTGAGCGGGGTGAACAGACGTGCCCTGAGGATATGTCTGCATTGCAGTGCAGAGGTGAGACCTGGGCTTGGTGAGACAGACTTGAGCTAGTCCTTGGGAGCCATGGAGCTGTGAGGCACCACGAACATGTGGGGGGTGTGTCCCGTGGCTCTGGGAAGGGGGTGTGGAGAAGGAAGGAGGTTTTTAGCCTCAGTGAGCATTATGATGCTTTTGGGGATGGTGGTGGAAGGACGTTATGGACTGGAATGTGCTCTGCTCGCCAGTGGGATGGCCATTCTGCAGAGATCACACAGAACAATCATAGAACCGTAAATTGTTTAGGTCAGAAGAGACCTTTGAGATCATCGAGTCCAGCCATTACCCCAGCACTGCCAAGCCCACCACTAAACCATGTCCCCAAGTGCCACATTTACCTTGTTTTTCAATCCTTCCAGGGATGGTGATTCCACAACTGCTTTGGGCAACCTGCTCCAGTGTTTGAGAAGCCTTTCAGGGAAGAAATTTTTCCTAATATCCAATCTAAACCTGCTGACCAGCAGGACTGAGAAGTGGAAAAAATGGTAGTGCTGGAGTTTGGGTAAAGTAGGTTGCCCTCTTCCATAGGATGAATGGATCTTAGGGTTTGACTGAGGATCCTCAGCCCCACACCCTGGCACTGGGACAAACCCCAATCCTTCAACTGGGTGGTTCATCTCTGAGAGACCAAAACCATACAAACAGATTTTAGATGGCTCCAGCGAATGCTACCTTCTGAAGTTGTCCTGTCTCCTTTGTCTTGACTCTGTGCTGCCAATGTGCTTGCTTATTCCTGAAATTATTCTATATTACAGAGGGAAAAAAAAAAAGTAGGGAGATAAATGGCCATAAGAAACTTTATCAAACCTAATCACAGGTGATTTTCAGTGGCATCTTGGGAAATAACATCTGGTATGAACCAGCAGCTTGAAGCCAGAAGGGTGACTGCAGCCCCTAGTAGAGGGGTGGAGATAACTTTCCTCCCAGCACCTCCAGCACCTACAAGGCTTCTCTGCGCTCAGCACTAGGTGGCATCCAAGGGGGGAATTTGGGCTCCTGGGCTCTGAAATTATAAGTGTACTGGATCAAAAATGAGGATTCCATGTGGATGGGGAAAAAATCAAAGGGCCAAGAAGGTGGAATTTTTCTATCTCCTGCTGCTGTCTTGTTGGTGTACAGCTTGCTCTGAGGTCTGTTCCACCATCTCAACTGAGTGCTGGGCCATCAGAACAGGGAGACAATGTGACAGGGTGAAGAGCAAAGCCATCATTCACACACCAAGGTACATGAAAACCTGCAGGGATACATTCACCCACGTCCTCTCTTTCCTTTGAATGCTGCCAACCTCGTCGCCTCTTGGATGCTCAGCACGCTACATGTGTTGCTGTCTGTTCATGTGCTGCCCCTTGGTGTCACCTAAGGTGTGCAACCCAGGGACAGCTGCAGGTGACTGGAAGTGCAGCTTCTCTGAGCTGGAAAACATTTCCTAATGAGGGAATTACCTTTGCTTCGTCCACCTCGTTTTCTAAATAAGCCAAATTGTCCCTAGGCCGTTAATGGGGCTGGGGAGAAAGCAGAAGCACCACAAGAGATTGGTCTTGCCTGGGAGATTTTTCCTCCTCTTTGCCTTGAAGGTGTCTTTCTGCTGATGTGGGATGAGGAGGGGGGTGTCCAGCATCTCTCCCTGTGTCTGTGCCCTCCTGGGAGGAGGGCAGGATTAAACCCTCAGCCCTCCAGCTTGGTTATTGTCATCTCCCAGGTAAGCTGTGGCCGTGAACCAGCTCCCCCAGAGAGGCAGCTGTGCCTGTCCCCATTGCTCAGGGATGTGGGGCTGGGGGCCAACACCCAAGCTGGGGCTCAAAGGCACTGCTGTGTATGGCACAGGCTGGAATGCAAAGGTGCAAGGAGCAGACAGGTAATGAGTAAGTGTCCGTGGGTGGCTGCCTGGAGGTGCAGGAGCCATGGGAGGGGCACAGCGCTCCCTCCCTGCCTTGTTTGCGTGCCGCAGGTGACCTTGAGTTTAACAACCAGCACTGTGCAATTGCCAGCATTGTTTCCTGTGCCCTGTCCCCACTTAGGAGGGTGCTGAGGTCCAGGTCCTGGAGGTTACTTTACAGTCATCTCTCCTGAGCCTCTTCACTCTGTCTCTAGATGAGGAAAGGGTTCTCGGGACTGAGTATCCCATCTGGCCTCACAGGGGCCGCCCACAGAGCCCCACTGCCCTCCCTGTGCCATGGAAGGAGCTGCCCTGACCTTATCGGAGCCCGAGCATCTGCCAGCAGCATCACGCCTCCTCACCACCCCCGTTGCCCTGTAGGGGAGAAAGGACAGGGGCAGGCACTTGGTTTCCCCACTTGCTCAATCACCCAGTGTACAGTTATCTTGTGATTTTTATGACAGGCGGAGAAGGAGCTGTTGGGGTTAGACTCTTGCTTCACTGCCTGGAGGTCAGGCACCAAAAGGGGCTGGGGCTCATCACCGCCCAGAAACCACTTTTCTTCTGAAACACCTTTGTGCTCATGCCTTTTATTTTCCTTTTCCTCGTGTTCTTCTGGTGTGAATACAGCTTCAGGCAGGGATGTAGGAGAGCTTTATCAGGGTTCAGTTGGAGTTTGAAATACTTTTCTTCCCAAAAGTATATGTACCTACAAGAAATAGTTTCAACCCAAGCCTGAGTAGGCAGAGGCACTACAGAGTGCTGTTTGTGTGCCCATTTCTTCTACCTGCAATTATGGAGAAATTGCCATCGTTTAAGCAGCAGCTGTATGAATAACTTTATTATTTGTTATTATTAGTCCTAGCTGTGTGTTTTTCTTGAGATCATATCTGCACAAGAAGGCACATTAATAATAGCCTTTTGAACTGGCCGGGTTTAATTTCTATGGATCGTGAAACTTTTGAAGCAAGGTGCTGTTTATTGCTTTCTTTTAAAATCAAAAGTACTAAGCCACAGCAGAGAGACCTCTCTGTTGTCCAGGCTGAGTTCTTGCAAGGGCAGGCGGTCATGTTGTGCTCAACTCCCCTCATCTGGCATCAGCAAAAGGGTCTCGTGTTACAGTGTGGTGCCAAGCTATTTTAGGAAGCAAGATTCCCCTTTATGCAATTATTTTTCATGTGAGTTGAAGTACTGCATTCACTTGCACTTCACTTTTTCTGTTTTGGTCTGTTCTGTCTCTTGCCTTTGGGTGGGGTGTGTGATACAGAGAACAGCTCCTCAGCTTGTGACAGCAAGGTGCTGTCTGAGCATGGAAAACATTACCAAGAACGGGTCAAGAAATAGGAAAACCCACATGAAGTGCTGTGTCCAGCTCTGAGGTCCTTGTTATAAGAAGGACATAGAGCTGCTGGAGTGGGTCCAGGGGCCACGAAGATCATCTGAGGACAGGAGTGCCTCTGCTATGGAGACAAGCTGAGAGAGCTGGAAGTATTCAGCCTGGACAAGAGAAGGCTCCAGAGAGACCTTAAAGCCCCTTCCAGTGCCTAAAGGGGCTCCAAGAGAGCTGGAGAAGGATTTTGGACAAGGACATGGAGTGACAGAACAAGGGGCAATGGCTTCAAACTAACAGGGGGTGGGGTTAGGTGGGGTATTGGGCAGAAACTCTTCCCTGTGAGGGTGGTGAGGAGCTGGCACAGGTTGCTTAGAAGTGTTCAAGGCCAAGTGGGATGGGGCTCTGAACAACCTGGTCTAATGGAAGGTGTCCCTGTCTATGTCAGGGAGTTTGGAACAAGATGATTTTTAATGTCCCTTCCAACTCAAACCATTGTATGATTCTGTGAAATTATGTTTTCTCTTTGAGAACCATTATTAGGAGCTTTTCATCAAAGTCCAGTAGGAAAGAATAAAATCAGGACAGGGCTCCTTAATGCTGGTTGTGACTTACTAGTATTTTTTGGGCTGCTTATCAGGTGCTCATGCCCATGAGGACACAAACACACAGTTGCAGACCCACCCAGGCTGGCAGTCTCTGAAAATAAGATGAAAACAAAACCAAACTGAAATGCTGCCGTGTGTGATTTGTGCTTTTGGCACTGGTTTTTTACCCCAAAAGTCACCTCGCAGTTAGTGTTTTGCTCCGCTTTCCCAGCAGCTGGTGGTACAAGGCTTTGCTAAAGGCAGGAGGGCTGTAAAGGTGGGTGCATGGCCAGGGGAAGATGGGCAGTTGAAGACAAGTAAAAAACTCAAAATGCATCACTTTGGGGCAGAGTCTTTTTCTTTAATTTTTGGATCCCGGTGTTTCAAAATAGTCTTGTGGTTTGGAAACAGGAGGATTTTGACATTCAGTGTTTGATGTTGGCAATACTGGATAAAGGAGATAAAGGGGTCCGTGACAGAGCACATGAGCTATTTGTGAGCTATTGTGCAACAACTGTCAGTGAACCTGTGTCTTTGTGTGTTTGAAGTGTATTTCCTGACATTTACTGGCAATTTTAAAGCGATTTACTTCTTGCTATTTCATAATCCCTGATTCAGAGCAAATTTGCAGATTTTGAGGATTGGAAGAGACCATTAATGCCATAGTCCAAGTCTCTGGATAGCTGAAACCACTTATCTTCATCCTCTCCTGTACTGAGCCCAATACTCTGTGTTCAAGTACAGCATGTCTTCTATAAAGGCAAGATATGAAGGTAGAAAGATCAATCACTAACCCAATACCCAAAAATTTGTTCCAAGATCTGATCATTATCACTGTTTAAAATAAAATGGGTGATATACTCCTCATTTTTCTTGGCCTGCCTTTGGCTAGAAGAATAGTGTATGCCCAAACGTTCATATAAAAGAAATAATTTTTTAATCTATTTCAAAACAAATAAAAAGACAGGCTAGATATATTTATATCAGGGAATATGCATGGCTTTACAGAGAAACTTTCTAGTGGTTTGATGCTGTGGTCTACAAGGCCTGGTAAGTCATTTGAGCTGTATTAAGGTTAATATCATAACTCAAAGATCATTCATTTTAGTGGTTTTTCTTCTTTACAGACATTTCTTCAGCCTCTGGAAATCCAGTGTCCCAAGCAAAATTAAACTGGCACAGAAAAGTGAAGTGGGAAGGGGGGGTTGTGCAGTTGAAGGAATAAAAAAGGGCTTCTAACTGGAAATCTGTGTGACAAATGGCAGTGGGCCTGGCTTTACCCCCTCTGGCTATTAAAATGCTGTGTTGCAAGATAATTTTGGGAAAAAAATTGTAGCCAGAGGGAGGATGTGAAACAAGCTGTTGTTACTGAGTCAGTAATTTGAGTGCTGTAGTTTTGTAATGTGCTACTAACCCAAATCATCATCCTACCACTCCTGAGTTTTTGGGCCTGGCTCTTATCACAGAAGCAAACAGCCTCTGTGAAAGGATTCAGAATACAAATCGGGGAGAAAATCCTTTTCAGAGCTATAAAACCCTCTGGTGTTGTAAGGAGCTCAACCGTTTTCGGCAGGACTTTCAAAGAAAACAGTGTTGAGATCCCCTCAGTGAATAGGAACATTAATATATGGGGTGTGTATTATGTAAATCCATACTTCAGTGGAGTGCTAGATAAGATAAATGGGTGCAAAGAGCAGGCTTGGAAAGCTGCTGGGGAGATTTTTGTGTGTACCGTGGCCCTTGAAGGCTCGGTGCAGAACTCAGAGCCCATGGGGACACCGATGTCCTGCCATCCCCTCCTGCTCAAGGGGCTGCTGCAGTGTCACCATCTAAATTCTGTCTACGCGTGGCACAATCTTGCTCAGCCACAGCATTGCAGTGATTCCCCTTAAAAACATTTTTCCCCCTGATTTACTGTGAGCGGTTCCTTCACTGTTTTGATGGAAACAGACAAAAGCTCCTCCATGGCAGAGCCGGTCTGTGTAGCTCTTTTACACCCCCCTGGCACTGCATGGCACAGTGGGATCATGGCACGGAGAGATGACCAGGGTTACAGTGAGCCCAATTTGTGTGATGGAGCAAATATTTGGGCAAGGTCCAGCCTGGCCCTTGCAAACACGTTTAAATACTTGAGGCTCTTGAACAATGAATTATCAAGATAGAGACTTGGGAGCAGATAACCCCAGGGACCTGAGTATTGTGTAAAAATACCTGGCCTGGCCCTTGCAGCTCACGTGAGGCAGCAGCAGGAGTGATGCTGGACCTCTTCCCTGGTGCAACTCCATTTTCATATGCGCAGGACAGGATGGATAGAGGGTCCCCGACATGTGGAGCCACGTGCTTCACTTTTTTCTCGTGCTGCTTCATCTCATGATGAGCCCCACTCTTGCTCCGTATATATTTCGCTTAAAATGTCTTTCAAAAGCCTGTCCCTGTTTCCCCAGTTATGCATCCAGTACCAACCCATCAGAACAGGGTCTTGATTCATGTTGGGAAGGCACAAGCCCATGTTCAACATCACCTTTCCTGCTGCCCCGTGGTGCCAGTGGCCACCACGCACCTGCCCCATCAGTGCCTGTGTTCATCATCAGGGGCTTCACGCTTTGAAGGTGATGCCAAAAGCTATGGGGTGGCCCATAAAATGGCATGGTCTAGACATGGAAAAAGATATTAATTTTTCTTTCACTTTTCATTTGGATGCTGAGCATTTTCAACCAGGTTATTGAGAAAGTTTTGCGACCAGAAATCAATCCAAGCTGAAAAACTGTCGGTGTACTCGTTTACATTATAAACCACAAATGTTTGCATCCTGCAACAAACACCTGGGAAGTGTCCAGACCAGACATTACAAACGTGTTAACTACCCCAAGTTAACCAGTAATCAATTCGGGGCTAAAAACCCGAGTGTGGACCTTTCCTCTGAGACTGCTGTTTATAACGGGGCTTTCATTTAGATCCTGACCTAGAAGCATAATTAAACCATGGCACATTCTTGACTTTCAAACAAACTTCTGGGAGCTCGCCAGCACAGAGCACAGACCTGGATTTTACCAGGTTGGAAATGAGGGTGATGTACCACCTCTTTCATTAGCTGTTGATGGTGAAAATGCCTGCCCGGTAGAAACTAGGAATTCTACAGGCAGCCCTTTAAGGCTGCACTAATAAACACATGAAAGGATTTGAGGAAACTATGGGACAATACTGGTCTATTGAAATCCTTCTTTCAATGCCACCGGTTGGGGGGAAGGTGTATTATTCAGGCTTGGAATTTGTCATAATTAACACGCATCGTTTGTAATTTAGTCGCTGCTTTTTGATTTTTGCAGTCCAAGTTGGCTCCAGTTGCTCCGCCAATACTGGGCTGTACCGCAAGGCATTGGGAAACCATCCATCGCCCTGACCTGCCGGGGTGCTTTGATGGAGCTGGAAGGTTTGGTTTGCCCGAGCAAGTGCTGAGGAAGGACAGTAGATGGTGCTGTTATTCTCCTTTTTGAGGACGGGGATGGCACAGATAAGGCTGTGCACAAGGTGTTACCAGTCCTCAGTATCCCCAAATCATAAATCAGGCCCCTTTGAATCATGGGATTTGGCCTTCAGAAAATCTTCAGATTAAATAAAACGATGTCCTTTTCTACAGCTTCTGTGTTTTGATCTTTGAAATGAGATTTCGAGGTCACATTTTCAAGCTTTTTGTTATAATCATGTCATTTGTAGTTCGTCTGGGTTTTTTGCTTGCTTTTTTTTTCTTTTTGTAATAATGTGAGATGGAATCCTCTAATTGTGTCAGGAGCCTGCAAGATTTAGGGGAACTAAATTAAATTGAGGAGAAACACCAGGATTGTGAAACTTGGCAGGAGTTCAGATGCTGATTTCAAAACAGACTGGACTTGAAGGTTGTTGGCAAATTGAATGTGGCTGACCTCGTGTAATTCAGGATGCCAGGAGCAGGTCCATGACCACAAAGTGTCCTACCCCACGGGTCACTGAGGCACGTGTTTGAGGGATGACCCTCCTGGCCTGCATATCAATCTGCATCCCCAATTTCCTGAGCGGCGCCAAATGCTGCATCAGGATGACATTTATCGGCTCACTTTTTTTAATGACCTGAAGGTTTATGAGGCTTGATCTTTCCCACCAATATTGGGGAGGGCAGAACTGGGCCCCTTTTGGATTTCACTTTTATTTGCCTCTCTCTTCGAGGACAGGTCTAAGTCCAGCCTTTGTAAACATTTAATGGGTCAGCGATGATTGCGCAGGCTGAACAACCTGGCGCCAGTGAAGGTGCCCAGTGTGTGGACATGGGCAGGGACACGGCAGCTCTCCTGCCCTTAACCTTCTCCTGCTTTGAAGGAGGGCTTGGCAAAGCCCCCAGCTCCCTCCCACCGTTCACAGCGCCTCTCAGGGTGTTTACTTCAGCAACAACAGCTGATGATGCTTAAAATAGTCTTGAACAAGGTAGTGGTGGTTCAGCTTCGGACTTTTCAGAAGTTTACTGGTATTTCAGCCTCGTGACTTAGTTTAGGCCACCTGATGTGCAGCACGTAACTTTGCTCTGATTTCCCCCTTCGGTGGGGAACAATCTCAGGTAATGGATAACAATCAGCAAACAGAACACAGCTCGCTTTCTTATTTTAGGATTGCTGTAGACATGGTCATTAACAGCTACAAGAAATACAATAGGCAGGGCCTGGTCCTCCCACGCTGCATGTCGCCTCTCCAGAAGAGTTGCTGCCAAATCCTCCCTGTGACAGAAAAGCAAAGAGGATTCCCAAATAAAAACTTGCTCTAGGTCTGAGGGGGAAGTCGTGGACAGTGCACCAAAATGAGCATCCAATCGTGCACACTTTGGATATCAAACTGATCTGCGATGCCATTTGTGTTTGCAGCACATCAGGAAGAGAATAAGACATTCAGCCTGGAGAAGAGAAGGCTCCAAGGAGACCTTAGAACCCCTTCCACTACCTAAGTGGGCTCAGAGAGAGGTGGACTGGGACTTTTGACAAGGGCATGACGTGGCAAGACAAGGGGGAATGGTTTAAACTGACAGGGAGTAAATTTATATTTGATATTAATGAGAAATTCTTGACGTGAGAGTGGTGAGGCCCTGGCACGGGTCACCCGGAGAAGCTGTGGCTGCCCCATCCCTGGAAGTGTCCAAGGCCATGTTGGACGGGCCTTGGAGCAACCTGGTCTAGTGGAAGATGTCTCTGACCACGGTGGGGAGACTGGAATGAGATGATCTTTAAGGTCCCCTCCAAACCATTCTGTGGTTCTATATCTTCTACACTTGTAAGCAGAGCAGCCCGGAGTGCTGGGGCCACATCCTGCCTGGCCAGGAGCAGCTCCAGGAGCATGGGGTTGGTGCTGGCCAAGCTGTCCAGACTGCCTTTGCACCCCAGCACTAATGCTGGCCTAATGAAACACATTGCGGGGACTAATTAAAGTTGTGTTGGGCCAAGGGGAGTGGGATGGGGTAAGTGGAAGCATAAGGGGAGGCTACAGATTCACTCCCTGCTTCAATAAATAGTTTTTTTTACATTAAATATTGTGTGGGATAAACCAATTCCATGAGCTTCAGAGCAGAAACTGGAGCCTCCTCCCTTCCCTTCTCTCTCCCCAAACCCACCCTTATGTGCTGAGTGGAAACAAAAGCTCTCAACAGGCTCCTTTTGCCCCAAACCAGACGGTACTTGAATACACTTTTCAATGGACAACAAAGGAAAAAGTAACATTTTTACTGTTGGTTTATTTTTGTTTGGTTTTGGTTTTCTTTTGGCAGATACCCTTTGGCCTGGATCACGATGATTGGTCATGATGAAGAATTGAGGAAGAGCTTCTCTCAATTTTTAAGTTATTGACGTGTAATAAGCAGGTTTCCACATAGTTTTGACTCACTGATACAAAGATACAAGGGGCAGCAACAAGTTCCTACCAATTATCCCATTCCAGGAGTAGTCTTAAAGAGCTGATTCTCTTAAAACAAGACTGGATGAGTAAAACTCAGTTCCTCTTTTAATATTGTTGGGTTCTGAAATATCCCAGCTAATATTTATATCTGGGCAAGAACAAGTGTTACAGCAATGTTTTTTTTCCCAGAGATTTTATCAGTGGCGTGTTCCTTGTTCAAGAGAGGTTTGGTCAAGCTGGGGTGGGAAGTGGTGAAAATGTTGTGAGATCAGACCTTCTCAAAAAATGCAGAGCAAAATTCACTAGTAACATAAACTCAGTTGATGCAATTAATTTTTAGATAGAAATACCCTCAGTCCATCATGGAAATTTTGAATCTGACTGAAAGGAAAAGCTGAGGCCTAGAAGGATAGCTATTGCATAGTGTATTCAATAATTCCATTTCTGAATAAACAATTAATCATTACCAATGAATCGCTTGCATATTATTGACAAAGGCACAGAAGCTGCTTCTTGGCACTGCTGACTTACCCATTGTCAAGTGTGAACTGGACAATTGTAGTGACTGCTGCTCCCTTAAGAAATTGTCCAAGATTCAGACTTATTTGTGTGCCCTGGCTTGCATCAATTAACAGTACAATCTTTTTGTTATGAAAATGCAAACATTAGTAGCCTGAGGGGTCTTGTAAATGCAAATAAATATAAAACTATAATTTCAATTTCCCTTTAAGTACAAGAAAACATCATCATCATTATTATTGTTATTATTATTATTATTTGCTGTTACAATGATAAATCTCAGTGTTGGGGTTTTTTTCTAGCTTTAAATGCAAAATGGAATTTAACCCAAGGAATCGGTAGATCTGGGGATGCGGGGAGGCTGGAGTCAGCTGCTAAAATCTGTGGGCTCCTCTTGGCAGGGCCAGGCTCTGAAGGGCGTGGGGAAAGGTGGATGCTTGGCCCCACAGTGAAGGCAAGCTGGGTTGGGCAGTGTTCCCACAGCTGGCACGGGGCTGCCCCTCAGCTGGAGGAGAATGCCCCTGTGAAGATTCTTTCCACACACTTCAGGCATCTGAGAAACCTAAATTAGGCACCTACACTTCTGCCATGGCTCGGGGAAAGAGAGAGACCGTGAGATGTGTCCTCCACAGGCAGCTTGGTCTCCCAGATGGGTGACCATCACCATGGGGCACCATTTTGGCCCAAAACTGATGGTTCTGTGCTCAGTGCCATGGGGCAAAAGAGAACTCTCTCCTCAAAAGAGAGGTGACACCTGAGTGTGTGTCACTGGGGCACAATGAAAAAATTGGAGGAACGTCCAAGGTCTGTTTTCCCTTTCTTTTCATGCGCACATACAAAAGTGAAATATGAAAACAGCCACTTTGCTTTCTTCCTCCTGGGCTGGCCCTGGTATGCCCAGGTATGTGTCTGAACAGATTCCTGGAAAACCTACCCTTGCTGAGATGCAATCTCCAGCACTCAGGTTATAGTCTGCAGCTCCATGAAAAGCAGCAGGGAAATGTGCTCCTACCTCCTTGCCTGCCCTCCCCGCCTATGCAAGCAGGGAAACACCAGGGATGCAGGAGGATATGTGCCTCGGTAGAGGATTTCACCTGCCAGTGGTTTGCCAGCACACAGATGAAAGGTTGAGGTCAAGACCAAAAAATAAGAAGAAAAGAGGTTAGATACTGTCCTGAGCAGTTCCCTTGGGTAGCATCGCTTGTCCCACTGCCTGCACCCTCTGCTTGGAGCTATGAGCATCTCCATCCTGCCAGCTGGGGTTCCTGGGAAACCTTTCGTTTACTTCCTTGGTGATTTTTAATTAGACCAAAGGAGCGATTAACCAACATAATAGTCCCTCACCCAGTTCCCAACTCTCTCGTTACACTCATTTGGTGTAGGTGGTGCTGCTACGGTTCAGTGGCGGTACCTGGCAGGGTGGCACAGTCAGACTGTCCTTCAGCCCTGAGCCCAGGGTGGCCCCGGTGGGGTCTGCGGGTACCACACACACCGTGCCCGCTCCAAAAGGCCCTGTCTCAGCACATGGAGCAGAGGTAGAGGGCAGGAAGAAAAAACGGGAGAAAAAAATGTTTAAAGTTATTTGTTACTAGTTTTCTGCCCTTCACACCGTTGCCACCTTTCATGAGTTCTCCAGCGTTGGATCGGCTGCTTGTTTTCCTTCCCCCCTTCACTCCTGTGTGAACGCTAGAGGCTCCCTCCCTCCTTCCCTTCTTCTGGTCTGCGAGAAACTTTAGTTCCTAACTCTTTTTTTTTTTTTTTAAACTTCCCTCAGGAAAAAAATGTGGAGTTAATTATCTATGTAAAATGTCAGATGCAGGAAAGGGGCTGTGCTTACTTGGATATCCCATCCGAGTCGAAGTGACTGATTTTTTTTTTTCTCCCCCCCTCTTCTCCTTTTTTTCTTTTTCCTTTTTTTTTTTTTTTTCCTGAGGGCTGGAAAGGGCCTCGCGAAATAAAAGTGCAGAACCGAGCCGGTGGCTCCCAGAGCGGCCGGGGCGGGCGCGGCGGGAGCCCCCAGCGCAGCGCAGCGGAGCCCACCTGCCCCCGGGGCAGCATCGCCGGGCTTCCTCTCCCCGCATCTCCTTCTCCGCGGACTGAGACCTTGATACGTACATATACATAACATATATATACACATTTTTTTATTATTATTTTTCTTCTTTTTTTTTTTTTAAATCCTNGATAAGGCGATCCCGCCGGAGAGCAAGAATGGGGGCAGCCCGGCGCTCAACAACAACCCGGCCAAGAGCAGCAGCAAGAAAGCCCTGCTCATCTGCCTCGACTGCCTCTGCCTCGTCATGGGTGAGCACCTCGGGGGGGATACGCGCCCCCTTCTCCCCGCTCCCGGCACCCCCGGCCCGTCTTCCCCCATCTCCCAACTCCGGGAAAAAGTTTTGGGAAAGTTTGGCGGCGGGCAGAGCTCGGCCGTGTCCCGGCCGCGCC
>VWZF01006639.1:949003-980072 GCA_013396755.1 Sclerurus mexicanus
CCGTCTTCCCCCATCTCCCAACTCCGGGAAAAAGTTTTGGGAAAGTTTGGCGGCGGGCAGAGCTCGGCCGTGTCCCGGCCGCGCCTCTTTCCCAAACAAAAGCGGAGCGGGGCCGGCGGGAGAGCCGGGCCGGGGAGCCATCGGGGGAGCGGCGGGGCCGGGGTCACCGCGGGGGGACAGCCGGGGGACAGCACCCCGGTACCCCGGTCTGCCCCTCGTTACCGACGTGATTTTATTTACGTGCCGTGCCCGGAGGGTGGGGGAGCAGCGCGGCCCCACCGCCCGGGCGGTGCGCAGGGGGCACTGTGGGCTCGGGGATGCGCCCCCCGGGGATCCCCCCATCACCCCGGGGCAGGGTCGGAGGCGCCGGGGCCAGCTCCAGGTGGAGGCAGTGCTCTACGGCGGCGACTCGTGTTTTGGTTCATCCTGAAAAATAGAAAACTTCTTGCCGCTCTGGTTACTGTGTCTTTCGCTCGGGTGTCGGGTTTACCAGCGCGCTTCACTCTTTCTCCCCTCTCGCACCAGCTCCTTCCTTTAAAAGTTTGAAGTGTTCTCAGGCATCTCGCAGCCGCTGGCAGAGGGTCTGGGTTTCCCTGCCTGCTACGGCTTTTTTGGAGATGGTATGGCATGGAAGGGAACTGTCAACAGTGTGTCTCCAAAAACTTTTTGCATTCCAAAACATCAACCCTTCCATTGTGGCTGCGATGCTGAATATTTAATTGACAGACACTGGCAGGGGAAATCAACTGGCTTCCAACAAAGAGATTAATAACACAACAGCACGTGAGTTTAATACTCCAGACACCACAGTCTTTAAAACAATTGTTTCTGCTTAGAGCCCATTTTTTAAAGACTGTCAGTTTGATTTAATTTTTGTGTAGTTTATTGATCATCTGGTGTATATTACGAGTCACTAATACATTAAGAAGAGAGGCATGGTTTTCTCTTTATATTCCCACAAGAATAGAGGCCAGTGCAGAAAGCTTCATCTCCTCGGATCTGGAAAAAATAAAAATACTTGATATCCCATATATGAAACTAATATAAGTAGAAACATAACTAGCTTGACTTACCTCACTTATTTAAACAGAAGGTTGGATTCCTACTAAAATAACTCCTAGGAGTCAGAACTTTCAAACTTTTATTCAAGCAAGTTTTCTTAACTTGAAGCATTCCTGGCATGAGTAGGTGCTTTTTGAATGGGAAAAGGGTTTTGCTTCCCCTTCTGTAGACTAAGGGTCCTAAGTGAAAAAGCAATTAGTTGACATGTGTTATTCTACTTGTGATAGTTTGGGTAAACAGGACTTATCAAGCATCACTGGAAGGTATTGTTAGCAGGGAATAACGTGATACAGCAAAACTGTGATTGTTGCTTTGTTTCAGGTTGCTACAGGTGGAAATCAGAAAGTAAACACCAGAGTTAACTTGTTAAAGGTGGTTTGGTTTGGGTTTGTTTGTTTTATTGGGGGGTTTTGTTGTTGTTTTGTTGTTGGGTTTTTTTAGGGTGAGGAGCATTTAAAAGGAAGAGCAGGAATTCAGCAGCTGAAGGAAAGTTTAGATCACTGGCAGGTGAAGAGCATGGGTGGGACGTGGTAAGGGAGGTGATTATGTGATGGATAGCCCATGATGTGTGTTTGGGGATGGGCTTTTCAAATACACCCAGACCAGTAGTATCGGACCTGCCAGTAGATGACTGGGCACGAGTTGCTGTGAAAGCAGCTGCCCCACTCACAGGAGTTTTGGCTTGCTCTTCTCTCTGCCTTTTGCTAGGGAAGACTATGAGCTTATAGTTTCCAAACACTTGATTCCCATTTTCTTCACTTCTGAGCTTGTAAGAAAAAAAAAGAACCAAAGAAACACTTGGAAAGTGGAAAAAAAGGTGCCTTAGCTGAATCCTTCATGTAAGAGAAAGATGGACAGGTACAAGTTGATGGGTATTTACATGTCCAGTGGGGAAAAAAAAGGAGTCCTATGTAAGATAATGAAGAGCATAATTGAGTGAAATAACTTCTTTTAAGGTGGAGGGACTCAACAGAGTTCTTCTGCTGGTGCATGTAGGCACAAGGCCAGTGGCCTCCAGTGCAGTTAAGCTGAGTTACACCTCTTGAGCAGCTGCCCAAAAGCATTCAAAGAAACAGGAAAACAGAAAGCTTTTTCTCATTTGAGGACCACTTAAGGAAATATTAAAACTGGTCATTTGATTTGCAGAGGCCTGTGACGCTGCATTGGCTTCTGCTGCAGGTACTCCTGTAATTTGGACATGAATTGGTTTTCTCTGAGGGGAAAATGAAAAGAATGAACTATGGATGAAATGTCTTTCAGAAATGACACACTCTCTGTGAGGCTGTAGATGTGTACAAACCTTTTGTTTACACACAAATTTAAACAAATTATCCCGAAGACAATTATCATAAACATCTAAGAGAGTCTGAATTAGTAAAGCAGAGCTATCAGGAGCTTCCTTCAGCTTTAATTTGGTGCGAGTTAGAAAGATCCACTTTTGTCTTTCATCTAAAAGTAGTACAATGGTTATCTTGATAGTAAATGCATAAGAGGAAGATTTGTATCTTCTTTCCTTGGGGATCTTGGGGAGCAGAGTCATGGAGCCACTGGCAGAAGTGCATTGCTAGTGGAATAGGTTGGGTGAAGATTCACTGAACCAGACCCCCCATTTCTCCTGCATTTCCAACTTGAATTGAGTTGGCAGGGAGCTGGATGCTATTGAATAACCAACCCCTTCCTCTAATGAGTGCACTTGGCACTGATAATTCCCTGGTTTCTTACAGGAACAAGAGGTTTCATCACCAACACTGTGAACTTCCCAGAAATTCCATGTCCGCGCTTAACTCAGTAAAAGGGGCAAAAAAGAACTGAGTGTGCATTTATTAGTAAAGCAGGTCACCGGAGGGGGGAAAATAACTTTCTCCATCTGCTTCCTCCTCTCAGGAGGGCTCTGTTTAGAGAATTAGAAGATGCTTCCTGAAATTGTTAGGGCCACAGGAGAGCTTGGTGGTGTGGAAGAGTCCCTGCTGCCCTGTCCCTGTCACACTGGTCACTGGGACACATCTGAAAATGTGATTGAGGAACTGGGCGGGTCTGAAGCTGCCCCAGCTGAGCCGGTTGGTGTCTTCACATTGTAGGGCTGTGGGGAACTCTCCAAGCAGCAAAATAAGAGGCGTGATGGGAGGACCTCACTCCACCTTCATCTGATCATCCTTAGCCCAATCGCAGCCTGTCCCTTTGCAGCTCCTGGCACCTCCTGCCTGGAGCATAGAGTTGTTACTGGGGGGAATTGGGGTGACCCTGGCTGGGACAGGTCCTAGGGGGCTTTCCCCAGTGCTATGGGGCTTTGCTGCCCAAATGCAGCATTGCATGGAGCTTCTGCAACCAGCCACCCATCTTCTCCTGATGCAGGAGATGTGGGGGAAAACCCTCCTGCCCTGACCCTTGACATGGGATGTTTCGGAGCCTGGCCCCACAGATATAGCATCTAGGGTTAGATTTATTCCTCTCAGGCCTGCTTTTTTCCCTTGGCAGGGACTCCCTGTACTCAACAAACTCTGAGCAGCCACCTGTGCTCTGCTGACGGGTGCTAAGTGAAGCATTTAATCTCTGAAGAGAGGAAGGCTGTGTCAGCAAGGGCAATAGGGCAGATGAGGGTCTTCAGTAGCTTGTATTTGTGCAGCTTGCGCAGGTAGAACAGCTTCCAAAAAGTCCTGCTTGTGCCATAAAATAGAGGGATTTCATCTGGCATACCTGCTTCTGAGGCTTGTGGAAATGGACTTTATGGGAGCATATGTTTCAGGCTGGTGGGATGTAAACTGCATATAATTTACTGCCCTTCTTATTTTCTGCCTCTAATTTAATTTTCTCTCTTCTGTCAATCTCAGTTAATCAGTACAATGCAAGTTTTACTGCCTTGGGGAGGTTACTGAAGCAACAGATGGATAGACCTCTTACAACCTTAATATCTCTGCAGCTTTCTCACAAGTTTGACGTGTCCTCTTCTGTCACAAACTTGATGCTAAAATGAACTTTGAAAGTAAATATTTACGCTAGCTGGACCTTGACATGTTTATGTAAGTGGGGATATAATCTTATAATTTGGGCTAACAGTTTAGATTACTCTTAACTTTCCTCTTCTGTGTAAAAACTGTGTCATCCTCCAGCTTTCAGAAGCTAAAAGGCTTTGAGCTCTGCCAGGGGCCATGTCGCTTCATCACGAAAATTGGTGCAAACAGGCCTGGGATTGTCATTTAAGTGTAAGCAGTGGGAGGAATTGAAGATGAGGGGTGAGGTTAGAGTTATTTGGATACTGTAAAGCTGGATTTGATGAGCTAAGCAACTCTGCTTTGTTTGGGTTGGGGTTGTTGTTTTTATTTTTAAGACTACCCTGCTGTGCAGCACTCACTTGTCGCATAGGTTACATCTTTCTATACATGTGAAGAAACTGCTGAGACAGCCACTTCTTATTTTTGGCAAAGGACAACAAGACCTGGCTTTACTAAACCAGCTGGACAGTCTCAACCCCTTGGTGTTGCCTTCTCCGTGCTGTGTCTTCTCTGTGCTGGGGAGGACTGAGTCCATACCACATGCAAGAAGCTGTGTGGGTGGAGAGTCGTCATTGTGTTTTGGGCATCCCTAGATGGGGTTTGGTCCTTAATGTTTATGTATCACTTAATACCTGTGGGATCTCTTGGTGGCCGTGAACTCCTCGCAAGGCAGCAGGGACGGCTGGTCTGGAAGTGCATTGGCAAAGGCAGGCTGGCAGAAGTGGCGTCTTGGCACAGGGTTGTGCAGTTGGACTCCACCATAATTTGGGAGTAAAGGAACTTTTTTTGAGCTTTGAAAAGCTTCTTATCAAACCAACAGTCAGCATCTAAGCGTGATACCCATCTGTAGTTTTGTGCCTCTCTTGAAAGACCAAAGGAGCCAAAGATAACTGAAAGCAAAGACAAGAGAGAAATACTTTGGAGGTGTTTAAAATCCAGTTTCTTTGATTTGCTTTTTGGAAATCAAAAGGAAAAAAAAAAACAGCCAAGCAACCTATCAAAAGGAGATTAGTGACAATTATCCTTGAGGTGTTAATTGCAGAACAAGGAAATGCTGTACCTATGGCAGACTGAGTCCTCAGGGGTATAAATGTGCTGGCTTTCCTGAGCTGATGGAATTTGGTGAGCCTGAAGATGTGTCTCCAGGAAAAGCAGAATTACGTGCAATTGCTTCATGGCCAGAAGTGCTTTGAATCCTGTGTACCTGCTGCTGAGACAGGCAGGAGATGGGATCACAATTACAGCAGATGACATTTTTTTAATTGTCTGTTTATAGTGAGCACAGAAAATAATATAAACATCACTCCCAGATCAAACAGATTTTTTTTTTATATACCCTTTAAATCTCAATTTAATATGCATGCCTTTCTCAGGCTGTTTTGGTCTGACTTTGTTTGTCTAGATACAGGCTGACGGTGTATTTCCAGATGCTTGTGCCTCCTTGTACCTCCCAAAAATGGTTTGCATACCACTGCTGGGGAACCCTCACATGGGCGCCGTCTTGCAAACCAGAGCTCCTCTTCAGCGCCTGCATCTGAGATACAGGAAAGGTGTTTGTGTGTCTCCATCTCTGTCTAAAATGACTCAAAAGGAGGGGTGGGGGGAAAGCCCCAGCTCTGCTCCGTGGCTTGCTCTGGCAGAGCAGACTCCATCCTCTCCGTTTCGTTCATACAATACTCCCACTTCATCCATGGTAATCCAGAAGGGACCTTTGTGGTCGCCCAGTCTGCCTGCGCCTCGAACAAGGGCTGCCTGTTGCAGGGAAAGGCAGCAGCCTTCAAACCCTCCTATCCCAGCATCCAACCCCCGGCGCTGGGAGCAGTGACTTCCCTGGGCTTCCCAAGGGCCTGTGTCCCGACACAGGGATGGGGCAGCAGGAAAACCTCCTCCCTGGATGCAGCTTTCCCTCCTGCACAGCAGGATGACATCTGGGGTTTGATATGAGCGCTGTCATATATATTTTTTTTTTTCTTTCTTCCTTTTTATTCCATCTTACGGCCTTGGCTTCTGCAGTTGTGTTGGGTTCTTTTGATAGGTCAGGTTTCATATTTCAAACCAAAAAAAAAAAGAGAGAAAAGTCTTAAAATGAGAATGATAAAGCCCCAACAAAAGAGGTGAATTGAAGTAATACAACACTTATTCTGTAATTATAATATCTGAAATCAGTTTTCTGAATACACTTCAGTGCTTGCCCCCTTGCTAATGTGTCTGGAGGTCCTGTCTGTGCCCAGCCTTCCATCTGCCTTTGCAGATACCCCAGCTGGGTGGGTCTTGCCAAAAGTTGGGAAGAGGGTCCTCTGTCTGTCATATCTCTTCAGGGATCAGCTTGGCCCCTTTCTCAGGAGGGCATTTGTATCCCTTTCAAAGCCACCCCATCTCCATTTCACTCTTTTCCGTGACATCTACTTTGGAGAGGCACTACCTGCTCCATAATTTTAGCAGGTGGAAAGCTCCTTCATGTGGATCCAATGTCTGTGTCTGGGGTTGCGTTGAAGCAGCTGTTGGGAAGTTATGCTCAAGAATCCCTTCTTGACTTTTGGCTGCATGCAATGGCTTAGTTGCAACAGTGGTATCAGGATCAGCAGAAGCTGCTCCTCAAGTTGGACCCAAGGAGGCAAAATATAACCAAAAATGGGGAATTTGAAGTGTCTTCATACAGCTTTTGATGCAAACAGTTGGAAAGCTTGTCTTAAGTGTAAGTTTGTTACCAAGAGAATGTCTGAATGAGTTTGAAAATTAGGTTTGTGCTGGGGGATTTCTAGGTATCAGAAATTCCTATGGACCCCATCCTTTCAAGCTGGTCACGTAAGTGAGTTTGTTTTTCACATGCATTGGATGTTTTAAAGACAGAGGGTTGAAAACAGACTCTCTGCATCAAGTAAATGTTATAAGCAGAACATGTAATTTAACTCCAGATCTTCTGATACTCTGAGAATGCCTGTGCTCTTTATGCTGTGTGTTCCTGTTCCAGCCTTGCATGTTCCTTGCCTGTAGATTGCATCCATATATGAGCTCGTTTCATCTGAGCATGTGGCGCTCTCCATCAGAACTTGGCTGGGGCTGAGAGCCAAAGCCCAAATGAAGCTGCAGTTGGTCTGAAGGCAATGGTGACACTGAATCAGAGGAGAGAGTTCATAATTCCCTAGTACTTTCCCATAGTTTTTCATCCCTTGCCCAGAGATACATGAAAGTGTGTTGATCATAGCACAGAGAAGCCTAGGAGATACCTCCAGCCTTTTTGATAAAACAGACCAGTGGGTTTAGCCTATGATGCCTGGGAGACACAGCAATTTAAGGCTGAATTGACATTGCTGGACTCACCCAGACCTTTCCCTGAACACCAAAGGTAGCTGTGGCATGGCGGTGTCCTTCACTGCTTTGGGAATTTGCAGATGGCAGCTGCACCTCTTGGAGCCACATCACCTTTACTGGTTGGCAGAGCTGAGAACAGTGTGGTTCTTCCTTCCATGGCTTTAAACAGAAAAAGTGAAAGTTACTGGTTAGTGGTTTTGGGCAGCCATGCCTCCTGAAACAAATGATGCTCCCTCAGAGATCTCACTCCTTACAGCAGTGTCAGCACAAAGGGAGCAATGAGCTGCATGGCATCCCATAATTAGCTTTCACCTGTTTTTTGCTGTAAATTAGTGAGAATGGCAGCCATTTTTGCAAGTTTTTACAGCACTGCCCCTGTGTCTGATCATACATGTTCTGGAGACAGGCTATTAATTACATCGCTGTTAATTCAGTGTGTGCTCACAGAAGCTGAGACATCAAGTCTCCAAGTCTCCAACCACTGAATTTGAAAGCCAATGTGCCAAATGGGGTCTGGGCTTCCTGTCACGCTGATGCTCAGCAGGTTGTTTATGACATCTGATTTGAGGTGGTGTGATGGGCTTTGCTTTAAGCCTGGCTGCAAGGCTTAGCCTGAGGCTGGTTGGAGTGAGTAGCCAGCCCAGTCCTGGTTACCATTCCCAGTGATGCTGACAGCAAGGTCCTTGCTCTGGTCTTTGTAGCACCGCAGCAGCCATGGCAATCAGTCACATATCCCAAGCATTTTGAGGGCTTCCAAGGCTTTTCTGCAAAGCCCACTGCTCTATAAAGCATTAGTTTCCAAAGGGAAAGTCGAAAATAGAGTGGTAAAATGCTGATAAGCAGGTCTGGTCAGTGACCACTGGGTACATTTATGTTCGGAGTGATGCTCCCAGAGTAATTTTGGATGGCTGGTGAGCTGATGACAGGCAGCAAAACCCCTTTGAAGTTGATAGCTGTGAATCAGTTTGGTGTTAGCAGGTTTCTGAAGCGGCTCTTTGATCACTGGTCAGATGGCCCTTGCTTTTTGGGGAGCTGCTTCTCTCTCTGACTGCTGGATCGAAGCCCCAGAGGATCCCTGTGCCAGGATGTGAGCCCTGCTGCCCTTGGTCCTGCCCAGGCACGTTACAGGGAAGTTTGTGCCTCTGGGAGTTTCTAATCTGAGGAGACAGGGAGCATGAAGGAGCATCACCTCCATGCGTGGGCAGGGTGCAGGAGCCTGGCGAGGGCACACTTTGAAGGCAGTGTTTCCAGTACAGATGCACCCAGGTGCCCAGTGGGGCTTTTGGAGCTACTGAGGAAAACTCTTAATTCTTTGCTGAATTCCTCGTTGAAACTGAAAACTTCAGTGCTCCTGCCAGTCCCGCTGAGCCATCACCAGCCTCCCGAAGTAGCTTTTGAAATCAGATCCTCAGCGATGTACGACTGTGGAGGAGTCTGTGGCTGCCAGGGGCTTGGGCTGAAGCGTGTCCCTAGGACATGTGTACACCTGTCCTGGAGCTTGTCACCCTAATTCCTGCGAAAACGTCCCCAGGTGGCTCCGATCCTGTGCTTCTGTGTTCTGCAGAAAAGGGAAACAACCTTGGATTCAGCTGTTGCAGTGGAAGCAGGCTTGTCCTTCCCCCCCAGAAAAAGGGTTTTCAGGTTAAGGATATGGAGGAAAAAGTGCACTAAGGCAGTTGATAGTACATAACACAAACGGGTGAGTCTCAAAGGAAAGGCTTGGAGGGGGCTTTATCCTGCTCATACTTGCCAGGCTAAGAAAAAATTCCCTTTGTTGCCTGACCACAAGAGGATGTGCTTTTAGTGGAGGCCTCAAGGGTGGTTTTGTAGCTTTTCTTTTTTCTTACTAATTCTTAGAAAAATTTGCAGCATCAGTTACTGTCTCCTCAAACAATTCCATTCCCCCCCATAATCTGGGCTGGTTATTTTTTTCATCCAGCACTCCTCGTTTCTTGACCATCCCTGCAGCTTTAGCATGCAGCTGTCATTCTGCTGCAGCTCCCACAAAGCAGCTGAAAACCAAGGTAACAGCAACATTTTGAGTGAAGGGGATGAAATGTGGGATAGGTTCAGCGTATTTCTTTGTCATTGTTGGAGTCCTATTCAGACTGGAACTGAATAGGAGGCTGATTAGCATGTGGAAGCATTTCTAAAGCATTGGGCTGTGAGGGTTGGGTGGTTTGGTTTTTTTTTCCTTAAAGGAGAAGTTTTGTGGCATTTATTTTTCTGACTGAGCTGGTATGAATCTTTGTCAAATGGAAAACCCATGAAAAACCCAGATAGCATTTTGGAGAAAGCCTGTTTTGATAAATCACCATGTGCATGGGCACAAAGGGGCTTTCCAGTGTGTAAAACTTTCAGAGCTACTGCAGAACATGCAGCATGTGTAAAACAATCAGACAAGTGGGATAGAGTTTGGGATACATCTGGATTGTGAATATAACAACAGCTACTTTGCTTCTGCTCTCACTGAAATGGTCTGCATCCTGAAAATTCACCTGCTTAAATTCTCAGCATCTTGCTTTCACAGAGAAAGATGTAACTCTGAGGCCGATTAAAAAGCTGACTGCCAGTGAAAAACAACTTTTCCCCCATGAAACTGCTACAAGTCCCTGGCCACAGGCTGTTTTTGGAGAAAAGGGCTGACTTTCCCTTCAGTGTCCGGGTGAGGTGCGGGGCTGATATTCCCATTACACTCTCTTGCTGTAAGATCTGCTGTTATTTTCTCTGAGTGGTGACTGAAATGATTGCCCTGGTACTGTTTGCGGGGTCTCAGCTGGGTCTGTGATTGTTAGTACCATATCTCTTGCCTTTTGTGGGAATGCAGGATTTTGGGGTGCTTGCAAGTCCCAAGGGAGACAGGTTGCATGTCAGGGGCTGTATGAGCATAGCACACTTGTGCCCTGAGCTTGCAGGCAGGGTGGGCAGTGCAAGAAAATGCATTTAATTTCTGTGTACATTGAGTGATGGATTGAGGTCCCTCTTGAGGACCTCAGTCAGTGATGGATTTGAGGTTGCATGGAAAGCTTATATGGCAGTACTTGGAGTCAAACCCTCTTGGTGATGCATGTATTGTCCAGATCCTGTACCTGGGTTTCTTTGATGTCTTGTCTAATTTTCTTTCAGTTATTCCAGTTTAAGAAAGAAAAAATGGTCAGCTTACTGGTGTGCCTTAATGTCATAGAATCCTAGAATGTATTGGGTGGGAAGAGATCTTAAAGCTCATCTCATTCCAACCCCCCTGCCATGGGCAGGGACACCTCCCACTGGCTCAGGTTGCTCCAAGCCCCATCCAACATGGCCTTGAACACTTCCAGGGATGGGGCATCCACAGCTTCTCTGGGCAACCTGTGCCAGGGCCTCACCACCCCTCTGAGTAATGTCAGCTACTGAAGGCCGATTAAAGCTATTGTTTAATTAAGGAGAACTTAGCTCCTCTGCTCACAATTCATGATTAAAGGATTGTTTGAAGTAATCCTGCCACACTTTTCCTTCCCTCCCCTTCTCTCCTTTATCGTGAAGAAAGTTCCTAGCACTGTACGTGCCCCAGCGCCGAGCGTTCGAGTGCTGTTACGGGACCGCAAACCTGCTGGCAAATCTGGCTGCTGCCAAAGGCATCTGAACATTAAAAAGCCCTGCAGAGGGGTGGAAGGGAGTTCAATCTCAGGATACGCTGATTTGGAAAGGGAATCCAAACAAAGAGGCTTTTCAGCAGAGGCTGAGGCTTGGCTTCTCTCAAGGGCAGTTTGGGCTTGGGGAAGCATCCGGGAGGCGGCGAGTGAGGCAGGAGTACATGAGCTGGATGCCGCGCGGTGTAAGGTTTCCCAGCACAGCGTGGTTTTGTGTTACAGGCTGGGGAACTGGCTGCAAGAGCTCCTCTCCTTTCTTTCCCTTTTTTTTTTCTTTCCCTCCTTTTATTTCTGTTGAAAACAGAGAGGTTTAGGCTTTTCTTGTTGGTTTTGTTTTTTTTTTTTGGCTTTTGTTTTTTTTTAATAAAGGTTCCCATCCCCTGCAGGTTTGGCGATGTCTCTCTCACTGTTGATGCTGGAGGGGGACCCATTGGTGCCTCTGACCTGGAGAAACCCTTTGCTGGGTCCCATGCTGGCCTCACAGGGATGTGTTATTTTGCCCAGAAAGCTCAGCCCTCTCACGGGCTCACTGAGGGCCCTCTGGCAAGGGCCGGTGTTCCTGAGGGGACAGACACCTCGTAAAGGAGTTTGGCTCAGATAAGAAGTGAAATGAGGTGGATTCTGGGGCACCTTCTTCCCAACAGGAGGGATGCAAAGCAGGGAGTGTGCCTGCCAGGCCCCCTGTTCCCATGGCAGCCCTGTCCCTCGCTGTGACACCTCTGGTGCCACAACTTTCCCGAGAAGTGCCAGGAGGAGTCGAGCAGGGAGGAGGTGCTACCAACCATCCCAACCAACCAGTTGGATTTTTTTTTTATAGGCGCCAGATGGTTTTAATAGAGGAAAGCTGAACTTCTTATGACCCTTCCCCACAGACGTTGTTTGTTGTTTTGTGATTGTGGCCAGGACAAAACCCTGTCCCAGGACCTGCAGTGAGTGGAGAGTTTGGTGCCTGGTGCCTTCTTCTCCCACCCCATCATAAGCCTTCCCGCTCCCCCCATGCTCCTCTGCCTGCCCTGCCTCCAGATGATCTGAGGGAAGCTGCTGGGCATGGAAAACTTGAGGCTTTCCACCGATCCCTGGCTAAAGAGATTAGCAAGAGTACAAATTGGAAGAAACCGAAACATCTAAAAGCAAAGTGCAAGGAAGCAATAAAATGTCAGGCCGTGTTTTCCCTTCTAGTTGATTAAAAATTCTCCTGATAAGCAAGAAAGCTTTCATGGCTGGACAGGACCTGTATCGTGTCATATGCAGTGAAAGGTTTATTAGAAGGATAAAGTGGTGCGAGCGTTGGGTTGTACTTGCAGCCCTCCTGGAATTGTTATCCCCCAGGGATGAAGGCCTTTTAGAATCATCTGGGAGCAAGAAGTGTGACAGAGAAATTGCTTCTCCTATGGAGAGAGGAAGATGCATGGAAACAGGGGTGTCTGGAGGGGAGAGTGGGAGACATGGGTGTCTGTGTGCTGGACCACTGTCAGAAAGTTTGACACAGAAATTGGGTGTTGGGGGAAGTTGTATGTCAAAGGTAAAGGAAGAAGAGCAAAAGCCACCAAATTACTGCTAATGAGGGTCTCTGGGTACTAAGATTCTTAAGTGTATCTATAATGCATCCAACCCTGTGGCTGTGATCATTTCTGTAAATCCTCTCTTGCAGCCCCTGGTTACAGTCTTGTTTCTGCCCAGGAGCATCAATTCTCTAGTAAACCTAAGATCACGCCCATCTCATGTGCCATTCATTTCATGGTGGCTTTAGGGACAAGAGGCCACTGGAATGTTGCAGACTGAGAGGAGGAGAAGTTCAGTGGACTCACCTTGACTTTTGGAAAGTAGAAAGTCAAGCAGAAGAAGGAAATGAGGACTGGATCTCCTCCTCTCCGTGGGAAAAACATCAGCATTGGAAGCCAGCGTGCTTGGAGGTCTGCTCCAAGTCAGTGCCAAGATGCTCCACTGGGCTCATGGTTGCCCTATAGCCTGAGAAATCTTCTTGGGATGAAACACAAGACAAGAATGACAAAGCAGGAAAACAAAAGGCTCACTTCCATGCTCTTGTGTTTGACTTCCCAAGGTTTTAATTGCCAAGGGCTGCCTTGGGAGCCAGCTGGCTGCAAAGGCATGCAGATCTCCAGTAAGAGGGGCAAAGGGATGCACATTTCAAGTAAGAGAAGAAAGGCTCTTTTATTTATTTTTTATCTTTTGTCAGAGGAACTAATAACTGTTATGTTTTCCTGTAGGAGGTGCAGTTTGTGTACATTTCCCCTCCAAAAAATGAATTATCATTTTTAGGTACCTGTTTCCTCAGCTCCTCCAGCTGCTATTAAAGTTCCTGCTGTTATTGTTTTACTACCTGTAGGAGTAAGAAGGTGCAAACAGCAGGAAAGGCACGTATGGAGTACAAATTATACCTCAATTTTAGAATTTTCTCCTTGGAGCAGAAAACTGTGCTTTATAAAAAGGGAAAATACAGTAGGTGGTTTAATTTACAACCAAGAGATGTGTATTTCCCTGCAGATGTGATACACAGAGACAGCAGGATCAGGCCCACCAGTGTGTAGCCTGGGAACAGGCTGGACAATCCCAGTTTTGCTGCCAAGCCCACATTTTTTTGTATGATAACTTGAAGAGAGTCAAAGAAGGGCCAGGTTAAAAAAATAATAATAATAAAGCATGGGATATTTGGCATGCTGGTTGTATAAATCCTGACATTAGCTACCTGTGAATCATCCAGCAGCATGTTAATTGGTACCCCTTGGTAGATGAGGATTTGGCATCAGGTCTGCATGTAATTACAAGCCACACACAGAAGGACACAGGCAGCTAATGAACTCCTGCCAAACTCCAGCTCCGCTTCTGTGGCTTTTGAAGTCCGCTGGTCTTTCAGCGTTTTGTATAGTAAGCACTGAAAGGCATCAAATCACTCCTTTGACAGTGTTTAGAAAGGGTTGGTTTGTTGAATAACCGAGTCCCTCCAAACTCCCATCTGAGAACTGGAGCATCTATAGGCGCCTTTCTCAGCAGAGCAGTAAATAGGCTGGAAATAGAGGATGCCCCTGACGAGCTGCTGAGCTCCTGCCTCGCTGACAAGAGCCAGCAGGCTCCGGTTGCCATGATGGGCTGCAAGAAAAGAAACTATTTCCACTTAAAAATGCTTCAAAACAATCCCACCGATATGATGAGGTTTTCTCCCGAGCCTCAGTGTTTATAACTGAGGCTGTGCAAAGTGGGGCGCAGAGTGTCACGTGTGTCTGCAGTTGCATTGGTGCTCTGAAGGAGGTAGTGAAAGGGGTTTTGGAGGGTTTGTGCCCCGTTGGGAGGGCAGGTTTTCGTGATACTGGATTTGGAAGGTCGCGGCGCTTTTTAATGGGTGCTTTGTTGCTGGGATGGGATTTGAGCCTGAGCCCTTCTCCTCCTCTTTTCATGTCTGAGGTGACAAAAGGAGTAGTTGTTGAGATAAAAACGATTTCCATGAAAACCTGCGATTTTCAGGCAAACATACCAGGCGGGTTTCATGGCAGTACCATGGTGAAGAGGAATAATGCAGCTTGGCACAAAGCTCTGCCAAAAAAAAAAAAAAAAGTGGGGGGAGGAAACAGAAGAGCCTTTGTCAAAATTAACTGCAGTAAAGAAAAAGAGACTGCTATTCCCTTGGGCTTCTTTAACCTTTTTTCCTCAATTTATTCACACGTTCCTTGACAGCAGGGCACAGCATTGTTGCAGGAGGCTGGAAAGGGAAATTGGGAGTTATCCATTTTTGGTTTTAAAAGGCACGGTACATGTTGTGTCCCTTGAGTCAGTGTGAATAGAGGCTTGCCCATTGCCTATGCCATTCAGATGTGGCCCAATTTATACTGTCCCTTAAGGAAACGGGGCTATGAAATGCCACCTGCCTGCCCATGGGCTGTGCCTGGGAAAGGGGCTGGGGTGACACTGTGTGTGACAAAGGTGGATGTGCCCACCGTGGCTGGCCCTGTGCTTGCAGAAGATGGTAGTGAAATGTCTGGTTTCTTAGGGGGATAAAAGCACCCAGAACTCCCAAGATGGTGTGCACCGTGGAACAACGCTGTCCCCAAAATATCTGTTTGGCTTTCAGGGACATGAATAATTCACAGAGTGTCATCCAGGGGCAGATGGGGTCAGCATAAGAAAGTTCTTGTGAGCAGCACGGGGTGGACACCTGTGTCCCTGCGGGTGATGTCTCCGAAGTATCCTGTTTCCAGCTGTTCTCCACTGAAGAAACTCAAACTTCTGTGGGCAGCGAGGTGGCAGCGTGGCCAAGGCAGCAGCCTCTGCCTTCCCCTGCAAAATTTCCCTTCCTTGTAATACAAAAGTATTTTAATTAGAAGCATGATTTTTACTTTTTTTTTTTTTAATGTTACCTGGCTACTTGTTATATCGTGTATTGCTCTATGTTAGGATGCCACTCTGTGTAGTAACTGCGATCAAAATACAGAGGAGCCAGAAAAGTGATATTACGCTTTTTTAACCCATTGGTGAATAGGCAAAGCCTTACTGAGCTCTGCTCTAGGGCCCACTGAGATCAACCCCCCATCACTTTAAGGGCCTTTGGATCACTTCCACCCACGCTCAGGTCTCTTTGCCTTTCAGCACTGCATGCCGTGCACTATATCCTGGAAACTCCACCAAATCTCGACTACCGAGGGGGAAAAGTTTCATTTCCAGTTAATCAAGGGAGTTGTGTAATACCATTTTCTCCTGGGGAACTTCCAGAATAAAGAAAGGAGCAGAGGGAGGGGAGGGAAAGGGGAGTATTACATAAAGCAAGTATATTAAGAGGAAATAAATTATGAATTAAAAGTGATTAGTGAACTTTTAAGGAAGAGGTCAGAAGTGCTTTTTGGAATACAAACTTTTTAAGCTTCCAGTGCTTGTATTGGGTTACAGAGTTATAACCCGGCCTTATTTGTGCAGGTGGCTGCTGCTTCAAATCCGAAGAGGGATTTTGCATTTACAATAGGTACATTGACAGAACTGGGTCAAAAAGCTACTGGTGGCAGGCATCAGTGCTGTGGCCAGGAGCTCTGCTGCCTCCTGCACAGGGGCAGTTACTCCCAAAATTGTGCTTAATTACAGCGGCAGTGCCTGGCTGGGATGCTCAGGAAGGAGGAGAAGAAGCTTGAGAAGTTCAGCAGATTGATTTTTATTTAAGAGACCTGATGCTGACAAGGTTAACTGGCTTTATTTTTACTTCAAATGCTTTGCGCCTTCATTGCTTTTAAAATAATTGAGAGAATTTTGTCGACTGCATGGCGTTGGCTGCAGTTTTATATTTCCACTTGTTATGGTTCAGGGTGGCTGTGCAAAGAGAAGGAGCCAGAGCTTGTATATGAGGGTGTTTCGGGGCAGTAAGCTGAGATAAGGAATCTTTCCTTGATATTTTGCATATTAAAACAACACCTACAGCTCACAAAACTTTCCTCTTAAATAGATGTCCATGGAGTGGTTGGATAGGGCCCTGAGCAACCGGATCTGGTGGGTCACATCCCTGCCCATGGCAGGAGGTTGCAACTGGGTGATCTTTAAGGTTCCTTTCAAACCAAGCTTTTTTATTATTCTATCAATCTATACGAGTAGAAAACAGAGTTATTATTACATGGGGAAATATTAGGGTTTGTGTAGCGAATGTGTGCCAGCGGATGAGGGAAGAAGGCAATCTGCTCATCCTTACATTGCTTTGGCAGAAAGCTCTTAGACTTCCCCCAAAGAAACAAGGGGATGAGTTTTGCTGGGGCTGGGCAGTGGTCTGAGCCCTTCCTCGAAGGCTGAGCCCTGAGCAGTGATGGTGAGGCTCGTCCCAAACCCCACCGACCGGCAGAGTAAACCCTGTTCGCTTCGTTTGTAATTGAAAACGTAATAGTCACCGCGGTGTGTTCTTCACACGATCTGTTTGCCTTCAGGATTGCAGGGTTCACAGGCACATTTTTATTGTTTTTCATTTTTTCCCTTCTCTTCAAGCTGGGTCATCCAAGGTCAGACTTGTTATATCTGTGAGACTTCCAAAGCATGTGGATATATAGAGGTACCTCAAAAGATGCAGATGCTGACACATTGGGGTCTTCATGGTGTATTGCATTTTATCCCTTGCTGTAGACAGTGTGAGATGATGGCTTTGTTTCCATCACGTTTGGCTGGAGCTGGCTCTGGATTCCTGTTGGTAATATCTTTTATATTCACCCTCTCCAAATTTGCTGGTTGGCTAGTATGGTTTAAATCTCTTTTACCCCACAAAAGCAGACTTTTATATGCATCCACGTATTGTGGCTTGGATAAGACCATTTGTTCTTATTAATGCATTTTTGGGTATTAAAAGTACATGTGCACTTTAATATAAAGCTCTTTTAATACATCAGCTCACGCCAAACTCCCATGAGGAACAGCTTAACACTCTTTGTAGAATTCCCTTCTTCTCTTTCTTCCTTTGTATGTGGTGTTTACCTCTGAAAATAGGTAACAGGTACTCACTAAAAGCATTATTTCTCCCAGCAAAACCAATGGCAGCATTCCTGTTCATCTGGAGCTCTTGGATCATGGGGCTGGCACATGTCCTCCAGCCACATGAGGAAATGTTTCTACCAAGGTTTCAAATCCAGAGGAATTCACAGTGCATGAGAATAATTTGACATTTAGTTTAAAGTATCTGTGACCAAGAACCTTTTTACAATAATATTCTCCCAGGATGGTTGGTTCAATAAACATGCTCCAGGTTGCACAAGGGTGTATTAATCACAAAGGATGGCTATCAAAGAATCCTAGAACGGTTTGGGTTGCAAGGGACCTTAAAGTTTGTCTCATTCCAATCTCCCTTCTATATGCCTGGATACCATCCAACCTGGCCTTGAACACTTCCAGGGATGGGTATGACTCTGGAGGTTGGGTTTGGGGAGCAGGTGAAGACAGCTCTCATTTCTGACACCACCTTTGGTTCCTTTTAGAGGGACTTCTCAAATACCTCTACAGCTTGGGGTCCTCAGTGTTATAGGATTGTCCATATAGAAAATAAGTATTCTTGGCTTTCTTCCTGTTTGCTAGTGCACTAGCAGGCATGAGAAGGTGTTTTGCCCAATGCTCCTGACTAACCAGTTCTTATTAAAAATAAACAAAACCCCCCCCCCAGAAGTAAGAACCCAGAAAATATGATCATCTAGGTCAAAAAGAATCTGTGTCTGCCCACTAGGAAATATTCTGGACTCTGTAGCATCTGGGGGACCTAAAAATGGTGAGGTTTACATTGAAGTTCCTATGATTTGACTGAAATATAACTAATAATAATAAAGTGGACAGAAATGTCACGCTCTTGATAGGAAGAACACCAGACAGATCAACATAGATGGGGCCAAACGTTCATGTGAGTTGCATGAAAGAACCTACAGCAAGTAGGAAATGAACTAAGAACTCGTTGCCTTTTTTTTTTTTTTCCCCCTTTTCTTTGGTGGAAATCAACTCCTTGTGTCCTAGAACTTTTCCAAACAGTCAAATCAGAATAATGCAATATATACCGATCCTTGTTTGTAGATTCTTTAGTACTCTAAAGCAGGTACCTGTTTTACTGTAAAGTCTAGGGTTTGTTTGTGTAGAGAATTTTCTGTCCTCGTGTCTGTGTAGCTGAGAGTAGTGGAACTGTAATGGAATGGAATGGGAATCTGTTTTGGAAACAAAGATATTAGATGTGTTTCCAAAATAGAGGCAGATGCACAGAGCAATCTTCTGGACTGCTGGAACCACGGTGAAGAACAATTAAGACAGGTAATCAAATAGCAGAGCTGACGGTTAGCCTAGTTGTGTCCTAGAGAATGTATGGGTCACAAGTATTCAGATTCAAGTCAGAAAACATTAGGATAAAGGTGAATCACTGATACTTTCAAGACCTTCAAAAATCCCAACGTGATGCTTCAATCCAGTCTGCAGTAGGATCCTTCTTTTGGCTGCACTGGGATCTGGTTCCTTAAGGTTATTTTGCAGTTGACAAAGCTTCCTTCAGATACTCCCAGTGCTGGTGCAGAAACAGGCTCTGTCTTGATTGACAGCATATGCCTGATATGTGGAAATGTGGAAATACTTCTATTCTTTGGGTTGTTAAATTTTATTTGTGTGTGTGTGTATATATATATATATATATACATACACACACACATACAATGTAAATTAGCTCTAAGAGCTGTTTGCTCTTGCAGCAGTTGCCAAGGCTGGTCTTGCAGTGCTGCAATCCTTCTCTAAAAGTTGGGGAAGCCAACTTTTAAAGCCCCAGTAAAAGCCTACCGTAGGCTAATCTAGTTTTTATACATTTTTAAATATGTACAAATATTGTAAACCAAATAAGGTTTACATGTACCCAAGCTCAGCCACTAAGTACTTCAAATAGAAAGCCTGTCTCTTGTAGGTACCCAAATATTTACAGAGTGTGATTTGAATGAGGAATTAGATACCCCACTCAGCCCTGCCAAATTATTTAATGGCCTTTTTCACTTATTAAGTTGGATGTCTAATCTACCAAAACCTTAAGAACACCCAGGGCCTGGACACTGGCAGGCAAACACATCAGGGAATGCTTGTCAGAAATTACCATTGCTTTGTTGAGATAGCCAGCACCGTCCCACTGACTGCAGGGTTGAAAGAAGGAAGATTTAATGGAGGAAAAAACCCAACCTCCATCAAAACCAAACATTTAGACAGAAAAAGGTAGTGAGGGTGTTTAATTTGGTGCAAAGGTGAAGGCTGGGCTGGGAAGATGAGAGCAACTTGGGTGGGTCTGTGCAGAAATGCCTCCTGTCTTCCGCTCCCTCCGCTTTTTGATGAGTGGCCAATGAAAGCTTAGCCCCTTTTTAATTTTTTTTTTCCTATTAAATCTGCACAAGCGTTAACTTTTCAAAGACTCTGGGATTCAAAGTGCTGTACCCAACACAGAGCCCTTTTCCTCCTGCCTTTGATTTTATGCACATTTCAGGCTGGTCAGAGAGTACACGGGGTTTTGTTTAGGCTTGGTGGTGGGGTTTTAGCTTTCAGGCTGCCAGCCTGCCCAGGATTATTGCCCATTAATTGCCTCTTAATAAAGGCCCTGACCAGAGAATGGAAATCTAGCACCAAGGAAAAAAATTTGCTAACTTGATTGGCTTTATTAAATGGAAAGAGAAATAAATTTAAACCCCGTTCTGAGATACCTTAGTGTAGGACACCAGCGGTTAGAGGTCACCAAGTCACTTGGACTTCCTCCCAACAAAAGCAGCATCATTTTTCAATGTCCAGCCCCATAGCATCCTGTGGTGCCTCACACAATTCTTGGGTGTCTACACCTGCTCCGTGACACTTGGAGCAGGGCTGTGCCTGTTTGGATGGGGCAGGATCAGTCCCCAAGAGATTTCTATTATGCTCACACTTTGGAGCTGTGTTTAATCTCCTGCAGCATAGTTGGATGAAAGCTTGTGGTTGGGATTTCCTTGTTCTTTTATTAAAGTAAAAAATTCCCTTTGTATAAGGAAAAAACCTTTCCTTCACCTTGTGAAGGATGTTACAGTTCAGAAGGTAATTTCAGTTTCGTTTACCCTTTTGCCTCGGAATAAGCAAATCCCTTTGTTTCGTGCTTTAGTTTCCTCTGTCTGTGAGATGGGGATAGCAGCCTTTCCCTGGCTGCACAGCCCTGTATGGATGCGCCAGTGTTGCCTCCATGCTTTAGAACATGATCCACAAGCCGCTGTGTCATTTCTCAGCGTGGAGATACCAGTATTAAGGAGGATGGGAGGCCCTTCTACGTTGTTCCTAAAGATTTTGCAAGAGGTCTGTGCACATAGGTATGCACACAGCCACAGACAGAATGACCAGATAGGACCATTTTTGGAGAAGAGTGACTATCCCCAAAATCAGTGTAATTTTTTTTGCCTGCCCTGTACTTCTAGTATTCATTTCAGTGCAAGTTGCCATTTGTTACCATTTTCTGAAATGCACCTCTTGTGTTCTCAATTGTTTGGTATTGTGTGTAGGGGTGGGAAGTGGTGAAGACTGAGGACTCAGCACCTTTGTGGGGTTTGTCTGTTGAATCTTTAGATCCAAATCACTGCAGCCAGGGATGCACAACCTGAATTTCCTATTAAAGTGCTGAATCAGAGAGGCAGTCTGGGGCAGAAGAGGTGATGGGGACAGATGTTTCATTCTCACAGTACAACCCTCCACTGCTTGCCTTCCATTTCCAAGGTGTGTGGGCTGTAGCCCCACTTCTGGATACCTTTGCCTCCGGCAGATCTCATAGTGTGAATAATGTCTTTGTGGTGTTTTGTTGAGGGATCCCAAAGGCATCTCTCTCTGCATTTAATTTTCTCTCTTCTTCCAGACTTCGCCCTGTAGTGTTTTTTCTGCAAACCCCATACTTTGACTGCCTTTTGGCACTGCTACAGGTTTCTCTGTGCTGGAACCCCTTTGCCAAAAAAAATGTGGGTGGTGACCTAGTCCCTTAGACAACTCGTCTTCCAAGAAATAACCTGGTGGAAGAAGAGTCATCTTGAGCATGATTTGCTGTTTGCCATGGGCTGGGGTCTTCTCTTCCTTGGGTGAAAGAGCAGCCTCTCACTCAGCCCTCAAAATTAAAGGCATGTTATGTCTTCTAAGTAGTACCGGTTCAGCTATGGAGAACGTGTTTATGTTTCTCATGTTAAAAAAAAAAAAAATGGGAAGAAAAAAAAAAAAAGGGAATCTGAGGTTACTGTTTTGCTGGAAAAATATCAAGACTTGATTGGCAATATCCCACTAAACCACAAGTTTGTAGGAGAGAAAACAAACCCATTGGATTTTCTAAACTATGCCTATGTGCTTTATGAAAATGTGTCCCATATAGGTCACTTATGCTCTTATTATAGCTGTGGCAAGTGTACACATAATTGAGTCGCAGAAATAGTACCCCATGCTGCTCAATGAATGAAGGGAAAACAAATCTTTATTATTCCTGGGTTCACATAATATATAGGAACACCATTGTCTTTTTTTATTTTATTTTAATTCTTTTTTTTTTTTAAAGCCAGTTTTAGCTTTCAGATGTATTTTATTGTCTGTGGGAACATGTGTTTTACAGACCTGTCATGTGAAAGCTATTAACAAGAGGAACTGGAGGAATAACAATAAGCCACGTAACCGTGGCATGTCTGCTCCCCGAGTTCAACTGTTACGCCGCCGCTCCGAGCGCATGTGAAATCGGATCGTGCCGAGCGATCTTAGCGCTTCTCCTGCCATTTTTCATTGGGAAACTTAAGGGGTTTTTAAGTGGCCTATTAATATGGGATTGCTGGCATCGGAGGCGCGTTTTTGGGCCAGGCTGGCCAGGCATCAGAATGGTTAAAATAGTGGAATGAAGATCAACTGGATTCACACGAGATGTCCGATTTTATTTACCAAATCTGAGCTGGGCGGGCAGTTCTGAAACTGTTCCTCGCTGGTTCACACATGTGGTGGAAACTTGTGCCTTGCCAAGCACCACAGGGCCCAGAACTTGCAATTAACCCACTTCTAGAGCTTTTAGAGAAGATCTGAGTAGTGGCCTTGACCACTCTTGGCTACTTGAAAAGGTTGATGTTTATGTGTGTTGTCACTGCTCACAGGTGATGGATTTTTTCCTTTTTCTTAAGACTAACAAAACCTTGTAGTAATCCTGGATTAGGCAACCCTATTAACATATAGGAAGAGGAGCCAAAATAGATTGTGCAAAGTGAAATCCAGAAAGTGGTTCATGTGGAGAACATGTGGAGCATTATTTGGATGATGCTTTTTAACAAGCTGGATGGTGCTCTTGCTAATTGCATCTAGTAGATTCTGTTCACTACGAATGTACTGTGGACAAATTTGGGTCAAACCCAACAGCACTCCAGTTTTTATTTGTTTTGGGTTTTTTTATTAATTTTAGAAGGAAAAACCCTCTGATGTTTCTGACTTCTAGCTGTGTAAACAAACCCACAGGTACTTAAGCAAGTTAGTGGTCGACAAGTATTCCCTAGTGCTTTCTGTAGGATCTGGGCGTGAGACCTGTTGTCTTGGCCCAAGGACAGCTTGAACCACTGTGCATTTGTTTTTCCCCTTACCTGGGTTTCGCTCTGCAAGTGGGAGGAGGGTTTCCTGTACCTTGTGGTTTGTGATTACTCTCTGAACGTGGGTTTCGGGGAATCTGGGGCTTGCTTCGGTGGGGATGTAGCGCTCCTCTTGTGATGAGCTTGATAGCAAAGATGGATGGGGAAACTGAGGCAAAGGGAAGGGGGACACCCTGCCCAAGGTGTCGCTGTGGCTGGGAAACCCCCCAGGGCTCTCCTTTTTTCTTAAGTTTTGAGGCAAGGCTGTATTCTCTGAAAAACTTATAAGAACATGGAGTTACAGACATGCAGCAATTTTCAAGTGTTCCCTCCATTCTGTGTGCCCTAACCCATGTTTTTGAGCAGATCTTCTCCCTGCCCGGTGCAAAGGTCCAGCCAGGCTGTGCAGATGCAGGAATCCTGAACAGAGGCTTCAGAAATAGCATTTAAAAAGCAGATTTCACGTGGCTTTATTGTGATTGAAGGTGAACAGGCTCCAATGGGAGCTCACTGGCTCTTGTGAATGGGCTGGTCCGTGGATGGGTCGAGGGTGGGTATCCCGCAGCTGCTCAAAGCGCATAGTTGTTGCATTAGTAGGTGCAAACACACATATACTCTGTAAATACAGAGAGGAGTGAGCCAAGCAAGGCTTCAAAGGCAGAAAAGCCATGGGGATGGAGTGTAGCTGGGCTGACCAGGTAGAAGCCATTCAGATACTCGATCCTGCAGTGTTTGTTTGCACAGCTCTGGGCTGCCCGGCCATGGGGCGCTCAGCAGAGCATCGGGCACTCCCCGAAGACAAGTGCCGGCTTAGTTTTCATGGCCTTTTGCAGAGGGATTGCTTCAGTGGTCTGTTCCTGTAAGTTAATACTTGCAATGCACAAGGCTTAACTGAAACCAGGCCGTGCAGACATCTGATAACCATAACAGTGGAGATGCTTTTTCCCTGCAAGACCGACTTGGAAAAACAAATCCCAATGCTATTCCCTTTGGAAAGATAGCAATATGGAAAGAAAAGCATCAGGAACGGGGCTGTATGGTTTGCAAGGGATTTTCGAGTTGAGGCTTTTTTTTTTTAATTATTTTGTGAGCTGCTTGTGTTTGCCTGTATTGCTGATGGGTTTGGTTGTTTCTCCCCTTTTTCTTTGTAGCTGGGTTGCCCTTCCTCATCATTGAAACAAGCACAATCCAACCCTACCAGAGGGGCTTCTACTGCGACGACGACAGCATCAGGTACCCAGAGAAGAATGTGGAGACTATCAACGATGCAGTGCTGTGTGCTGCAGGCATCCTCATTGCCATCCTCGCTGTAAGTGCCACCTCTGAAACCTCCTCTCCCTTGAAGCTTTTTTGTCACCTCTTTTTAGCACCAACATTCCGTCATCAGCAGGGGAGTTCAACACGGTCTTGCCAGTGTGTTCACGCTATCTACAGAGGTTCACATCTCCTCTGCGACTATTTGACTTTTGTGTAAGCATGGAGTAGCAAGCATTTGCAAATGAAAGCATGTAATGAGAGGAATGAGATTAGTCTTGAAGCCCGTAAACAGGCCCAAAGCTGTTTGGGCAAGTCTGTGAGATTCACAAGAGCTTTTTCACCCTCCAGTAGGAGTTCAGAGTAGAGGCAAAAAACACTTGAGTGTCAGCAAGAACTTGGCATGGTTTGTCCCTATTCAAATAACTCTTGGTATTTGCCTATTTTATAAGGTTTAAAAAACAAAGAAGGGATACATCTTTTCAGCTAGCCAGTGCTTGGAAAAGTTTAACAAGTTAGTATTAGGTTTTTAAGAGATTGCATATTACAGCCATTTTTAAAAGACAATTAAAACCTTCCTTGGGGAGCATATTCCCAGAGTCCTCACGGTAAAAAGTAGTTAACGCACCACCTTCCCCAATGCCTCTTCATTTTCCTTTTCCTACCAGTTTTCCTAGAGCTGTGCTAGGAATTGATTGCATGGTGAGAGCTTTCTGTGCTGGCCAAAATGCTGAACTCAGCCCGAGGAGTTGAGCCTCCTTATGCCAGCATGTACCCGGTGTTGTTTAAATGCTTCGAGCTAAGATGAAATTCCCCTATGAAAAGTATCTACATTTTCCTTCTCACCTGCTGCCAGAAGAGCTCAGGTGTTTTCCCAGAGATGCTGCCTTCCTCTTGGTCCTTCAGCTGGGAGGGATGGCAATAGTGAATTCAGGAGCACTTGTTGTCCTTGTAGCTTTCATCTTTCTTCATAGGAGCAATGTCACAGGCAACAGATATTTTAGGATGGCATGATGCCCGCTTTGGTAATACCCCATCCTCAGCCTTGCTGCTTTGTGACATGAATATATCTTCACTTCCTCATCTCTCCATCATTTTCTGACACTTAGGAAAGTAGGTCCCCCAAACAGTCCTGTTCCAATGCCCTCTTCCTTTCCCAAGCAAGCCCAAAAGGTGCCAGACCCCCAATTCTATAAACGTGGCAGAATTTTACCCTGCAGGTGAATGACCCCCAAGTGTGGAAAAGCCATAAAAACAAAATGAAAAAGCCTCTCATTTTCGCATTACTGCCTGAGCTATCAGCACGCCGGCTCCATGTGGAGTGTGCTTCTGATCTGTAATGAGGCAGTGGCAAATACAGGAGTTGGAACAGAACCTGGAAACATAATCGGCTGCCTATGTGATCCATCAACTTTCTACCACAAAATAGCAGGTCAATTAAAAGAGAAAGAAAATCCCCAAAGAGTTAGATGTTTCTGCCCTGGTCTCGCTGTGCCCACAACAAATGTAACTTAATAAGGTAAATTCAAAAGCTCAGTTATTTGCTGGTGAGTGACACAAATGGCTAACGAGGAATTGAAGCAACAGATTTCTTTGCTATGGCAGCCTGCATGGAAAATTCAAGTCAGCCTGACCTCTTTTTTCAGATGTAACCCAGATACCAGAATTACTGTAGCATAATAGGAATTCCTTCCAAATCCACAAAGCACTGACTCCGCTCCTTTCGCTCACATCTTTTGCCTTCAGGAGGCAGGACAGTGGTTGTGAGGACTTCCAGGGAGCTGGCGTTTGGGATGGAGCAGCCAAAATTTCATGCCTTTGCTTTACGTGGTGTCACAGGCACAGTGTAGCCTGGGGTAAAAGGTCCAGGTCATGTTTTAAGTGGCTTGAGGACACCCAGAGAGCTTGTTAAGTAAACGGCAGAGACAAGTCTTTGGCTTCGGTCAGGATGTGAGGGGATATACATTTGGTTTCAATATCTGTGTATTTACTGACTTCAGGCAAATTTCCATGCAGATGATACTGGAGAGGCTTGTGCCCACGGGCTGTGCACTCTCACATCTCTCCTGACTGCTGTAAGATGGTAGATTTGATGTTGGTGGTCCCTTGAATGGCCAGGGAAAGGTGACACTCTCCTCTTCCTGAGCCTCATATGGGTACTGCTGCTGTGGTCCCCTGTGTCCCCACACCTGAAAGCCTGTGGAAAATTCCTAAGAAAATTAATTTCCTAGGTCATCTAAGTTACACAGCTGGATTAGCTGGTTGTTTTACAGTTGAAGGTGATACGCTTCAATGTGATTAGCACAGAAAACATTACACCAGAGACATGAGTGACTAGAAAAGCTCTAAAAGTAATTACAGGCTCGCTGAATTGCTGGTGATACCTTATAATAACAATAAAATTGGGCATGACAACCAAAAGTCTGCAAAAAGCATTCACAGACAGAAGAGTTTGATATTGGCTTCTCTCTAGTGACCATCTTTCTTAAATGTGTGAGACAGTTCCTGGGAGCTGTGCCCATCACCTGGGAATGGCATATGTCCCATGTGGATGGCTTGCCAGAAATGTGAGGCATGAGAAGAGCTTAGTATCTTTAAAACTTATTTTCTTTTCAGGATGTCCTTCTAGTCCATGCACATCTGTGCTGTGTTAGCTTTTCACTGTCCTGCTTTATCTGGGACATGCTGCCAAAAAAACAAGTTTACCCAATTTTTAGCTTCTCGTTAAGGTTGAGCCATGGCTTTCACTAAGCAAGGGAGGGTTCATGGGTACCCAGCAGCATGTTAGCGAGGGAATGAAGGCTCCAATTTACAATCTGCTACATGTGTGCAATTACCCAGACCACCAACAGTGAGCAAAAAATATTAATCCCCAGACTTTTGTTGGTCCCTGTTTAAAATGGTCACATGCCTTTCCAAGGCCAAGAGCCTCAGGTTTACGTGTTTGTAAGTTTGAAGTAATGTCACATCTACTGGTATCAGATAGTTTGTCTCATTTTCCCTCTGTGAAAGCCATGAGTTTTGAGCCTCTTAGCTCCCCTTCTTGTGAATTTAGGCTTTCGGGAGTGCAAGGGGTGCTTTGACCTCATTCAGGAGCCTCTCTGTCCATCCAGGACAACCTGACTCTGCAGTCCTCATGCCAGCGAGTTTCCTGGCTGCTGGCTTGTACTGGCAAATGGTCCAAAATGGAGACAAACCATGGCCTTTGGAGACTGTGAGGATTAAAATGATGCTGAAGCTGGTTAGCTGCAGCTCCCTAAACAACTCTTGGTCACTGACAGATTCCCAAGAGTGAATCTCAGCTGTGACATGTGAACTCCAAAATGATGGTGCAGCCACCCAAGGCATTCCTGTGTATGGTAGCAGAGCACACTCTAGGTTGGCCTTTATTTTTTATTATTCTAGTTGTATCTCTCTTTGATAAAGCTTGCTTAGCTGCAATTTTAGCTGCCTTAGGTCAACCTTCGTTTTTTCAAGCCCTGGTACGAGTGAGTTCAAACAATGATACAACTTCATCTCCTCTTAGTCTAATTGCCATACTTTTCCAGTTTATTAGTTTCCAAGGGCTGTGCCAAGCTTTTAAAAAAGGTAGGCAGGGGAGCCTCGTCTCCTGCTTACAGCTGGCAGGCCACCACGCCGGGAGGAATACTGCTGGCTGCTCCAGAAAGGGATTAACATGAAGGCATTTTTCCTGACAGTTAAATTTACATATCATAGTCCCCATGACTAGAGAGAGGCAGGGAGAAGGGGGCATCCAAAAAAAAAACCGAAACACACCTCTGCCTCAATTTATTACTCAGGTATAAAAACATTTAAAGTAATGAATAAAATCCTAAAGCTGTAAATCTGGAGCTTAAAACTTAGGTGAGTAGCGTGACGGAGAACAATTTAAGCCTTTACCTCTTTGGGGGAGGTGAGACATTTGGACTTCATTTCACAGCCTGATTTTCATTAACCTGCCTTTTAAGAGTCTTGAATGTGAAAAGTTGGGTCCTCTGCTCCCTGACAGTAATTTATGGTGATATTGTCAAACCTCAGCACTCCTGACGCAAGAAAAATGTAATTTGCTACCATGCAGGTGGCAAGACCCCTTGAAATGCCCCAAAACAGCTGATGTTTTATGGAGGCTTTGAGAGGTTTGAATTGGATCTGGTGGCTGCAAGTTTGGGGCTTTCTGGTTCTTCTCTTGTGTTTGTGATCTTAAGAGAGGAAGATAAGCAGGTTGTTCATTTATTTTCCTCCAAAATCAGTTTGTTAAGAGGATGGATCTGTCCTCCCCTCCCCAAGATATGCTGATTCTGTATCTGGTTAATGTCAATGTTTCCCCCACCACTATGCTGGGGTATTATTTCACTTTTTTAAAGATATGCCAACGTACTAACCCAAAATCTACTTTTTGTTTTCATTTCTGTTCCTTGAATTTTTCCATAAACAACATTCTGAGCTTTGCAATGTCTTCTTGAGACGGAAGAAGAGGAGAATGGAGAGACACTGTGGGTTCTCCTTCTTCCTTGAGGGAGCAGATTCCTGGTTCAAGATGCTCAGGGCACAAAGAGCAGTGTCAGCCCTGCATTTACACCCATCACTGGCTTTGCACAGCTTTTTTCCTCCTCTCTAACCTCTCTGTCGTGTTTCCCCTACAGATTATAACGGGAGAGCTCTACCGCATCCACTACCTGAAGGAGAAATCCCGTTCCTTTATCCAGAACCCCTACGTGGCAGCGCTCTACAAGCAAGTGGGCTGCTTCGTTTTCGGCTGCGCCATCAGCCAGTCCTTCACAGACATTGCCAAAGTGTCCGTCGGGCGCTTGAGGCCACATTTCCTGGCAGTTTGTGACGTGGATTTCTCCGTCATCAACTGCGCCAAGGGAGTTTACATCCAGAACTACACCTGCAGGGGAAACGACACCAGGGTCCAGGAAGCCAGGTGAGAGCCCGTGGCACCAAAGTGATAGGTTGCTACCCCTAAAAGGGGTGTCTCTGTCTGAAATAAGTGATTTGAATCGAAAACTGAGAGAGTGCATATTTAGATTTGGTATTAGGAAGAAATTCTTCCCTGTGTGGGTGGTGAGGCCCTGGCAAAAGTTGTCCAGAGAAGCTGTGGCTGCCCCATCCCTGGAAGTGTCCAAGACCAGCTTGGATGGGGCTCTGAGCAACCTGGTCTAGTAGAAGGTGTCCCTGCCCATGACAGGGGGGGTGGAACTGGATGATATTTAAGACCCCTTCCAGCCCAAACCACTCTGTGATTCTATGAAATGCTGTTCTTTTTGCAAAGGCTGTAAATCCATTTTCCAGTGACTGGCAGTTTCCCTTGGGAAGTGTGGCACTTGTCTGAGTAATATTTCTTTTCCTTTCCCTTTACTCCTACACTATTGTTTCCCAGAGCTGTTGCTCAGTGTGGGAATTCACCCTATGAGCTGAGCTCATGGTGAGCAGCCCGAGCTGTCCCGTGTGTTGGAGCAGAGAGCTTCTCCTCCAGAAAGGCTCCACCACACAGGCAGGGTTGCCAGTGCCTCCCCTTTGAGCTCCCTGTCAAATGCATCAGATGCTGAGTTTTGACTTTTCCAGGGGCACATTTCACATGCTGCAATTAAGCGACCGGAGGAGTCGCTCACTTCTTATTTCTTTATGGTTTCCTGGTTATTTGAGGCGAGATGATGAGTTATCGGGTTATCCTGGAAATAACTGCTGTCCCGCGAGTAGACCAGGAAGGGGCGAACAATGCGAGCATCCTGTCCATCCGTTTGCTTTCTGCCTCATGAGCAAGGAGGGTGGATAACAGGGGTTTTATAACCCAAGGATTGGGGGTTGTTGGTCCCTCTGCTCTGGCACCCTCAGTAGCTGCAGGCGAGTCACCATAATGTATGTAAAGTTATCATATTGAAGCTTTTGCTGGCTGGTTCTTAGCACCTGCTTTGTTTTGCAGAAAATCCTTCTTCTCCGGGCACGCGTCCTTCTCCCTGTACACCATGCTGTATTTAGTGGTAAGTAACCACACTGAACTGATTGATCTCCTGTCCCCCTTTCCCGAGGCACTCAGCCAACATGCCATAGTAGGAATGGCACTATGAGCATCAGAGATAGAAAGCTGGTTATAAAAACAGGTGGTGGGAAGATCCACTCTCAGCTGCTGTGCTGTTATTTAGGATGGAGACTCCTGGGTTGATAGCTGAGCTGTGCAGCTTTGGGTTGTAGCCAAGGATGCAAACAAATCCAAATCCTACTAAATTTGTGGATGACCTGTGTAATTTTGTTCGCCCCACGTTGTGGCTCCTGCTGAGGGGAGTTTGGGGCAAGGCAAAATACTTCATGGATGGAGGGGGATGATGTGCGGTCACAGCTCTGTCGGGGTGTGATAGCTGGTTCCGAAATGTGCCAGCGGAGCAGGTGGAGCAGCCTCTGCCTGCCTGGTTCCGGACCAGAGGGCTGGGACTTGTTTTTCTTTGTCAGTGAGAAATGGCTCTGCCCTTCCTGTGCCGGGGCTGGGGCTGGGGTGGCTGCCAAGGTGCTTCCTGCCGGGACTGCGGGAGGCACGCTGCCCGCACGGGCTGGACCCGCACACGGTGTTTGGGGAGGGTCTGGATAGTGATTTGTGTCTGGTTTTTATCTTTTTTAAAAATTATTCGTTTTGTAAAAAATCAGGCAGAAGGAGCTTTTGTATTCCTTTTAAGGTTTGTGCACCTCTTCCATCCCCTGTGAGCTCAGACTAGCAAGCAGAGAAACAACATGGCACTGATAAAAACATTAAACATGAGCTTTTATCTATGAGCGG
>VWZF01006639.1:980095-1378327 GCA_013396755.1 Sclerurus mexicanus
CCCCCCCCCCCCCCCCCCCCATTCCTTACTCTCTGGAAAGATAAGTGTTACCACTGCTCTCTCCTGCCTTTTCAGCCCTGGATCTCCCCCTCCCTGTGAGCAATTTCTCTAATTGAATCACTAAGCTTTCCAGGCAGTTGTGGGCAGCATATTAAATTCTTTCTTTGTTTTCCCTCTTACTTTATTTTGGTTTTGGAAAACTCTTGAATTTCTTCGGTAAGCATTTTGGCCATTTCCTCCCAGCCAGATTACAATGAAGAGCTGCCTTGGTGACGCTTCATGGGAGGCTCAGCCCATCGTAAAACTTTCTGAGCAGAGTTTGGAAACCATCACTCACACTTATTTATTTATTTCTGAGGAGATCTGTGGGCAGTCAGATAAGTCAGCCCTGAGATGCTTTCGAGCCCAGCATCTGGAAACAGCAAGGACTGCCAGTCCCTATTAAATTGGTGATGGTTTCTCTACCAGAGCTTGACCCTCTTCCTGCAGGGCGCTGGACAAACCTTATTGCTTTGCCAGTTTCTTTTACCATGTGTTCTTCTGAAAATCCAACACTTGTGGAGCAGGTGAGAAACAAATGGCAACACAGAGCCTGGAGGGCTGGCGGCAGAGAGTACACTGGAGACCACAGAGTGCGTTCAACATTGCCACAGGATGTATGGAAAACCTGCTTCAGAGCAGAGAGTTGCCTCTGGTCTTCCTTTGCTGCCTTCCCTGTCCCCATATGGGAGCACTTGAGCTGTCTGCACTGAGCAGCCTCTGCTCCACACCTCCTGATCCAGGACAACAGGCTGCTCCACTTATCCTTTTCCATGGTGGGCCAATCCCTTTAACAATTACTTTATTTTTACTTTTTAACTTGTCCCAAAACTGTGATAAGGCTGGTAGCAGGTTCTGTCTGACCAGCTGTCCCGTTGCCTTGTGCCTTAAGAAGCTGAGAAAAATTACAACAAGTATTTGGTAATAAATTAAAGGGAAAGACAACTTGCAACCAGACATTGTGATGTGCTGTGATGAAATGATGATCTTAAGGGTCTTTTTCATAAAGAAAATTGCCCTTAATCATTCATTTAATAGGTGATTTTATGATTCTAACATGTCTAGCCAGCATCCAGCTCCTTAGCCGCTGACAGAGCTTGAAGGAAAAATCTCATAGAAAAAGGGAGGCAGAAAATTTGACAGGTTGGAGAGGTTGATAATGTCCAAAAATAATTAAAAAAAAAAAAAAGAGGTTATAATAAGCCAGAGGGATTTTATTTCCTGCAAGATAAACCCTGCTGTCTTGCCCACCTCAATGAATGAGTTGAGGTTCTCAAAGTGTGGTTAGAAATGTGGCATCCGTCATGCTAGGGCCTGCAGGAGGTAAGTTGGATGGATTTAATCAGGGAATCATCTCAATCAAGAGCTCTCCTGTTCCTAGGAAGCGAGGGCTGTGCTGCAGCAGGTTGCTTCCTACACTTTGGATACCAGGAGCCTGCCAGGAACTTCTGCAGAGTGGGGGTATTTGTGAGGCTGAGCGTGTCCTGAAGAGGTTTGGCAGACCAGTTGTGTCCCAAGTGTGTTCCCGATTGAACAATACTTCATATTTCAAGGATAAGTCACTTCCCGTCTTTCCTGGCCTTGCCTGGCTTCACTCGCAGAGCCCATTCTGAATTAAAATGTTTTCAAGTTTGCCTCACCTGATGGAGATGGGTGCCAGAAAACTTCAGCTGGTCTATTAAAAGATGCATAGATTCCCACGCATCCCACAGGGCTTCACCTGTACCATGGGCCTGGATTTGTCCAAATATTTTGTGGGAAGTGGATGAGTGATCATGGCTTTCCCATTTCCTGGCCCAGCAGCAGAGCCCTGTCTATCCATGGGCTCCTGGTAGGAAAACACTGTTAGATGCCAAGCCCTGGAGGGCTTTGGGGGAAAAGTCCCAGGGAAAGGCACTTGCAACACAGTAAAATCCCCCGGGATTTGGTTCTAAATGCTGAGACTTCAGGGCTAAGTTTCTCGCAGCCTTCTTGTCACCAGGAATACTCAATTAACATCAGGCCTTTGTATAAAAAATTTAAAAGGGGAAATTACACTTGGGTAATCCTCTTTGTCTTAATTTTCCTTGCTTTGTTACTCTTTGGCTGAGCGAGCTGTAATACATATTTATAGCAGGCTGAGGAAAGGGGAGGTAGGGAACAGCTTATTCCAGGCAGCCCTCTGGACCTGACCCACACCTCTTGGTTTTGTTTCTCTGGGATGTGGGGAGTCTTTGCAGAGAATGATGGATGCTTTCCACTCCCTTCAAGCATGTGAGACCTTAATGCTGAATTTTTTTGCAGCATGAAGTTGCATGAAGTCAGAGCCAACCACACAGAGGGTGCAGAAAGGCTAAATTTAATTATCAGATAAACGAAATATTCCTCAGCAACTTTGGCTGATTCTGGATACAAAGCAAGTAAACCGGGGCAGCTTGTGTATTTAATATGTGTTGGTGGGTGAGGCTGCAGAATTCAGATCAGAATGGGTTGTGGTGTGTTCTCCTGATCGAGATGAAAAATTAGAGATGTTCTTGGTTTTGTGGGAGGGAGCGTGAGGCTTCTCACTGGAGCTCCTTGCTGATGGGTGGACAATGTCCCAGTGACCTGGTGCTGTTGAGCAATGACGTGCCCTTGTGAAGGAACCCCTGTGGTGGTTGTGGGCTCAGAATCAAGTTTAGCAGTGACCTAAGTAAGCAAATAAACTGGAATTACATCAGAGGCCAAGGCTGAGGTGTGAGCTGCATTGCTGAGCTGATGGGGATATTCCTGATGGGGTGGGAAGATGTATGCTCAATAAAAGCAGAGAAGAAGCAAACAGCACGTGCCTTCAGTGCTGAAAGGTTTTTGCCCTTCTCTTGTCTTCTCTTCTGGCCAGCTTGGTGCTAAAAGCCAAAATCTGCATTCCCTGTCCTCCAGCCAGGGCAGTGTGTTACACCAGAGCGAGTCTGGGTTTGAGAGGTTTTGTCCTCGTACCACTTTGGGTACCATTCTGTTTGCAGATGGGGCAGGAGGTGGAGGTCACTTCAGGTCAGCCAGCCAGAAACAAGCCCAGTCATCTCACAGAAGGAAACTTTAGGTGTGACTAAGGGTCGTGGTTGATAGAGTTCAGCCTTGCGGTGGGGAGTGTGTGAACAGGATGGGATTTCTGGATAGCAGAAAGCCCCGGGAGGCTGGAGGTGACTCCCGAGACTGTGTCCCCTGCCAGCTCCTCCTCGATGAGTTTGCTCAGGGGTTGTGTGTGTGGCTGTGGGCTGTCCCCACCAGAACTGTGGAAGTCCCCTGGCACAAGAAGAGTGATGTGACGTCCCTCAAGCCATCTGCTTTGTGGTAACTCAGCCTCTGCCAGGAGACAGTGGATAGGAACTCCAAATAACTGCTGCTCTGTGTGATCCCATTTCATGTCATTTCATCCACCCCTGCTCCTGTTGATGCTCCTGGTTTTTGCTGCTCTGTGGTGGAAATAACCCCGGTTGTGGTCTTGCTCCTCCACCCCCTCTTTGGAAGGGCTCCCTCCAGCCCCACATTCCCATACAAATCTGGCAGTCCATAGCAGACAGCACTTCAGATTTGCTCCCAGGTTTAAAAAAACACAAAACACCTTCATAAGCAGATTTTCAGATAAACTTCCAGGAACTTCCCATTTCTTGGAAATGGCACTAATTTCTGCTTTAGGAAAACTCTGATCCTTTCATTCCCTGAACTCTGCTTTCACGTTTTGATCTTCTCTTAATAACTGGGTTTTACTTTCCTAATGAGGACAGAGGTAAAATCTGGAGCACCATGAGTCTTGCCTTGAAAGTATTTAGGGGATCCTCAGCACCCTGGTGTCTAAGAGCAGTTTCCAAAATACTGCGTGTTCATGATATGCCTATGGAATATGAGAAATGCTGTTATCCTTTTTTTTTTTTTTTAAGAGCAATTTTTTCATGACATTTATTATGTCAGTAAAAGGAACTCAGCCAAGATCCTCACACGGATTGTGCAGTGTCTGAGGGGCATCTGTTCAGGTGGGGTTTTGGGTTTTACTCCTCCAAGATATGCAAGTGTGGTTGTGATTTGAGTGCTGGGGACTTGGGTGGCACACTGCCTTTGCACTCCTTTTCCGGAGTTAAAATGTGTATATTAAGCACAGAGTTCAGCACCAGAAGTGTCTGATCTATTGTGTGTTCAGACCTGCTATTAGCTTTTTATTGCTAATTTTTAATTGATACTTTGCATCCTCACTTCTCAATGACCAGTTTAGTCCAGGCTTGGGGGATGGAATGACTTAAGGAGGCGTCAAGACTGTGTGAAAGGGACGAATGTCAGATTATTTGGCAGCAAATTTCTTTCGTAAGGGTTTTGATGTGACAGAGACAAAAGACTAAAACAGAACATCAGGTTTCAAGTCTTCCTGGTAGAACTAAGAGTGGTAGCGTATAATAGATAATACTTGAAGCTAATTTTGCTCTGCAGAAACATCCTGGAACCTGAGCTTTGCACTGTCACCTGGGCTGATTTGAGGATCTCGAACGCGAAAATAGAATCCTAAAATGGTTTGGCTTGGAAGAGACTTTAAAGATCACCTAGTTCCAACCCCTCTGCCATGGGCAGGGACACTTTCCACTAGACCAGGTTGCTCAAAGCCCCATCCACCCTGGACTTGAACACTTCCAGAAATCCACAATTGTATCCTGGCTGCACAGTTATTCTCAGGGGCAGATCACAGGGTGCACAAATACCGTGCCAATGAAAATTATCATCACAAACTAGAGAACCAGCCCCAGTGGTCCCTGTGCTGGGCTGCATCAGTATGGGTTTGCTGTGGGATCTGAGAGCTGAAACTCATCCCGTGCGTCGCGTGCACAAGTTTGCGTGGTGTGGGGTGCATGCTGTGGGGATGTGGCTCCGTTCCCAGGCTCGGGCTGGTTTGCACTTATATTCCCCAGAATCACAATGCGCATTAGCCAGCACCAAGCTGTTTTGGTACTGCTCTCTTCCATGTTAATTGGCTAACAATCTGGATAATTTGGAGCATCTGCTCCATTCAAATGACATGATGTTTCGTTTCTTCTGAAGAGCCCAGCGTGTGTTCTTTCCAAAAAGGGGTAAATACAGTGTTTATGCAACAGCCAAACATGCTAAATTGGTCAAAATGATGCTTCCCCCTTATCAACTTCCTAATTAGTTCTGCTTTTATAGGTAAATGGTGTCATTAAGTTATTTGTGGTTTCAGGGAACCCAGAGAGAGCTTCATTCCCTTTCATATCAAGGCAGTGCAAACTGCTCTGGATGTGTAAAAGGGATCATAAATGGGAACTAAACCCTTTTCCAGCCCTCTGATGTTGCAGAGCCCCTTGAAGCACACCAGGTCTGACTTCCAGTGCTTCATTTAGGAACAGCCAGAACAGACCTGCTGTGGGTCAGAGCTTCAGGAGCTGAGCAGCACAGTTTACACTCTTTGAGCCCCTCTGCTCCCCAAGCCTGAAGGTTGCTGTTGTGTCCCTCCCTTCCCCTAGCTTTCCTCCTCGTGCTCGTCAATGGGCAGTGAGTTGCTCTTTTCCTGTCCTCTCTTCCCACCCAATTTCCCGGTTCCCACAGGAACCAGCCGTGCCCCGTCAAGTAAAACGGAAACGGGCCCGAGATAGTCACCGCAGGGGTACAATGTCTATTTGACATCACCTCTATGTCATCTCTTTGGGTTGAGCCAGGACTTTGCTTGCCATTCCCACCCAGTGAGGGAATTCCCATGTTAGAGAATGGCATTGTGCACATCATCAGTGGTTGTGGCCGTGTCTGGAAATCCTCGGGGCTGGATCTGAAGGTGTAGCATCCTGCATTGCTTCCTTCTTTGCCTCCGAGAGGTGCCGTGGGTCCTACATACTCCAAATTTGGGACCTTGGTTGTGTTACACACTGAATAGCAGTGGAGAGGAATTTCCTTACTTGGCCCCACTGGATGTTGTGTGGAGGCTGAAGCAGGGGAGCAGTGTGAGCAGGGATGCAGGGTGTCCCAATCCCCTGATCCTGGCTCACTGAGGAAGGTCTGCACCCATCCACCTCTGTCTGCATTCCCTCCATGGGTTAAAATCCCTTCAAGCTCCACTCTGCCCTGCATGATGGAGGCCACATATGCACAATGAGCATCCCCCCTCCTTGACTCCATAGGGTTGTGGGTCCCCCACAGCCAGCCCCATAGAGCAGCTGCTTCTGTATGTGCATGTTTTGGGCAAATTAACACAACCTTTTTGTTCTTCTCTCTTCCCACAGTTTTATCTGCAGGCCAGATTCACGTGGAAGGGAGCCCGCCTGCTCCGTCCCCTCCTCCAGTTCACCCTCATCATGATGGCGTTTTACACCGGCCTGTCCCGCGTGTCAGACCACAAGCATCACCCCACTGATGTGCTGGCAGGCTTTGCACAGGGAGCCCTGGTGGCTTACTGCGTGGTGAGTATGGCAAACCGGGCAGGGAATGGCACCAGGGATGCTGGGAGGGTCCTGGGGGAAATAGCAGATGCCTCTCCAGGCCATCTGGGGAGCTCAGGTACCTGCCAGCTCAGGTGACAGGGAAGTGGTTAGGAGCAGCATTCTCCAGAGGCTCAGTCCAGGCAGAGCATGGTGCTGGGAAGGTGTTCAGTCAAGGGAGAGCGTTTCCCTCTTACCCAGCAATATTGGTTTCTTCAGCCCTTCTCAGTAATGAGAACTGGCTTGTTAGCAAGGCTTCCCCACCAGGACCCAAGCAGAGAGTGTGGGGTGGTTGGGATTATGGATCTTCCACACACAATTCCTCCAAAAGCTGTTCTCTGGGTGCAGGAGCTGTACCTGCCCAATAAAGGAGGGCAGACTGCCTGGGTAGGTGATGGGTGCTCACGAGAAAGGGGCAAACAAAAGCAGTGCCCACTCGTCTTTGGCTGCTGGGCTTGTTTTCCAAAGGATGACCTGAGTGTACAGCCCTGTAACTCAAAGTGACACAGGAAGATATTTAAAGCTGGCAGAATGGGGGGGCACCAGGTCAGGCAGCTGCCTCAGATAGACCTAAAGGAGCTGGGGATTGTGGTAGTTTCTGTGTCTGCGCAAACTCCCGAAATCAAGATTTTAACAGCTCACCACTTTTTGGGTTGGGTTTTTTAATTTTTTTTTAGCTGATCTAAAAGTAATGCAGCCTTGGAGACAAAGAGTTAAGTTCACCAAAGTTACAGTTTGCAAGGAGAGAAAATAGGTTATTTATGTACTTCCCACTCATTGATAATATTCCAAAGCCCGAATAAAAAGGTCGTTGTTGGGAAGTTTTTATGAAGTATTATTAACTCTCTGAGTAGCAGCTGTTGGGTTTTGCCATTGCTTGATGCTGACATCCTATGCAGGGCTGGCAAGTCCAGAGGGGAAAGTGAGAGAAGTGTGTGTGTTTTTATGCTTGAGAAGTGGGATAACAGCGATATATAAGGGGAATAGGGACCGGGCGATCCATCCCTGGATCCTGGCAGTGGTTTCACAAAGACAATAGCTCTCCGGATGCTCAGGATGGGTGTCCGGCTGCTTCCTGGCTGGGACAAGCAGCAGGCCTGGCTGTTCCCTCCCAGCCCTCCGGCAGCTGGAAGCTGTGCTGCGAAGGGGAGGCTGTGGCGGTGCTGGGATAGTTTTCCTGTGTCGAGGTAAACCGACATAGGAAGCAGCTGCCTGGAGTTTCCCAGGCAGGCTCGGGTTTGCCTGCAAGCCTGGGACAACCTGTGTCGCTCTCCCAGCTGGTGTGTGGAAGGGGCAGTTGCCTCCAAACCCTTTGCAGGCATGGCTCAGTGACTTGGAATGGCTCAGGCTGCAGCTTAGGACTGTGGGCAGGGTTGAAACCCAACCCTTGTCCCATTTCATCAGTTTGCAAAGAACCATCAGTATAGTGCTGTTCTCCAGAAGCTGGCTTTGCTGGTGGGAGTCTTTGCCTAGGAGGGGCTGGCAGACTTTCCTCCGTTTTGGGAAGTGGCAGCAAGGGACAAGAGGAAAAGACATCCTGGGACTTCCTGGAGTTTGCATTGAATGAGTAGCTTAGCAGCTTTTTGCTAAAATTGCTGGTATGTCCTGGGGGTTCTTGCCCAGGTCTCGTGTAGAGGCTGCTCTGAAGCAGAAGGAGAGACCTGGAGATGCGTCACCTGCAACCCTGGGTGCTCCCAACCACCCCTTCCCCCAGCAAAACCTTCAGGAGTCCACTCTGGTGATAGTCAAGGGCTGTGGAAACACCACAGTTATCAAGCCATAATTTTCAGAAGAAACCAATTGTGGATTTCAGCTCTGAAGGCTGCCAGAGCTTAAATCCAGGTCGTGCTGCAGCAGACACGTTTGTCTTTCAGTGTCTGAAATAACAAGCAGAAGACATAAATGTCAAGCACTTCCAGCTGATGAAACATTCAGATATGGACTCAGGGTGAAATACGATGAGGATTTCTTAAATAGAAATAGATTTTATGTGCTTGCTAGGTGCTGTGTAGTTTATGCCTCATAGGAGGGAGAGAGAAGAAAGGACATGCTCCTGGTGTTGTTCTGGTTAGCTTAGATAAGTTGTTTTAACCTCTCAGTATGTGATTAAAAATTTCTTCAATATAATGAAAAGTAATAGAAATTGTTAAGTGGGAATATATAAGATATTGGCTTACTTTGTATAAAATGCTCTCAGTCTTCTCCTGTCAAGTTTTCTTTATGGGTGGAGAGCACCTTCTACAGGAAATGGAGCTAATCCAAGTGAAAAACTTAGCACGTTTATTAGTCCTTTTCTGTGTTAAACAGTTCAAGCATTAGGAGGATTTAGCACACTTTTAACCCCCAAAGATCACATTTCATGATTCCTATAAATGTTTATATAACCTCCAGCCATGTTAAAGTGAAATACAGTTGAAAAAGAAATGAAACCTCTTAACCAGTCTCTGAATGAAACCCTGAAAAACAGCACAGTAAAAACTAAAATACCCAGGATGACACTCCACCGTAACTCATTCCTGTCCAAAATAAGGACCAGACTCGGTGCAATTCCCATATGCTTCTTGCACTCAGCAATCTCCTCCCATAAATTGATTTGTCATGGCTATCTTGGTGCAGAAGCTGGACATCTTTTTGATTGAATCCAGTTCTCCAAGGTGGACAAGTGTGTGAGATGTCATCAGGAATGCACCAAACCAGCCAAATGGGGGATTTACAGTTATTAGCAATGCAAAAGAAAACCAGTGCCAGAGCAGTTCAACATGCTTTAACACTGTGATGCTGCAGCAAGAGGCCAGACTCCAGCTTGTGATCCTTGGTGGGGTCAGATGGATCCTGTTATTTAATCAAAGGTACAAACGCTGCCACTTGGATGCCCTGTAAACAACTTTATCAGCTCTGTTATACAACTACACTAGACAGCCAGACACCAGCAAATACACCAAAAAAAAAAGAACTGTTTTATAAATCAGCTCCTTCTCTGTTTTCCAACAAAGCAATAAAAGCCAAGCAACAACAGCTCAGCTTCCTGCATCCCTGGTTACAATTGTAGGAGTAAATTGCTGCTTACAAGACGTTTGCTGTCTGTTCAGCTTGCTGCCTTATCTGCCTGCGCTGACAGGACTTGCAAAAGTTATTTTCAAGGACAGCTAGACCTGCTGCACAGGGCTCTGGGTAGCTAGAAAATGTGGAGATGCAGGTGAGGAAAACCTTTGCTTCGTCCCTGTGTTAACCAGCCTGGAAGTCGTAATCTGCTGTTATTCCTTTGAACACCTTGAAGTTATTTTTTCACCTGATTTATCTCGTTGCTTAAATGTTGCATTAGAGTACTGAGGAAGAAAACACAAATGTGCTGCTAATTCCTACGGCCATGTGCTGCTCATCCTGGGACTTCAGTTTAGCACACTCACAGCTCAATCCAGATTATCAGGGTTTAAGGATGTCCGAGATGAGCCGGCAAATTTGGGCTGGCAGAGGCAGTTGGTGACAGGACAGAAGTCTGGGGCTTTGGTTCCAGGTAACAAAGTGATGAGTCCTCACCACTTCTCACTCCATCCAGAGGATCTGTGCTGTCTGACTCTTTTCCCTTCTGGCACAGGGCTGAGGTCTGGCAAGGGTGAAAGTGCCCCGGTCCTGAAGGACTGATAAGCTTTGTGCGGTGGCTGCCAAAAGAGGATGTGGAAGTTTCCTCCCAGCATTTTGTTTCTTATTGTGTTGCTACCTTCCGAAATTGCCAAGCTTTTTCACATCCTGGAGAGGGGTTACATCACGGGGTATTTAGGAAGAAGGAGTCAGAAATAACTCCTCTTCTCCTTTGCCTTTGGCTTCGGGACCAGACCCTGGCTCTGTGCTGGTACTTTGGTGGGGGCATGAGGAGTATCACTCACTGTTGACTCATTGCTGATAACTTTTAACACAGCTTTGATTTGAAAGCTTTTTAATTGCCTGCCTGATGTCTGGCTGAATGAATTGTTTCACACCAACTCCATCCCTGAAACCACTCACCGTGAGTCAGGCCAGCCCTTTGGAGACCTTTATTATTTTATTGGAGTCCAGGCCATGTATCTGTTTCCTGGCTTTTCAACCCGTTCAGCAGAGGTTTGGGTGTTGCACTCTGTGATTACATGGTGAGAAATGAAGTTGTTCTGTGATGTTTTTACACTGTTTTGAGAGGTCTGAGCCTTTTTCTGTACTGTACAGAAAGGTGGTAGCAGGCTCTTGGGATTCCACAGCTATCGGTGTTTCAGGCAAGCATTCAGTAGCAGAAAAGGTGCTATTTTTTGCAGTTTAAAGATGTCTATATATTCTGTAAACCAAATTTTTCAATGAACCATCACCCACTGTGGCTAAGTTTGCCTTTTCTACTTATTCCTACAGGTGTTTTACGTCTCAGATCTCTTCAAGCCCAAGACAAAGACTTGCCTGCCTCCACCGCCCATCCGGAAGGAGATCCTTTCACCTGTGGACATCATTGAGAGGAATAACCATCACAACATGGTGTAGAACTTCAAGAAATCGGATGGGTGTTGTATTTTATTTTAAACTTTTTTTTTTTTTTTTTTGCAAAAAAATGACTGCTGACAGCAACTACCTGCTGCTCTCAAATCTCATCAGACAGTAGAATGTAGGGAGAGACTTTCTTGCCCGACCAGTAAAGTCTTACTCTGTGGTCTTTTCAACTTGAGACATTTGGATGAAAGGGGTGGTGGTGGTCAACTAAGGCAAAGGCAACAATGAGAAAGGAAAAAAACCACAAAACACAAAAGCCGAACAAACAAAGAGAGGTGCCGGAGTTCTGGATGTGCAATTGGTTTGAGTGTTCATGTTGTAGTGAACGCCAAATTGTTCATAGCCCAATGAACACTAAGGGGTTTTTGGAAAGCTGGCTATCCTAGGTTTTTTCTTACTACGAAGATTTCCAATGCCTGCGAGGAAAAAACCAAGCAAACAACTCACGACTAAATTGTATAGCACTATATAAGAGCAACAGCACTGAGTCAAGATCTGGGATTGGGTTCTAAGAGTTGCTTTTTTCTCCTTTTGATCCTAGTTTATTTTTGCCTCCTCTATTCCATACTGTGACTCAATTTAGAAGAAGCTTGCCCAGTCTAAGATCTCCGAAGGGTCTCTGTTCTCTCTGTTCACACTTCAGTGAGCGGCCCTGAGGGGCGCAGTGAGGCTGGAGAGCTCCCTCCTCTGTGCAGAGAAGCCACATTTCTTCCTCTCCGCTCGCTCCCCGGTGAGGGTTCATCCTATCTGAGCCCCCACACATGGCCCTTCACAAAAAGAGCATCTTACACTTCCCGGCCATCCCCCTCTCCCCAAAAAAATCACAGCAGATTTTCTGTGCGCCCACGGGAGCTGGCAGTTTGCAAGTGGGTAGCAGTGGCTCTGCCGAAGACTCGTTCGCACTACAACCTCGGGGCTGAGTCCTGGGGAAACTTTTATTCTGCAGTTTTTGGGACGGGCTGCTGGGCGGCACGTCCCAACCTGGGTGTCAGTCGGTTTGTGCATCCTCTCCTCTTCCTCCTCCTTCTCCTCCTCCCTTGGGCACCCCGGTGTGTGCCATGGCAGGTACCGGGTCTTGTGCTCCGCTGGGTCACACTGGTGGTGAATCAGTTGTGCCAACAGCAAGCGTGATGAGTAAATTTTTTATTTTTTTTGCCCAGAAACCACAGGTTCTTGGTTTGCAGCCCTTTCACCAAGCGCGTTTGCAAAGGGATCCCGCAAAACATGCAGAACGGCCATTTGCACATCCTTCTTACAGAATCCGTCCTATCATTTCAACTTATAGCAAGCTATGATTTTTTTTTATATTATAAATATTATATAAATAATGTATAAAACCTTAAAAATTAACTATGTAAAATATTATTTCTGAAACAATTTTAGATATATCCACTATGACTATAAACTGTGTCCTGACCTGTGTTATTTACATTTTGCTGCTTAAAAAAGCATTGAATTAATTTTTTTATAGTCGACTAAAATATTGTAGTTCTGTGGTAGTAATATTTTAATGAAAATAACTACAATTAGAGACATTTGTATAAAAAAAAATCATATTAAATTGTCTGTATTTTTGTAATGTTCCATTTTGTAAAGAGAAGAATATTCAAAGACTTTTGTAGAATACAAAACTGAAGTTTGTATCTGCGAAATTATTGCTGTATAAATGTGCTTTTTAAATAAAAGCTCATAACACAACTAAACATCCTGGTGCAGGTTGTGTTCTGCCTTTGGGTTGCCCTTCTCTTGCCAGAGAAATAGTGTCCTTGCCCAGTGGGACAGCTGGGGTTGTGATGTGGATGTTGGATGACACTTTGGGATGTGATGGTACAGGAAGACATCTGTATAAAAAGGACCTGATGCCAACTTTCAGTGGGCACATAAGAAGGTCTCACCAGCTCCTGGCTGGGGACACTCATGGGTTTGCATTGATGTGCTCTTTGTTATGCCCAGTCTTTGAGCAAATCCCACTTTATTGAGGCCGTCTTCGGCAATGTTATAAGCTTTAAAGAAGTATTATTGAAATAAAATAGAACATGAAGAGCCACAGCCCAGCTGCTGGGTGTCCTAGACAGCCCTTGCCTAGGAGGGCTCCCAACTACACCCTGCACAAACACCTTTTACATGAAAACGTAGACACTTTGCAGCTGAACTAAAAACATGCAGCTCACTGGGTTGCAAATGTTGGTGGAAGGGGAAAAGCAGAAAAAAAAATCCCACAACATGTTCTCAGAGAGGCACATGTGCACAACATACAGTTACAAGGCAGCCTTGATTTCATTGGTTTTTTATTATTATCATTTTCTTCCTCCTCCTCCAGAAGCAAATGAACTTCTTGGTAGTGACACACGGTCAGAGCTGCGTTTCGACCACTCCTTGAGTGAACCGCATCAGCAAGATAACACGGCACAGAAATAATATGCAAGAATGCGTGACAGGAAGTGAATACCACATCAAACTGCAAATAAAGAGCAGGTGGAAATTAAGCCAGCAGAACTCAGCTAGCACTTGCTATTATTATCCTAATTAGAAGTAATATTTTATTACACGTGGAAAAACTTCATCAGCCCGCACCTGTCCTAAATGCAAAGGGAGTTTTTGTGGTGCCACGTGTGACTTGAGTGTAAAAGGGTTTGGGGGTTGAGTGGGTTGTAGAGGTGAGACATCAGCTTTAGGGCAATGACTGTGAGGACAAGACTCTTAATCCCCAGCTTATCTCCAAAATATGCTGCCTGGGTCTAAGCAACCCACGTGGGAGGAGGAAACATTGCCATGTCTGCCCGTTCCTGGCAGGAGCCTGGCCCTGTGGAGCCCTTCACGTGCGGAGCACCGGGCTGAGAAAAGTGTTTGCTTGCAACTTAACCCCAGATACTTGGAAAAAACAGGAATACAGATGTCTGGGTGAGAGAGGAGGGCTAGGAAAAGTGTCAGAGGGGAAACAGCACAGGAGGCGATAAGAGCCAGGGCAGGGCTGTGGGGCCAGCAAGTCATGGGACCTCACTCAGGATGTGTGGGTCATCTTGGGGAGAGGGAGAAAAGGCCATGCATAATGTATAGAAGGCAACAGACTTGAACACTATAGCATGGGGGAGAGCATCAGCAGTGCCAAGTCCTATTTCTGTCTGAGAGATGGTTGTTTCCTCCTCTGCTTCCTGTCCGCCTCTCCGGTGCTGTCCGATTCCATCTGATCCTGGGAGGGTAAGGGCAGCTTCCCACGGCAGCATGTGCTGGGTGGGTGGGAGAAGCTTTGGTGGGGTTCACCCCTGCTCACTGTTTGGGAATTCAGTGAAGTGATAATTACTGGAGGCATGGGTGGGAGAAGGTGATACAAACATGGCACGGTCCATGGAGAAATTTCTGGGCTAGCGAAGAACAGAGGAATGTTTTGGTGCTACAGAAGGAATTAGCACTGGTTTTAAATGAGCATTTCAGTGAAACCCCACAGAGAAGTGAAAGCCAAAGGGAGTGGGTGTAAGTACCTCAAGCCCTGAGCACAGTGATGGTCTGTATCTATTACCATCACTTCCTGGGGGGCAGGAAGTGAAAGAGAAATGGGTGAAATGGAAAAAACAAACCCAAACCCATAGGAGCACTTGGATCCCGAGGCAACCACTTCTGCACTGTCTGCAGGTGCAGCTGGAGCTTGCACCTTGCACTGCTGTGGTGTTTGGCCCTTCCTGCCGGGATGCTGAGCAGCCAGGAGACTTTGGGGTTTGCACGCTGCAGCTCTCTGCAGTGGATCCTGACGAGGCAGATGAATGAACAAACTCAGATGTGCTCATGCAAACAAGACGTGTTGCTGGAGCCCGAGGCTGGATGCTGGTTGTGGCCTTTAGTGCTGCAAAACCCGGGCTCTGCTCATGCTGATGCTAATCGGAGGCTGCGGAGCACCCAGCCGTCTGCCTTTGATGCTGGGGCCTGGCTGGCAGATCCCTTCTGCACAAGGGGACGTTCTGGTCAAACCTGTCTTTTTTTGCACAGAGACCGGTTCAACGTGTTTTCAAAGGCAGGGATTCGTGCGTGCACCTGACTGCCATGGGAGCAGGTCTTTTGTTCCAGGGTAAGAAAGGTTTATGCAAGCCCCAGGTTCGGCCATGTCTCGGTGTACCTAAACAGCTTCACTCAGCAAGAATGCTTGGCAGGCTTCAGAGACTGAAGTTGTTGTACTTCTGCTCAATGATTTTTGGATATGAAGTTCTGAATCGAGGGAGGGGGAGGGAGGAGATTCATCCCGCAAGCAGAGACCTGTTTTTCTCATGCTCCAAGCCTGACTTGTTTTGGGTGTCCAGAGGTTTCACCCAGCTGTTTGTAAAGCAGAAACCAGCATTCAGCCATGGTCCCAGCGGACACGTTGGGCTGAAGTCCTGCTGCACTGGAGGGCTGACATCAAGCCCACATCCATGGTTGGGGTGCAGCATGGCTGTCTCTGGAGCCAGCACCCTGCTTCAGTTGCATTTCTCCCCCCATTGTCCCTTTCCCTGAACACACCCTCTGCCTTCATCCACTGTTCACTCAAAAGGCAAGTGATTCTTGCCTTGTGTTTACCTCTGGAGACCAGATCAGAGGTTCAGATTTTTATGAATGAAGTGAGTCACTTCCCTCCTGGCTTCTGTAAACATGGTCCCTATACCTGCCCACAGATTTGACCTATTGCCTCTTCCCTCCAGACTTTCCTACCCTTGTTCCCTGGGTGCCAGGTGATGCTCCTGGCACAGCCTTGATGGCCAACTGCTTGTCTTGCCAAGCTACATCACAGTTGAACAGAAGGTGTCACCTTCACTGAAGGAAGAGAAGGTAGAAAACAACCTCCTGTTGACTCAGCGAGGGGAAAAAGGCACACAAACAAACCCCAAAACCCAACAACTTTCAATTATCACCTTTGCACGCCACCCCCACTGGCACCAGCCGGTGCAGGAGTGCCTGCGTTAGCTTGTCTTGAGTTGTAATTTCCTCAGGGCACAGACTACACCTATGTGTGTGTGTTTGGGTACTAATGATCCGACTGGTTGTGAGGAGTCCCCGCCTCATCCTATCTGTAGCTAGAAGGGAGCGAAGTCACTGGGAACATCTCCCAGTTTCCTTAGAAAGTCTTGTTCTACGAGTTCCTGCCCTGCTGCAGAGCCGCCGACTGCCACCGCGGCGGGAGCTCGCAGGCAGCGCTGCTTTTAATATATAGTGGTGTGGCCTCGTGCAGCGTTTAATTTTTGTCTCTAGCCCAGAAAATAGCCATCTTTGCTTCTGTTTTGGGTTTGTTGTGTTTTATCTCCCATCAGGTGACTCTCCGTGCTGTGTTTCGGGACACGTGAAGTGCGAGGCTGCCAGACAATTCAGTGCTGGTGGCAAAGGCAGCAGCATCTGCGGTGTCTAAAGGCATGAACTCTGCAGGGTTTGATCTCACTTTATGTGAAGGGTTCATAACCAGCAGGAACAATGGGCTATTATTTAAGAAAAACACTTTTTAGTGTTTCCACGTGTCAGCAGAAAGTTGAGAAACAGAACCATCAAAACACCAAACTATGTGTACACACACATGTATGGATGGGAGAAATGGGAATTGTGGGGAATTCAGCCTGCTCCTGAAATCTTTGAAGTGATTCAAAACATACCAAAACTTGAAATAATGTGACTTTCTCTTTCCCACTGAAAAATGAATGAATTGAAACAAAGCCATCGCTTCATTTGTGCAGGAGCTGGTCTGAAAATCTTGGCTTTCCCACCGTGCTTTGACATCTCCATTTCCAGGTGTGTGGTGTGAGAGCATGCAAGCTGAGGTCAGCCTGAGAGATAAATTAAATAAAGGAGCATTTAATTCTTGCTAGGCTGACCTTTCCCCTGGAGAAACACCATGAATGGAACAGAAAGAACAGTGCTGTTTTAATGAGGAACTCGGAAAGAAAATAAAATCTAAAAATGAAAAGAAACCCTCTTTTTATCCAAAGGGGGAAGGGAGCCAGGTCTCCCGTGAGCACCATCATTTCAAAGGGACCTGCCTTCTGCACAAGTGCATAATTTGCTTATTTTCAAAGAAATTTTAGTGATGTTGAGGGCAAATGAATAACATTGTTCCAGTCTCCCAAGGCTTGTCTGAACAAGAAAAGTTGTTAATGTTTAATATGAGGTAAAATTTTAATCCATTTCATTAAACTGTGCAGATATTCTTAGTTCAGTTTTAAGCAGGATTAGTCGTGTTTACCTCAAGTCAAGTAAGCACAAGTATAACGTCAGCTGATATAAGCCTTGCTTAAATTAAAGGAAGAATATCTACCAAGGCTTAGGGGAAGGAGGAAAAAGCCCATTGAAGCCTTTATTTAAAACAAAAAATGGGGATTTTTTTTTCTTTACAAGGTATTTCTTTCCATGGGAAAACAATAAAACCCAGAAAAAGTCTATGAAAGTTTTGCTTGTAAGTGATGAGACGACTGCAGCTGAAAAAACACTAGTTGATTCAGGAGAGGTAATTCTTTTCAGCAGAGCCAGCTTAAGTGTCCCCTTGAATGGATATAGTGCAATTCTGGGCCTGTTAGACATGGCACTTCCAACTCATCCACCTCTGAGAGTCACCAGCACTGACTGTCCACAAATTAATCAACGCTGAGGACAGTGGGATGCTCCAGCCCTTGCTCAGAAATCATCCAGCAGCTCTTAGATTTAGCCTATGGCCAAGGTACTGCAAGTCCTTTAGGAAGACATCCGGCCTTGATGTGAAGTTGCTGGATTAAATTGGATTTACCACATCCCTTGGCCAGCTGTCCCACTGGCTCATTGGCCTCACTGTTAAAAATATGTTAATACTTCCCTTGGTTTTCATTAATAACTGCTTCTGTGTTCCCATGCCACATATCCCTTTCCTTTTATTTATCAAAAAAAGCTTTTTCTTATTAAATTGAGCCATTTTCCCAGAGCTGAATCCCCTGATTAACTTTTCATGGGGTTTCCTCATTAAATAATGCTTCTAGGTCTAAAACTTACTCAGGTTTTTGCTTCCCCTACAAGAACTTATAAGAAAGGCTTCAAGTTCACACAAAGTCAGTGTGGAAGGGACCAGCTGGAGACCAATTTTCCTTTGTACAAGCAATTAGATAGGAGCACCTTCTGCTTGTAGGTCAGATTTAATCTGGTGCTCTCCTAGAGGAGAGGTTCCTTATCAGGTCTTAACCCCTCCACCTTCCAGGCCCCTGGGAGAATAGGGCTTGACAGCATTTGCCCCCCTTCAAGCCTTCTTCAGCCAAGCATCTTATCTGCTAGACCTCAGGGTGCTTCTGAACAGCAGATAAACCTCTCCCGTGGGGTTGTCTGGAGCTGCAGAAGGGGCCCCTTTTCAAAATGAACGTTAATGACTTCCAAACCAATGTGTAAGATGTGTTTCATCAAGAAATGTCGAAGGTGGGCATCATTTCCCTGCTTGTGGAGGGTGGGATAAGTCCCTTTATCCCCTTGGTATCAGCTATGACACTGATAGGCAAGTGAACTGGGCCACCATGAACCAGGGTACATATGGCAGAAGTCTTGGAGGTTTGGTAATGACTCCTTGGGGTGATGTGAAGGAGGGTTAAGTCTTGGCCAGATGATTTTGTTGTGGATTGATATGTGCCTTAAAACTCACACAGGGCGACAATCTATGACTCCAGCTCTCCAAAGGAGCTACAAAGGAACTAGAAGTCACCTCTATGCTAAATTCCTGCACTGCAGCTGATGTACAAGTGGAGCCAGAGCAAAGCCAAATACAGGTGTGACCTTGCTGAGAGCACAGAGCAGCACCCTGGGCTCATGGTGGATGGGTTGATAGTGGATAACTGCACAGACACCAATGAACCAGAGCTGCACAAAAAGCTGCAGAAGACTTTCCACCCACCCTGTGCTAATAGGCTGCAGAGGTATTAGCAGAGCCAGACAGTGGGTTACATCTTCAGTCTTATTTATTTTGGACAAAATATTCAAATAACTGTGTGCTTGCTCCCTGTCTGAACTGGCAGTGAACATAGGAAGACAATTGCTCTTGCAGGAAGATTTGAATAAAGAAGGCAGGTTTACTGGAGGCATTAAGCCACGCATGTCTTATCTTGCAATGAAGGGAGCTGTTCTGCAGAAGCAGCCGGGTTAGGCACTGAGCAGGTGGATTAACTGTTCAGAGGAAAGAGGATGGAAAGTAGGTTTCTTGCAGAGCAGGTCTCCATACAAATGAGAACAGGCAGCATGGATTAGTGCTTAAGCTAATGAACCAGCCGTCAGACCTCACTGGGAGAAGATATTAGCACATAGCGGTACAGCCTTCGACAGGCTGGCACCTCTGCAAGGAGCCAGAGGCTTTGGGAGAGAACAGGCTGCCTGTAGCCAGCCTCCCAAAATACACATTGTGCTTTAATGGAAACCTAACACAAACATTTCCAGCACTGGACCTGTAATGAGCTTCCAGTTTGCCTCAGGACGTTTTCTCCCAATTTGGTTGTATTTACGAGCAGCTATTTTTGCTTAAGTACAGAAGGGGGGGTGAATGGCATGGGAAGAGCTTCATTTGCCCCTGCACCCACTGCTACGGTGGGGAAGGGACCACCTTTTTGGGGTGGTTCACGTCCATTCATCAGCTGCTTTGTTTTATTTTTTGTTATGAGGGAAAACATACACGTTTTTGCAGATAAAAGCCAGGTAATCAAGGGGTTTATTAAACAGAAAACAAGTTTAAGAACAAAGAGAGGCAAAACTAAGGTGCCAAGGTGAACGGTGAACAGGAGTGGGGTGAGGTTGGGGCATGGAGGTGGGTTTGGCTGTAAAGCACCCTGCTGGAACCATGGAAAACCTTTCATGGGTGGGTTTAGGTTCTCCAGGAAACTGAAGCCAGTGTCAGGAGTCAGAAGGGAAGTGTATCCTCAAGAGACATCTGTATGGTATTTCCCCCTATCTACACTATCAGCCAAGGTAGGTAACCTTATGAAGAGGAAGCCAATCTTCTGGTATTTCTAGTTACCAAAAATGCTTGGTATCTTTGCCATTCCTCACTTTATTAAGGAACTTTGAATCTGGGGTTTTCCCTTGAGAAATTCCAATATTTTACCGTGTGTGTTCCTTTGAATTGAGTCAGAAAATCAAAATATTAGCCTTTTTTTTTTTTTCCCATGGAATGGGAAATTCCAAACAATCCCCATTGGGAAATGTTAAACATTTTTGTGCAAATCTCTTTGCCCCTCTACAGTGCAGCCCCAGATAGCTGCAGGCACTAAGCATAGAAGAAGCACCCTTGACTCCGACATCATTTAAAATATCAAAGCATTCGAGGCATACATTTTTCTTTTCTTTAGCGCTTCGAGACATGGTACAGGGAGGAACGGAAGATTAATTATTTTTAACTAAGTGTAGTGGCAAGGCTTGTTCTTTGCCAGCCCCCTGGCTCGGGTAGAAGCGTGGTGAGCTCGAGTTCACTGAGACAGCAGCTGTGCAAGTGCATTTGTTTACCATCCTGTGAGATATTGCCTGCAGCCTCACTCCAGAGCTCGGAAAACTCGGTCCTCCTGGCATAGCTGCTGGGTTCCTCAGCAGAGATTACCTGTCTCCTTCCCCCCGAGCTGTGCTAATCGCTCCTAAGGCTTCGAAATGATGAGGACATCCCTCTGCTAAAGCCTCCGGGGAAGGTGATTTTTGTTGTAACGACCCATTTCCTCTCCCTAGAGCAATGCAGGGAGGCAAAGCAGGAGCTAATATGCCAACAACAACGAAGCCATGGGGGTTAAAATGACTCCAAGTAACACAAGTCGCCCAGCTCTGGTTTCCCATCCAGTCTGCTGAGTGGCATCTGCCAAGCACCTAAAGGTCTCCGAGGTTGTTTAGGTGCTCTGCTCCTGCAGATTTTAAGAGGAGCTGGTGCTAACTGGGAACAAAGGGTCTAAATAACCTTTTATATAGGGACCCCAAGTCCTGGGCAGGAGCCCTGCACGCTGCACCCGTGTTCTGCTGCCATAAATAGCCTAAGTCATACATCGCTTAATCTGCATAAGCCCATCATAATTAGATAAAAGTCAAGCGAAACATCCTTCACCCTCTGTAAATAACTCAGGCCAGAGTCAAAATAAGCGCCAGCAGGAGCGTGTTCTTTCAGTGACGGGATTTCCAGGAATGTTGCTTTCCTTACCGAAAAGATCTGTTGTCCGAACGCGCCGCGTTTGAGCAAACAGGGGCTAAGCCGAAGTGAGAACTGACTGCTGGGCTCGGCAGCACATGTTTCACATTAAGGAGCTGTTTGAGGGGCCTATGTGGCTTAGCGGATAAATCATCAGGTTTGTCCCCTTGCAGCTCACAAGTCCAGAATAGCCTGTGGTCCTAAAGGAGGCAAAAAAACCCTCAGCCTAAGCTCGTTTCTATCGCAGAGGTTCTGCTCTGGTGTGGAACAGTCGGTGCACAGGCCAGGTCTGCAGGGTGGACTTGTGGGAAACCCCAGCCCCACCTTTTGTGAGAGCAGTTGTAGGATGTGATGGTCCCACTCCTGCCATCCACAGCCTCTCCACCGGTCTCCTCCTCTATCCACAACCCAGGGAACAAGCAGAAACATGGGAAAAGCAATGAAAACTGATGGAACACAAATATGAGGATCTAGCACACCAAACAGCGAAGGAAAGAGAGACAAATACTACGATAGTCTTTAAATATCTGCAAAAGAAACCAACTAGGAGCCAGTTTGGCTACAGGGGGAGGACTGAAAGCTGAGGACAGATGATCCGGGTCTTACCCAGCAAGTTAAGTGGATTTCTAACCACGGTTTTCACGGAAAGAAACTGACTGATCAGGTTAATTTTCTTGGTTGGGAAAGAACTGCTAAAAGGATTTAATAGCTCCTGTTCAGGCAATCGTGATTATAAGCAGGTGGGAGGAAGCTGGGCCTGATGTATGAGATGCCAGACTTGAACGCAGTAAACAAGGACAGGGGAATATTTGTTTTGAAAGCTCTCTTAGTACACAGGAAACATCAAGCAATAAGAGGGACGACTGCGCACAGGAGTTCCGAGTCCTATATTTAAGACTAAATCAAACTAAAGGGAGGACCCTGCAAATTATAGACATCTACAAACAACCCCAGACCTTTTGTCTCGGCTGTGGGAAGATCCTGAGGATGCTGATAACAGAGACTACATTGCACAACGTTGGGAAAGAGGGGGCCTGGTGGCGTGTCCACTCTGCCCAGGATCTTGGCTCTGACTCCGGTTACAGGCTGCAGGCGAAGGTGGAGAAAGCCCAAGAGAGGATAATTATGGAACAACCTGTTGATGGAGGAAGTGGCTTCCCAACCTCTCTTTACTTAGGCCTTGAGTTCTGCTCAAAAGCAGGAAGATTTACAGCCCTCCCCATGGTTATGTTGTTTTCTCCTTCTGGCCAGATTAGTTTAATAAATGAGAGGCAGGGAAAAAAAACTGCTGAAAAGCAAAGCCCCTGCAGCGGTGCTGTGTCACGTCATTAAATAAGGACACTTTTTAGTTGAGAGAAGTTGTTTGACCCATAATTACAGCTATATTCCCATTTGGAAAATGGCTTTCGGTCTGTAGGGGCTTCTCCTGTAATTTTAACAGGATGCAACATTAGAATCTTCACCCTCTGTTTTCAAGGGCAGCACAAAGTGATTATATAGTATTATATAGCAGCTGTTTCTCAGGCTGGAAGGGGCTCTTAATTGCTTTATCTCTTTCTGAAATTAAATACTCTCTGTTAACTCTCTGTCAATTAGCATTGGGTTCTCATTCCTGAGGTCTGAACACAATTCGTTGTGGCAAAACATAGGCTGAAAACTAACCTGGCTTGTATGACACAGTGAGTATTGATGGGGAATTTCCAAATCCTGGCATCACCGGGGCAGCTGGAGCTCTGAAGATTATCAAAGGTGTCCTGAAACATGGGTTAACTATGCTTGCAATATTTACTGTCCCCCAAGACTGGATTGGGCATAGCAAGAATGCAATGGCATGTTTAAACTTGTTGCCTCATCACCATTTTGATCTAAACCAATTATGAATCTATAAATCAGCTCTGAGGTCAGCAGACAGCTTCTTTGGTGATAATAATAATTACATTCCTTGCATTTACACTGTATTTTTCACTTGTAGATCACAGGAGACTTCATCAAAGCACGCAGCAGTCACTGCTTCCCATTATTATCAGCAGAGAAAATGAGGTGTAGGGAAGGTGAACACCACATTTGTCCGAAACAAGGGCTCAGATGAAGGGGGTGGCAGGAATTAGGAGCCCCAAAGGACCTTATTCAAACGAGAATCCATAGCTGCTGACCTACTCTCTCAAATGGATTAGCATGAGGTTTCCCAAAATCTAATGGTGAGGAGACACCTTGGGAGTTTTGGATGAACCACTTCTGCTTTGTCCTTTATTTCTTCTGGTTTTCTTCCAAAAGAAACTTTTCATGGGAACAAGCTCTTTCTAACAAAGCTTTCCTGAAGAAAGGTTTCTCGACATCATAAGGTGCTTTGTGGTCCAAAAATGTGTGGGTTTAGCCACAAAGGCCATTGATGGAGTTGTGGGAACCCCAGACCTGTGTCAGACTTCATGGTCAAATCTCTCCATCCTTGATGAAGTTTCTGGTTGTGGTCTCACCAGAACGGTGCAGCTGGTCTGGGCTGCTCACAAATGCTCACAGTTCATCCAGCCAAAATAACTGCATTCCTGCTTTAACTGTTTCTCAAAAAAAAAAAATATTAAAATTAATTTTATCCCCCAATGTTTGGATTGTACCAGCTGTGGGACAAGACATGAGCTGTCATCCTATCTGAAAGCTTTTAAAGGTGTTGGTCTCACATCCACTTCCTGGAGAGCAGGACTAAGTTTTGATGCCTCAGCAAATTTTTCTGCCCGTCCTCATGTGGGAAATTTCCTGTCCATATTTAAACCTTGCACAGGCTCTTTGTGCTGTCACTCCCTCTAACAAGAGAGTTGCAAAAGAAGGAGTAAAACCAAAAAAGACAAGCCTGTAAAAATGTCCCCCACATTATACTCTTAAGAGAAACATTAATATTGCATTATCCAATTGAACATTTTCCTTTCACATCACTTTTAATCGGAACTCCAGTTTTGTTCCAAATTTGAGGTCTGGGAAAAATAGCAATTTTTAAAAATGTGTTATGTTCTTGGGTAAAAAACAAAACAAAACAAAACACCCAACCACCAAAAAAATCTCCTCTTGGTTCTTTTTGAACAGCTCTTCAGTACTTGAGCTGGAGTGGTTTATAATGCATAAAGTCACTTGTGTTTTGCATTCAGCAATCTTTGGGCTTTTGCCTGTAGTTGTGCAAAGTTTTGGCAAAAATAACCCAGCAACAGTTATTTCAGTTTCTGATTCGTATTTTGGTGTCAGCAAGGAACTGAGAGCTCAAAGATGGAAAGAAGTAATTTCTCATGATTTTGGAAGTCTGCACATCATTTAATTGTTGTCTGAATCAACTCCATGAAAGCTTTTATTGCTATTATTGTCCTGGCTTCCTTCAGTGGAACAGGCATATTCCCTAAGAAATGAGGAGTTTGCAAATTAGGGACAAAAGAAAGACTGGCATCCCAGGTTCTTTTATACACAAAGGTGCACTTTGCAACTTTAATTTTTCTGTGTTGCTTTCTATTCATTCATGTTTGCATTTGAGGAGGGGTGGAATCACAGCAAAAGCCGAATTAGCTCTGTTGAGGTCTGTGCTTTGATTTTCTTTTCTTTCTCCCCCCCAAAATCAGCTGGCCTGCTGCAAGGCACACGGTTGCAGACTCACAAACTCCAAGCAAAACCCTGACTTGGAGGCGAAAACCCCTCGTGTCCCACAGAAGCAACGGAGCGTTTTATTGCCAGGCGGAGCAGCAATTTTTGGAGGGCCAGGGCTGCGCTTGCTGGCAGCTCCCAGGACAGATTTGTGCCTCCACCGAGTTTCGTGCAACCCTCGCCAAGTTTCGTGTCCCCAGCGACCCCGAGATGTGTGTTGTTTTCTGGTTTTCACAGCTCCCACGGGCAGAGGGAGGAATCAAACCCCATCCTGAGCGGGGCCCTTGCCCCCAGTGAAGGATGATCTGGCATGGAGGTGCTAATGTGCCTAATAAAACCATCACGGTGGGAAAGCCTCGGGGAGTCTCTTTTCCGATGGAGCCCATCTAAATCCCAGTCCTCCACTGACAACACATGCTTAGGCTATATAAACTAGCAGAGAAAAGGATCTTTGCATTAACTTCACTTCCCAAACGAATATTCTCCATAGCCAACCCGGAGGGTGGCTCTGGAGCCGCTGGGAGCATCAGCAGCTGCCCAGGGAGCCAGTGCTGGAGCTGGAGGAGAGCACAGCGGCACGCAAAGCAACCACCAAGTACTTCAGAATCTGATACGGAGCCAGATTTCCATGGGAGACGGGGCTGGCAGACCTGGGAGACAAGGCCCTCTGACCTGGCAGGTGTTTGCCATGCCCAGAGGATGCTGCAAAGAGAAGCCCCACAATAGCCAAGCGGCACTGCGAACCCTCCTCCGCTTCCAAGGAGATAAAACCAGTCTGCAGACAGCATAAGTTTAAGCTGATTTAGATACAGCTGGTGTGCTGGGAGCTGAAGGTAATTTATTTCTCTTGGCTGATGACCTGCTCCCTTCGAGGGCTGTGTTTTCCGAACGCTCTCTGCTTGGCCGCAACATTTGTACCTCTGGCAGTTATTGTTATTTTAATATTAGGCTAAGAGCTAATGTATTAGGCTAATTTATTAAGCTGGTAGGCTCTTCAGCCAGCCTATTCTGGTGACACACTAAGGAGGTTTTATAGATAGGCTGTTCAAACTCAGCTCAACCCTAGTCTGGCATTTAACTGCAGCTTGCAGAATATAATGGCTGAATGCATTTCGCCTATGCCCACAATAACTCTCTTTGACTGCAAAAGAAGTTCCAATAAACGTGTCATTCAAATGTGAATGAATTTCAGTAAAAATTAGGGAAGCTGATGCTATGAATAACCTGCAGAGCTGTAGTGCAGTTTCAATTGCTGTCCCATCAGACAGGACCGAGATGATTAACACCAGAGCAGCCTTGATATTTATATTGCTCGGATCATGGTGTGTCATAAGCAAATGCAAAATTGCATACTGTATCCGAACAGCAGGGATGGGAAGAGCCACGTAATGAGCCAGTTTTATAGGGAGAGACAAATGGGATTGTAACACAACCCTGGAAGCAAGGGAGTGCTTCCAAGAGGGGCAAGGGAGCAAGCGGGACAGCAGTGTGTGAAAGCAGCACTGAGAATGGCTTTGGGGTTACATCAAGTAATTTATATAAACAGAGGTGTTGGGTGTTTTCTTTTCTTGCATGCCATAACATGCATTTGAAGGAAGACCTGTGCAACTTGGGAGAGCGTTTTATTAAGTCAATTAATTTTTGTTCCTTTCTGCTAAAATAATCCCCTGCCAGGCTTTTTTTCTATTATCCTCTTTCCATCCCCCCTATTCTATCAATAACGGGGTTCCTTCCCGTGAATTGGCCCCTCCAACCAGTGCATCCCTCCCCCACCTGTGGCCCCTTTCCACCGAGCACTATTTTGTAAGATCTCTTGTCACCAGGACTCTGCGAAGACTTCGGCATCTAATGGGAAACATGTGTCTTTCCCTGGCGCTTGCAATCTTACCCCGAGGAGCTCCAGCGAGGGCTGAAATGGGAGTGCTCTCTGTGGAGTCGGGGAGCTGATGGGGAAAAAGTTCGGAGCCAGAGGCAGCAACTTGGGTGTTTTTTGTTTGCTCCCAGAAGTGTAGGATCTCACACAAAAACGATAGTGGCAAACGGTGGTTTCTGCTGCGGAGGTGGGGGGATGTTGGGCAACAGCACTCATGACAAGCATCCCAGACAAAAGGGAGCAAGGGGGAAAAATATGGCTTTTTAGAAGATGGCAAAAGCCAAGTGATGGGAAAACAACACCCAGGTTGGAGCATCAGCCCGCCACAGTTTCGCACGTTTTCCTGAGCCAGAGAAAAACAGAGGAAGAAGCTGAAGAAGATGCAGAGAAGTTGGGAAATCATTGGGGCTGTCGACTTATTTATTGTGCATAGTCACTATCAAAAAGAAAAGCGGTCATCATGATACTGCATGAATGATATATTATATACATAATATATGGGATAACAGGCCTCATTCCTAATTGTTATTGCTTCTGGGTGCTTTAGTCTGTAGTCTTCTGGACACAGTTGATGCTGCAAGGAAAGTGGTGCACTGCACAAGGATGCCAGGCTTAGTGTGGGCAAGATTTACTCCAGTGATAAAACCCACTCATCACCTCAGCCTCCTCCTTACATTTTTTGGGGTACCAGCCAGAAATACAGTCCAGAGCAATGAAGACTCAGAGCAATGAGGGCCCAGACCCAATTGTCGTATCTAAAATCTGAGTGTGACTTGGCCTCATCTGGGATTGAACACTGGAAAAACAAAGCACGATCTGGCTGGTGTCTGACAGCCAGTGCTTCTGGGTTTCCAACAGCCAACTTCATTCTGAGAAAAAAATAAAAAAAAAAAGAAAACATAAAAAAATACCAGGCTAAGACTGAGGCACGTTGTTGTTTCCTTACGAGTTCACTTGCAAAGGTCACTGCTCCTCTTCCCCCACCCCAGCCTCTCTCTCTTTCTGCAACTCTTTTGTTTGTGCAAGACTTCAGGAATTAAAACCTCATTTCAGGGGTTATGAGGAGACCACAGCAGCGATACATTGCACTGATAATCAGCAGCAGGCGAGCTTTTCCCCAGCAGCTCTTCAGCTGCAGTAGTGCAAGTTCTGTATGGCTTACCCTGATTTTTCCTGCCTGTAAATTTTTCTTTTGAGCTAACAGGGACTCCACTGCACTAGAGGAACAGACTTATCATGATAAATTACATGGGATTATATTGTTACAGGGAATTGCCATCACCTCAGCAGTAATAGAAAGGAAAGGAAAAAAAAATAGATAAAGAACAGCAAGATAGCTGGGAGTGCAGTGAGAAGAGAAATGGTCCTGGTGGGGAGGCAGATAGATGTCTTCCTCAGGTGAAAAGATTCATTTATGGACAGAGCACTCTGGGACATTTTTGCATGAAAGAGCCAAACTATAGGAAAGTCATTGTCTTTATGAAAAAAAGTGGAGATTTAGGGGCTTCTAGGGGCTTAAGTCTTCTATATCTGGAGTTCATATTCTGGCAATGATGGGAACACCATTGCAGAAGTGAACAGCAATTTTCAGTGGCCTATTTTCAGGATAGATAGAGGCAGAAACCTTGAAAAATGCTGGATTTCCCAGAAGAAGCTGTTACTTCCCCTAGGAAAATCAGACTTCTTGCAGCAGGACCCCTGGAAACCGAGGGAGCCCCAAATCATTCAGTGCTTTTGCAATGGACACATCATTGATTAAAGGCCTGGCAGAAATATTATCTTTCCTGGCGTCTTGCATAACAGAGGCTGGATAATTAAATTGTATAATCTTTACATCAAGCCTGTAATTCCCTGATTGCGTTAGAATATGTCTTTAAAAAAAGCCCCAACCTAAACGCCCCCAGAAGCATCTTGCCTTCCTGAGCAGTCCTTACAGCTGCCCAGTAGAAAGGGTCGTGACTAGAACTAACAATTCCACCTCCCACATGAACTGATCTTATCTGGTTGAGCTTCCAGCCCTGGCATCATTTCTGATGGCTCAGTGAAAGGCTGATTTGCCATCAGCAACCCTTTTCCTGCCGTGGACACCATCCAGCTGTGATGGAACCACTTCTTGCCCTCCTGAACAAGGAGTTCAGTGGGTCAAACTTCTGAGATGTTCATCTCAGCCAGGCCTGCCTTCCTAAACCCTCAAGACTTCACTAATATCCTCTCCAAAGTCTGGCCTCCACATCAAGCAGAAGCCAGGCACGTTCCCAGCAGCGCCACACACAGTAGCAGCGACACTCACTCACTCGTAATGCCAACCTCTGCCTCTCTGTTATTTCTCTATATCATTATGTTGATGTAATAAATATGCAGAGGAGCTCTGGGCACTGGCTGTTTCCTTTGTTTGTAATGCTGTACCACGTTCTCTCAACGTGGATATTATGGTATGATTATATACATGCCAGAGGAATAGTTCCTGATGTCCGTGCAGCTTTTACACTGCATCTCTGCCTCCCTGTCCTTCCCTTTGCGCTTCCCATCCCACATTCACACGCTCCCATTACATGGCTAGCCTATATTTTCCTCCCTCTGTTCTTGCTGCAGCCCTTCTTGGTAAGGGAAGTCTTGATTATATGTTATGGCCAAGTGACTTAAATCACAGAAAAAAAAAAGAAATGAACACACAGGAGCGTTGCCTTGAGGTCAAAATGAAGTGCCAAGCCTTTGCATGACCATCAGGACATAACCTCCATCCAGGTTAACTCCAACCCCCCCCTAAACTAGCCCAAGGTGAACTGGGTGGAGAGCAAAGTCTTACACACAAGCTGCAAACTTCAGGCACTGGGAAGACTCCTGACTATTTCCAGCAGTGGGAAAATGTATGAGCAGGGAAGTCATATTTACATAAGTCAAGGAAAACACTGTTTCCTTCTTCGGCAGGAAACAGAAGTTATTCTCAGCGCTTCAGCAAAAGAACAAGAAATTAAATAAAGTGCTGGCAGCCTAAACTTGTTTTATTCCTGTGGTTTTACAATCTCTGAGTCAAAATAAACACATTTTCAATCTCAGGAGAATTATTAGGATAATAATGGCGGGGTGGGGGGGATGTTATTTACAGGCTCCAATGGAATCACTCAATGAATCATGTGAACTGTAGCACCAGATTTAGGGCAAGAAAATTCACATTTATGCAACTGTCTGGTTTGATTCTTCTGTTACCAGGCACGCTGATGCAACAATTCAAGATTGGGCAAACCTTTGGGTGCTCCCGGCAGGAGTTTTGCCTGAGAGGAGGGTAATGATCAATATCACAACACCCAATTTCTTTCAGTTAGGAGTTTTCAGGGGTTTTAATGGTGTTGTCCCTCCTTAAGCCTGAAGTGGCCTCTCATGGGTGGGTGTGAAAGCGAAGTTGCTGGCGATGGCTGCCATCCCAGGCATAAGATGGTGTTCATTTGTGTTGCCTTGTGATATCCAAAGATTAAATACAATTTAGGAATTTGAATCCTCACACCTTGATGTACTTAACATCTCAGCTATTAAAAAATAACTCATTTGGGCATTATTTTTCCACAGGACAAGAGACCTACAGTCCACAAGGACTTTTACCTTCTCTTCTGACTGGAGCAGTGGTGTTTGCCTATGACATGACAAGGACATCCCTATGGGCAGCACTTTTGCATCTCTTCCAACTTGTGATTTTCCTGTGAAATTCAATGGCATTGCAAAAGCAATTCTCATTGGGTTGAATTTCTGTCTACCCCTATGTATTGTCTACATGCCCAAACCACTTAGTGTAAATGAGTGGAAATCTAATTTACACACACAATATATAATACATAACGTTGTCTGTCTACAACCAGAAGGAGCTGTAGGTACAAGGGCAACCAAATGTAACTACAAGAAATAGCTCCAAGAGGTAATTGCAAGGGAAACTACAGGAGGTAGCTACAAGGGTTAAGTACCAGAAGCAGGTACAAGGCTCTTGACCCTGGGAGTGTGAAGGGCACAGGAAGAAGAGCCGGTGTGTGAATGCCAGGATGGGAATGATGCAATCACAGCAAGTCCTGCAGCCTTTCGCAAAGCTCTCACCTTTCACTGGAATGCTGGGAGACAAAAGCAGATAACAGCTAAGTGAGAAAATCTTGAATTGCTTACTCCTTTCAAACCCAGAGGAACAGCTTGCCCTGCACAAAGCAGTTCCTAGGCTTAGGCTGCTGTTTAAAGGGTAGAGGTTAAACTCAGATGCAAGCCTGTAATTTTTATAAACAAGGCTCATATTTCCCTTCTGGCAATATATGTATGGAAACCCACGTAGGCATGAAGTCTAAGACATGCATGAGAAGACCACTGAAGCCTCATTATCTTTGCTTTTGTTCTGCTTTCCTGGTGCTTTTTTAATCCCTGCACCGTCACTGCCTTGGGATCGACTCCCTTTTCCAGGACAAGCTTTTCACAGGGCTGAAGGGCTCTTTGTTCTCCTCCGCTGCCCGCCGGCGTTGTTTGTTGTGCAGTCCCTGGGGTGTGCTTCTACTCTTCCAGAGGAGAGGAAGAGGCAGAGGATGTGAACTCCCATGTTTGAACACAAAGAGAGAGAAAGAGAACCTGTTTTCTGCTAACTGCTCCCCAGTAGACAGAGGGATTTCCATGTGTTCAGCAGTAAAACATTAAAAAAAGGGCTAAGAGAGAGGGCAGTGTAAGTTCTTGGGGTGTTGTGGTGCTGAATTCCTCTCCACCAAGCAACACGGTGGCCGTGCTTGCAGACCTTGGTGCCTCTATCACCATCTCAGTGAATTCTTCAGATTTGTGTGGGAGTTGCTTTTGGGACTTCCAGGTATAAAACCTGTTGGCTTCAGTGAAGCTGCTTCACATACCATGGCAAGGAAAGTAAATACATCAGTGCCAGTGGTGGTTGGGAGAGAGCCATGGCCATTCCCAGGCATTTAGGGCTGGAAGGGACCACCTACGTCACGGGGTTTAGTCACCAGCTCCTCACAAACACCTTCCACAAGCTGGTCAAGCACCGACTACTCAGTTATTTCCTGGTTAGTGTTGCAGCTGCTACCCCTCACTTATTAAGAGCTTGACATAAATATTGGAATAATTCAGTTTGCCTCAACATTTTTTTAGACTAAAGTTCACAGAGCCTTTTTGAGGAGCACCCAGGGTCCACCATGCACGTGCCACCATTTTTCCCATTTTTTTTATGAAACTAGTAAAAAATTGCAGCTAAGATGCCTGTTCACTTATTGCACTATTTCCCAAAAATGCTGATTGGCTTGGTTTTTTTCCTTGCACTCTTGAGAGCAAATATATGGTGAGGATTTTGTGTTCACTTGTCCACCATGGGGAGGAAAGTCATCAATCATTTCACAGCCCTTCTCTCCATGCCTTACAGCCCTGGTGGTCCACAGCTGAAGCGTGAGGACCATCGGGTTGGTGGTTACTGCAACCAGCCAAGGGCTCTTGTGCTCGTCCCTGCAGGTTGTCGTGAATGATTGAATCATTAAAGTGAGTAATTTGTTGTAACACAAGAACGGCTTAAACACCTTCTGCATCTTCACAATGGTGTTGCTCCACCATCCCCCTTGCCCAAATTGCGCAGCCCAAGGTGTGAGTAAGAACTTGGAGGTGATCTGGGCTATAAACAATATTTTGGGAGAGGAAAGAATTAATTTCAGTGGGGGTAATTTCTCCACAGCCCAACATGTACTCGTGAAAACCTGGCAAGCCCTACGCACCAGGAAATGGCAGAAAGGAGTTGCTTACTCTGTTTCTATTTGCAAGCAGGGCCACCACCATGAAACCATACTCAAAACCAGGTATTTCAGAGGCAATGTCGTGAGGTTGACACTGTTGCAGGATCGAGCTTGAGGTGCTCTCCAGTGTGGCAGCCCTGCCCCAATGTGGTCCAGGGTAACGGTTGCTGGGACCTGGAGATTCTCATGACTCAATGAAACTGGAGTAGGTTACCTTGCATTTGCTGTGGAATAAGGAGAGGACATGGACAATTACTGCAGAGCAGCCACCTCTCAGGCAGTGTTGTCCCTGCCCAGTGGGAACCTGCTCAAGAGGCCGTACCCATGGAAAGAGTGGATGGTGGTTATCTCAAGGTCATGTGCGCAGGAAACAACCAGGACATCATGAAAATTGTGTGAATGGAAGCTGCTGGTGGGGCTATCAGAGCTTCCCAGGTCAGGCAGGACACACAGGGAATCACCCCACCCCAGAACAAAGCAGGAAGAAGCGAAGATGGTGCCAAAAATCCTGTTGAGAAGGTTCAAAGTCTGGCCAGGTCAAGCCACCCTTGTCAACAGAGAGAGACAGGGTGCGGCAATGCCCATCTGGAACTTGCCCTTGCAGGATGTCCCTGCCTTGTACAACTTATGCTGCTGAGGCTGGAATTAAAAAAATCATTTGGTGTCTTTTTACTTTTACTTCATCTGAGAGCGTCATGGTCCAGGGGGTCATAAGTAAATCACCACCAGCATCTGGATCTTTTTGAGGGTGAAAACAAATGGTTATGTGGATGCACAGCCATAAAATCAACAGCAGTTTTCCAACAAAAGCCAGAGGACAATGACTTTGCTGGAGCACCAGCCATCAGGAATGTCTTTAAGGGTTAAAGTAGCAAGCTGACAAAAACTTTAACATTTTTAGAGCACACAGACTTGTAACATACAATACAGGACAATTCGTCCTATTGATGTCTAAAAATTCTTAATGGAGAAACAGGCTGTTAAAATACAGGATACTTTATAGGTTAGCTCTTCTCCATACTTCATCCTCAGGTATTTGCCAAGTTAGCAGAGGATCAGACTTCAAGTCACATTTAGGCTTCTTTAGAGCAGTTTTTCCACTGAAGGCTTAGCTCAAAGACATACATATTAATGAAAAAAGAGCCATTCATTCTTGTCACACATTTTGTCCCCAGAACAGTTGCAAATCCTACATACAATTTTTTCTAATTGAAGTCAAATAAAACGTCTTTTATATAGTCAGACAATTGTCCACAGTCTTTCCCAAGAACGGAAAAATGCCCTAAAAATGCAAAGCAGGTGGGGTTTCTCCACAACAAATTTCTTCTTCTACACAGATGAACAGATAGGCTACATCCCTATGTTCTGTTTTAAAAAGGCCATAATCAGAAAAGAGCCCTGTGAGCTGGAGCTCTGCTGGAAGTGGTTTTGGTGCCTGTAGTAGCTTCATGTGCCTACAGTTTCTCCTAACCAGATTGACAAAACTTTCCTACTTTCCTACCATACCACAGCACCTTCGGCATTCCACCTGCCCTTTCCATTGCTACTAACTTGGGAAGTTCTGCAGATTTCTTTGATGTTGCTGTTGACTTGGGAGTGTCGCAGCTGAAGAAGAAAACAGGGGACATCTTCAGAGATGTTGATGGCGATGGGGGAGAAGAAGCAGAGTTTGCTCTTTGCTTAAAAGACACCTGAAAAATGCAGACTGTAAGAGGAGGGGGGAAATGCTCAACAAAACAATCCCTGCTGCAGGGCTCGGGGTCTTAAGCTCACTGGTATTTCATTGAGGATTTGCTTCATTACATCTAAATATCTTCATTAGCTCCAAAGCCTCCTTGGTAGAAGTAGAGCTGGTAAAACTGGACCACTCTGGCAAGTACTTTTTTCCACACCCAGGTGGATCCCAACGAAGCACGCAGTGACAGCATTATTTCAGACATGGGTTATCAGCAAAGCACACAAAAATGCAGGGTTAGAGCAGCAAATTTCGGTAGAAAAGTTGCTGATAAACCTGGAAATACTCTCAGACCTCCCGTAGCACAGGAACAGCCAGGAATAGTTAAGCGAGTGCCAAAGGAAAACCCTTGACCTGAACAACTGCATATTTCAGAGGCATTTAAAACAAAATCTCAGCCTGAACTCAGAGGCATGACAACAGGGTAGAAAATTTAGATGATATTAATGAGGCACAAAATGGGTCAGAGTTTAGTTTGGGGTCAAATTTTGGGACCTTCCTGGCTTTTCTGGATACTTTTTTTTTTAAATGCTCTAACTAAGTGAGAAGTACTTGGTGGACACCTCCAGCTTGTTTTCCACTCAGCATCCCTCCCAGATAAACTAGTCTGAACCACCCTTATTTACTGTGTCAGGTAATGGAGGGATAAAAACAGATGAGATGGTTCCATTTGGTTGTTTTCCCTCCCACCTTTCTTCTTCACCGCCTGTCACCGATTCCCTTTCCTCCCCCTCTCCTCCTCCCACTATTAAAACAAAACATCTGCCACAGTTTTGAGGTGCTTTGGGCTTTTTCAGGCTATTACTAGCAAAGATAGGACTCGGCAGGGAGGGAAGCTGAGTGAGAGCCACAGCAGGTGAAGGGTTTTAATTCCCCTGTGCCACAGCCATGGAACCATCTGCGGGAGGCAACAGTAATGATTTCCAAACCAAAAAGTGAGCCCTGGCAGGCTGGACTGGGGCTTGGCCCCATCCATCAGAACTCTGCAGAGCTCAGCTGGTGACTAGTCGCTGCGTCACTCCTTTCTGATTAAATTCCCGTTAAGTTTAAAATAATAATATGTCCTTAGTGGAATAAGAAACTCTGGAAGAAGAAAGAAAAAAGTCTTTCTGGGGTTTTTTTGGCCAGCAGTGAACTAAGGGCCAGCCCTGAAGAAGCATATGGGAAAAATGGCTCTAGGACCAGGCTTTTGTTCTGTTAAAGCACAGGACTTATCCTTGCATTTTCTATGACCACAAAATGCAAATTCACTGCTGAACTAAGATCCTTTATACGATTAGGACAAGGAAAAATGCTGGACAACGCACGTGAAATATTATGTGTGAACTATGAGGTACAGAAGCACCCAAGTCTTTCAGCAGACAGTTTCTCAGAGGGGTTGATCAGAACAACCTGCACATTTCTGTCCAAGATATTTGGTCTGACACTTTGTTGTCCCAGCTATCTGACTCTTTTTTTCATTATCTGTCTGCTGACTGTCCTGTGCAGGAGCCAAGCAGATGGAGTAGATAGGCCATCAGGTGAATATTTTGGCATTCCCAGTTAGACCAGCTCTGAAAGAAAAGACAAAAATAGGTCCATGCCGCAGGCCAGGGAGGTCCCACCACCTTTACCTTTACTCAAGGAGCAGTGGTTACTACAGCAGCAATATTGATAATTATACTAATAGTTCATCTCCTCAGTTTATGTTTCTTTCCCTTAGTTCTTACAGTCCTACTGGGGAGGGAATACTAGTTTGTGTCCAATGGTCATATCTCACTTATTTTAGCACTGAAATGGAATAACAATCCTAAAAACTTTAATTAGTAGATCAAAATGAAACTTTTGGATAAATGTGATATAGTTTCTTTTATTTCATTTGGGGGCAGTATAATCTTTTTGGATTACCTTGTCCTTTGGTTCAAGTTGATTTTTGAAACCAAACCACTACGAAAAGCAGATCTGAAACAGGTAAACATTCAGAACACAACAAAATTAAACATTTCAGTATTTCCACAGTCAATCTTTGCATTTTAGAAACACTGATAGAAAAGTAGAAATGTTTTCCAGGACCAGGACTCTCTCTTTTCACAGAAATTATTCACCAGATTTGAATCCGTTCACTGTCTTTCTCTTTCCAAAGCCCCATTTGGAGGGATGAACTTATGGTAGAACTTTGCCCCCAACCTCTGCAGCTGTATCTGCCCCAGACAGGGCACAGATGTGGCCGAGGCACTTGGGCCAGCCCTACTTCCCTCCATGGACCAACACTTCACACAGACCCCTCCTGAATTTTACGTGGTGACTAGCCATGTGCTGTATATTATGGTCCTGGGGAAAGTGGAGGAGCTGCTGAAATTATGGAGGTCATATGAATAGTAACAAGACGCTCAGCTAACAACACCAGGCTCCCTGATTCTTGGGTCCAAGGTGTGTAAATAGGTAGTGGAAGTGTGAGGACACTGACAAATACCCAGTTTTGCTTGTGGTTGCTTGTATGACTTCCCTTTTCAGAGTTAGGTCACATCAAAGTCAGGTTACCTGTGAAAAGATTAAAAAAAAAAAAAAAAAAAAAAGAAGCTGTAAATCATCTGGAGATCAGATTGAATTCCTCAGGACCACAAGGCTGGGGCCAAAGATAGGAATGCAGCGTGTAATGGCCTTGCTTATCCCTCCGGTGCTGTATCCCAGAGTTCTTCATGGTCTCTGGTGTGCAGTGACAGTAACACCAGCTTGAGGAACAACAAAACAAAAGAGGGTCCCTGCTTCAAGCAGCACAACCATGTCACTTGTAGGCATCACAGCCTCATTCCTGCTGCCCAAAGACATGTCACTGGTCATCTGCTATTTCCGACGTACGTTTCTTCCATCAGCATGCTCTAGGACGCTAATGGCTCCCATGATGATTTGACTGAGATTATTATGGAATTAGAGAGTAAAAGAGAGCTCCTCAAAGTCCTGGGAAACTCTACCTGGCATGCACTGAGGGGCTGATAACACCACCCTTTGAACATGGAGGCAGGGGGTAGAAGGAGCTGAACTATTAATCTTCTGTAATCTTACTGGAATTAAGTGACAGTGATGGAGTACTTTGTAATGGACTTCCTGAATCCTCATACAAACGGAGGAAGTGACCACCCTTGACCAGATTTCTGCTCATGTTGCCTGTTTCCCTGCCTGCATCACATTTTCCCTTTTGCAATCAGCTCCGACCCTGCTTTAGCAAGGCCAATGAATTAATGCTCAGCCAGCCTATAAGAATGGCTGTCTGAAGGGGCCGGGGGGCTCCCTGGGGAATGGTTTTCAGGGTATCATCAAGCTGAAATCCTCAGAGCAGAAAGGCATCCTGTGTACCAGGAAGGCAGCTCTGGCTTGGCCAGCCTCAAATCTCCATTGCCTAAGGAAATCTGACCAGTGGTGTCCCAAAGAACAAGAAGACATGCTGTCCTTGGGTTGTTCCTGTGATATGGGGAATGTCTGGAATTCCTGGTGCCTCTGGTCCCTTCTCAGCAGCAGAGAAATGTTGTTCAACAGATCCAGCAGTGCAGGAGACTCTGGAGCCTTTCAAGCCTTGCATCCTTCAGGCTATGCAGGGGACAGGATGGATTTATTTTTGGAAAGCATCAGTTGAGCTCTATTGTCCTGGAGTATCCATGTTACAAAACTATGCTGGGGACCCATCCCTGCCCCATGATGGGCTTGCATAACCCTCCAGCAGCACTGGTGTTGAAAAGGGACCATGACCTTCCCTTTGTGGAGCAGCCTTGCATTGCCAGCTGGGAGCTCTGGCAGACAAGCCCCAGCAAGTTTATGAACTCCCTGTCTCCCACCCAACGAGCTGGCCATGAACATGCCCCAAAGGCTCGTGTTGAGGAGTCAGTGTGAAACAAAAAAGAGACCACAGATTACGGCCCGTGGGAACTCCAAACCATGGCAAAGAGAAGAGCCAATGGATGCTCTATAGCCATAGAAGGGCATACTCAGGGTCCGTTCCCAGCATCCCGACCTTCGTTCCAAGCACTGGCTTTGGAAACACAGTTAGTCTGGCAGTCTGTGTGGGCTCTGCCTCTGGCATCAGGGCTGGCAGGAGGAGGGAACTGTGGGAGAAACAGAGCTCGGAGAAATAAATCCCTTTGCTAATCTGGCCCTGGGAAGTCTTGCAAACATAAGGACAAAGTCCTGCACTGTAGAGAGGGACCAGAGATGATCTCCTGAGGATGTCAAGCATCACAGTGAGATGTCTAACCTGCCAGCCCAGCCCTCATTAATGTCACCTATAAGAACAACAGCTGGCCCATCACACCTCAGCTCAGGTGTGCACTTTGACTTTTTCATGTTTTCCCACATCAGACTCCCAGGCAGTCAGAGCAGCAGGGAATTCAAAAGAGGTACACCCCTTGACACCAGCTCTGGATTTGGCTACTTGGCCCTGACGTGTTTTCAAACAAAACCCCATTATCAGTGGTCTTTCATCCCCCTCCTGTATCCTGGAGCCCATCACTCAGCAAATAGCCACCTCTGATCTTCACAAATGTGGATTCACTCCTGCTGCAGGGGAGGGTCAGAATCAGGCACTTGGGTTTGTGCTGCCTGACAGTCCTTTGCTATCTTTCCTCTTTTTTCATCTTCTTTTGCTCTTCCCTCCGGTGGTTAAACCCTCACTCACTTGCTGCCTGAATCAGGAAGGTCTAAAGATTTAGTAACGAGTTCAGGCTATGGTCCAGTGTTTTTTTGTCACTTACTTGTCTAAATAATGCAGGAAAAGCTCCCGCATTGAAAGCCGGGCGCTCCATGAAAGGTGTAGAACAGGAGAGGTGCGAATGGAAACCTCGCTGGCATTAGAGGTTGTTTTCCTAAACATTCCCCATCAGTAAGCACACAGTCTCCCAGCACTGCCCAGTCCCACCAAGGTTTTTAAATTGTATTTCTAGGATTTCTCTAAAACAGGGGCCTCAAGCTTTTAAATACAAAGGGAGCTGAGGAATGGTTTCTTTAGCAAGAGATTTGAGCAATCAGTGCTTTTTGTCTCTCTCTTTTTTTTTTTTTATGGACATCTGCTGGGGTTTGTATTTTTTGAGTCGTGGGGGTGAAGGGGATCGAGGGGGAAAGAGAGGTTTGCAGACAGGGTGAGCACAACATACACTGGAAAAAAATCCCGGATGCTATAAATGGGAGCCCCCTAACAGTGCAGCTCATCTGAAGCAAAATGAAAATATCAGGCATCCGAGAAACATATGTGCAGATGGCTTTGAGCCCAGTCTCCTTACTAGGGCTCTGCATTAAATAAAATGCACCGGGTCATGTTGCTATAGATATAAGAGATTACTAGGTGCAATGTGCACTTCGCTGTGAAACTGCAGCTTTTTAAACAATTGGAAATACAGACCTTGTTTACGGATCAAGCAAATGGCTTCAGTCAAGCAGAGCAGTCCTTTTTTGGTTGGTTTTTAATTTTTTTTTTGCTAGGGATGGGGTCAGGAGACTCAAACTCTGTGAGATTGTGCTGCAGTCACTGCTCAGGAGGAGAGCAGTCTCACCACTGACGTGAGAAGCAGCGTCCAAGAGGGCTATTGACTATGACCTGTATTTTTGAAGGATGATATGAATCAATCCAGAGCCTTGGCAAGACCTCGCTGTTGGGGCTTTTGCTTTCAGCCAATGTCAATTATGTCATTACTGAGCCTGCAGAAGCTATTACTAATGTTACTTTTACAGTTCACTGCCGACCAGAGAAAAGAGTTTTTCACACTGTTGTCGTTTTGTTGGAGCAAGACTATACGAATCACAGATGGCTTCCTTGCCAGATGTAGCCTCGCAGGACGGCAGTTTGGGGTTTACAAGAGGTTTAATGAAAACCTGGCATTTTACCAACTTTTGGCAAATACTCTTGGGCTGTCAACTCACGCAAGCAAGTCAAGATCCTAAAAATGTCTAATGACTTGTTCTCACCGAACGAGGAGGTGAAAAGTTTTACCTGAGAAACAAAACCCAAATGAGCAAACCAATATTCAATCACTCTGGGCTTGAGATCATGATCACTGAGGTTATTGAAAGCTCTCACTGCACTCTGGATCTGTTCCCAAGTCCTTACTATTGCACTTGAGGGGTACAATGTATTTCTGCTGACAGAGAACACTGATGATGAGTAGGGGGGAGCAGTGACATCCAGGTGTGTTAAAAATCACATCATCCCTACTTTGATGTCTACTGCTCTCTTTTTTCAGTTATGACTGCTGCTTTGCCCTGGCTGAGAGTTCATTTGCTGGCCTTTCCGCTTGATTTGTTTCTTCCTCGATGACATGAGCACTTCATTAAAATTGTGCTAAAAGAAATTTTCAGGTGTGTGCCTTCAGATGCCAAATGACACAGAAATAACCAACGTCTCCAGATGCAAACTGGAGACTCTTTGCGTTATTTGAGATTTCAGGTGTATTATTTCCTTTTCTCTATTAATAAAAGTGTGTGCTTAGTGAGACTTGACATAGCATGGTGTCCTTTTAAGCATAGGTTTTCTTAGTTTATCAGTCTCCCTATTTTCCATTCCCACCAACCTAGACCAATATTCATCCTGGTCTCAACAGTCAAATGGAGTCAGCTGCAGTGATTTGGGTAAGAGATGAGGTCCCAGTAGTCTCAAAGTGCTGTCTTGTGGGTGCAGTGCATGGAGCACAGTGTATGCACCAGTGGGATGGAGCTCAACAGTGCCTGTACATACAAAAAAACTGCATTTGAGCCATTCAAGAAATCATCAAAGGCAAACAAACCATGAAACATTATTCACATCTCAAGGCAATCAGCCTGTCTCATCTGTGGGCCTTTAGCAGTCTCCCAGAACCAACTACCTTTGCTTCAGCTGGTCTGCCTGTCTTTAAATATCTTCATCCCGAGCCTAACTTGAATGGTAGATTTTTTATCACCACTGGTGCACAAACCAGATGACTGAATTCTCTGGAGGAAGAAGGAAGTAGCGCTTTACATCCAGGTGGCAAAGGAATTAATAAAGTGGCTGGAGAAATGTAATCACAGAGATGTCATCCTTTTTCCACTGACTGAGGTTTGGATGCAAACCTGATACCTAACTCTCCTTAGAGTTCCTGTGGATTCATCTACTTCAGAATCACCCTTAAACAGAGTTATTCTGACTTTTTCTGTGTCAGGTGCTCTGAAACTTTATAGAAATAAAGTTAATTTATAAGATGCAGATTAAATCAACATCCCTGAGACAAAGCAGACTAAACACCCTTGGTATGCCTCTTATTACTTTGATGATAGAATAATAGAGTTGCAGATCAGAGAGTCCTAGAATGGTTTGGGTTGGAAGGGACCTTAAAGACCATCCAACCTGGCCTTGAACACTTCCAGGGATAGGACATTAGGAAAGCTATAATGGACTGTAAATCTTCTCCCCTCTCCCCTCAAAAAAGCAAAACTCCAAGTGTCAGGCTTTCGTACATGAGTTTTTTAACAATCTTCAGTTTTATAGGACTTTGGATAGGATCAGAAGAAATCTAGTGGTTTGTGATAACTAGTCTTTAAAGAGTGCCACGTGTCTTTTTATAAAACATTGGCTTGCTGGCCTGGGAGGAATATTGCTAATGAAAGGCTGCAAAGCTGCATAATATTTCCTACTTCATGCAACAGAAGAGACTTAGTATAGCAGTAGCCATAATACCAATAAACTCTGAAATATGTTCTGCTCGAAATTATCTTTTCTTGGGTAGGTCTTTATCTCCCCAGTGAAATCTCAAGTACCACTATTCCCATGATGCAAAACACCTCAATCTCTGTTCTGCAAACGCTTCTCTGTAGGTGGCTCAGAGAAGTTTTGGGAAGGGCTGAGTTTACAGACAAGAGCTGGGACTCTAAAGGAGTGACCATGAAACTCAGAGGTGTGGGAGAGGATGATTTGATTCCTTTTTATCCCATAAATTGTTAATATGGGCCCTCAGCTGAGGCAGATTTCATCTCACTACAGTCCAACTACATCTGTACTCAGTGAAGAGAGGAAGAGAGACTATTTATGAGGGGATGTAGTGACAGGACATAGGGGAATGGCTTCAAACTGAAGAAAAGCAGGTTTAGATTAGATATTAGGAAGAAATTCTTCACTGTGAGGCTGGTGAGGCCCTGGCACAGGTTGCCCAGAGAACCTGTGGATATCCTGTCTCTATTCAAAGCCAGGCTGGGGAGAGCTCTGAGCTCCTGGTCTGGTGAAAGGTGTCCCAGCCCATGACAGAGGACTTGGAACTAGATGGTCTTCAAGGTCCCTTCCAACCCAGGCCATTCTATTATTTTATGATTCTATGATAATTCCAAGTCTCCAGGGTGTGTTGTGAACATCTATGATTTCCAACATGGAGGTACCAGTGTGTCTTTGAGTAAAATGGAAACTAGCTAATATGGGTAACTATGGGTAGGTAAGGTGACCCTTATCCCTATGAAAAATTCTGCTTTCTTCCTTTCTTCCATAAAATAGAAACTAATTTATCTCCACCTGACAGAGATACTGTAAGTTCCTAAATCTTACAGAGAGGGAAGTGCTTAAATGAGCCAGCAAGGTGGTCATGGTAAATACCGACATTCAAGAGTGCGTGATTGGTAATGTTTAACACTCCCTAGTAAAATCACAGCATTATTAATTTTCCTGCCTTATATACCTCTGGAATGGCAAAAGCAAGAGGAGAAATCTGGCTCAGTGATCCATCATCCAGGGCTTTGAAACAGAGCCAACTTCAGTGAAATTTGAGTGAGCCCATAGAAACACAAGGAGGGCTAAAGCAACAAGTGCATTTCACTGAGCTATGATATCATCCTTTGCTCCTTTCGAGAGGGAAAGCCGTTTATCGGATGTGTAGGAGAGAAGAAAGAAGCAGAAAAGCACACACAGACATTTAAATATTAAAAGCTGCCCCAGGAAAGGACTTAAAATCTGAGGTCATTTCCTCGATGAGCTTAAAACATTATTTGTCATCCACACTGAAATGGGAGAAAAAGGGAAATAAAAGAAGGACGGGAAAGGCCTGTCGCACCCTTGCCATTTGTGGTTTGCAGGGGAAGGTGCTCAGTTACCCTGGTTGGCAGACAGACTGTGAGGGTGCCCCTTTGATCTGCTCTTGCCTGGCCCTGAGCGCCATGGTGGCAGAATTCATGGAGGGGAACAGATGAGCCTTGGCAAAGCCCTGGTACCACCTGGGACTGGTTTACATTTCTTTACCATCGCAGGCATTTGTCATAACCTCCTGCCAAACAGCCTCAGAGGAATGAACGTTCCTCTTCTCTGACTGATCTAGGCTGTCGATATTTGCAGGGAAGAATTAAATCCGCTCCAGAGCAGGTGGAAAGAGCAGATCCAACAAACCCCCCACAGGAGACTGCTTAAGCAGCTTTAGCAGTGGTATGTTATTGGGGTTTGGGGTTGATTTAATAGATTCCCCTGCCCCTCAGTGCAAACTGGGTGTAAGAAGGTGTCATTACGCAGTGTAAGTGGAAAGTGAAAAAGTGCATTGCATGGGTTTGTTGTGACGCAAATACAGGACCCAGCACTTGGCCTTGTTGAGTGTCACACTATTGGCCTCATCCCATTGATCCAGCCTGTCCAGATCCCTCTGCAGTAGCTTTGTGCCCTCCAGCAGATCAACACTCCCACCCAGCCTGGTGTTATCTGCAAATGTACTGAGAGTGCACTCCACTCAATCCCCTTATCCTGATCATTGATAGAGTTAATAAACCGGACTGGCCCCAAAACTGACCCACTGGTGACTGGCCTTCAGCTGGATGTATCTCCATTCACCACCACTCTCTGGGCCTGCCCATCCAGTCAGTGTTTTACCCAGCAAAGAGTACACTCATCCTAATCAAGAGCAGCCAGTTTCTCTGGGAGAATGCTGTGGGAAACTCTCAAAAGCATTACTGAAGCCTAGGTAGATAATATCCACAGCCTCCATGATTTATGTTTTCTTCTGCTTGTGCTCAGCTTCCAGTAGGAGCACTGGGCAGACCCTGTGATGGCAGAACAGCAGGATGTGACTAGCACAGGCATCTGTGGGATGCTTGGCTCTGGTCCTGTTTCATTTATTAGCATGAGATGTCCTGAACATGATAATCATGGAATCAAAGAATGGTTTGGATTGGAAGCGACTTCAAAGCTCATCTCAACCCTTCTGCCATGGTTAAGGACAACTTCCACCAGAACAGTTTACTCCAAGCCCTGTCCAACCTGGCCTTGGACATTTCCAGGGATGGGGCAGCCACAGCTTCTCTGGGCAACCTGTGCCAGCATCTCAGGACTCTCACGGGCAAGAATAAGCCATGGAGAAGTCAGCTTCCTGTAAGCATCCCTCCATCCTTTCTAGAATGACCCTTCAAACTTTTTGCTTTCATTTGAGCTGCCCCTGAACAACACGATGAGACTTACTCTGCAATGAGCTTGTGGTCTGCCCAGCAGCACTGAAGTGCTCTTTGGTCTGCAGCTGCTGTTTAGCCTTTGGGTTGCACAGCTCCAAACATATCATTGGTTCCCTGTTATCAAGGGCTCTGACTCAGAGCTCAGCAAAACATTGCCTGTGGGAGCTGTGCATTTTTTCCCCCAGCAAATTTGTCTTGAGCCACACCAGTCTCATAAAAAATTAGAATGCCTAAGAAAAGACAAGACTGTTCGTTTTTACCTATTAACCTCTTAAAAAGGTTGCACTTCCAGCACCTTGTGACTCAGCTGAGGGAAGCTTTGGCATTTCTTTTGACTCTATAAAAGAAAATGATAGTGATGATAATAACTGGTATGTGAGGTGTTTCTTCTTGCTGAAACATGGATCAAAGGACCAAAAGACGCTGACACAAATCAGCGAAGAGTGTTAGTGCTTGGAGCAGCAGCAAATGCCATCCTTCCCCTTCCTCTGCTGCTGCAGAGCCCAACACATAGTGCCACTCAGTAGCACAGCTGAGTCAATATGCTGGCAGTGCCTTTGCCTAGAAATTGGAACAGTGTCTTGTCAGCACTGCTCTGAACAAGTACATCACAGCCTGATGTTAGGTGACACAGCATTTTAGTGAGGGTTTTTTTGACAGCCTGAGCATACTCTAGGCAAAAACTGCGCTGGCAGGGAAGCACTTGGGCTCTCTGCACTGCTGGTGCTGCACAAATGGAGGGTTCCTTTGCCAAAATACAGCAGAGGTGGTTTTGAGTGGCTCTGCAGCCCCTCTGTACTGGGGGATTGTCATACAGCCATTGGTCCCATAAGCTGGGACTGAAAAATTTCTGTTTGTCTGACCACGGTGTGCAGCAGATGGGAAAACAGCGGGGAAGGAGTGGTCAGCAAGGCAGCAAGAGGCCAGTAGCACATCAGCACCAGGAGGTCCCCAGACATTGCTGTAAACCAATAAATGCTGCTAGTTTAATACCAGCAGTGAGAAGAGCTGGCAGCACAACACCAGAGGGAGGTGAATGCTCCCTGGGTAATGCCTGAGCTCATTTCAGTTCATTTCAGCTTCCTCTAATACACAGAAAAAAAAATAATTCTTTTAAAAATGTTATTAATCAATTATTTTTGGGACAGAAGAACCCTCCAGCACAGCCACCTGCATTACATGGACCATCCAGCTTCACTCAGCAGTGTCAGCATCACACCCGTAACTTCTGGCAGAGTAAGGTTGTCTTTTCATCAAATGTGGAAAAGATTGGCTTCTTCCCTACTCTAAATAATCATGTCTGTTAATTTTATTTTTTTGTATTATAATTTTATAATAAGAGACTGGAATTGCTCCTCAGGATGCACTTCAGCACTAACCACAAACACAGGCCTGGCTGCAAGAAGCAGTGAGCTCGGAGGTATTACCAGGTTGTTAGTGTTGAAAGCAAGAAATGGGGAGGGAAATCCGTTCCCATCTCTCTCCAGGTCTGCTGATCTCTGGTCAGCCTTGCCAACCTGATCCTTCCCCTGGCAGTGTGAAAATCAGTAATGCCCAGCCAGCCATTTCAGCACGAAGAGATAAGGGTGAAGGGGGAACTTTCCACAGCCCCTCTGTGATGGGCTGATGGCATTGTCATAATGAAAACCTGCTGAGCCATCTACCCATGTTCAAAGCCAAATGAAGATTGATTGAGGCAGGCGTGATGGGGTCATGAAGTAGACTCATCACGACAGACAAGCGCATGCTTGTGCATCTGAAAGATGGGCTTTCCTTGCGTGACGCCTTGCTGTCTCCTCAGTATTCTCAGGAAGGTGTTAGGAGTCACTCAGGGTTCAAGGAATCCTGCGTTACATCCCATGTCACTCCTAAAGAGCACAAGGACTCAGTTCACCCAAGTCTTGCCTGGCACTGTGGCAAGATGCTTTGCTGCCCCAGCATCCATGAGGGAGCAATACTCCAAAGAAAACAAAGCCCTATCAGTAGCTTCCACTCAATATTTCCATTTGCCTCCCTTTGCATCCTTTTATTACTGACACCATGTTGCTACTGATATTTTTTCTTTCTTGGCTACCTCTTTTCTTCTGCAAAAGGTCAACAGGCTAAATCATCCATCTCTTTCTCCAAAAGCCTTTCACTCACAGTAAGTGACATTCACTGTAAAATGTTTCAGTCTCTGGCCTGATGGGTTTGTCAGTCCAGAGGAAGCAATTTTAGCTGCCATCTTAAATTAAGACTTGGAGCCCTGGGAGATGGAAGGTGAGAGCTGTGTAGCTTTCTCCATCACCCGGAGCACAGAGCCCAGGGTAACAAACAAGACCTCTGAGAGGCTGATGTCTGGATGTCTGCCTCCAGATTTCCCCAGTGCCTCCTCCTTCTCTCTTTTCCCCCTTATCTCCCTTTCTCACCAGATATTACACCCTGACACCAGTCAGACGTGTGCTTTCCTTGACCCCAGCAGACCTTTAGCAAGGCAATGCTTTTGCAGGCAAATCTTTTTCCCCATCTATTTTTTTCTGAGACCTGGATGAAAACTCACTTTTAAAAATTAATTTCCAGTTTTGCTCTTCTTGGTTTTTCTGCAAGAAGGGCAGGTTCCTTGGTTATCCTTCACTGGACAGGTCTGCTGCCAGCCCATGGCTGCCAACTCCTTTAGGACACCCCAATGCCATGTCTCTCCTCTTCTCACTGAACCCTGTGGTGTTGTACTGTGTCTGAGACCCCACCATGCAACACCGTCCATGCTTTGGTTTGACTTCTCTGTCAATAACCTTGCTAGACTGGATCTGGGATTTGTCAGGAGAAGGATGTTTTCCTCATACACAGCTCAATACTCTGTTTGGACCATTTGTGATTCATCTCTGCCTGACATTTTATGCACTTTGAGAAACCCACATGGCCTCGAGTGGAATTAGATAGCCCTTTAATGGGGGTATGGACAGCAATGCAATGGGGTCAGGGTGAAAAATGTCAGAAGTCAATTTAAACAATTAAAACTGTTGCTTTGAACCAAAGCAGGACTTGTCTATACCATAACACAAGGTTCATCCAGGTTAGGTGTGGTGGAGGACAGAGCACAGCACTCTTCCTCAGCTTATCAGCAGTGAAGATTTTGTTCATTCCTCAGACAAGCCCTTGGATCCAGTCAGTGCTCTCAAGAAATTCCCGTGACTATGTCAAATTTCAGAAAAACACAACAACAGCAACCTTACTTCCCAGATGCTGATATTTCAGAGAGAAAAGTACATTTTTCAAGGCAGAAGGCAGCAGCCTGGAGTTCAGTTACATTGTCTGGGTGATTAATGTGCTATTTAGGGAGCAGACAGAAGCAAAGAGCCTGAGAGAGAGCTCCTCTTCTCTATGCCTGCCTTCTAGTACTGCAAAAAATCCTCCCCACAAACCAAACAAAAGTAAGCAAATTTAGCTTGTGTGGACACTGTGTGTTTTCTGACTATCTAAGGAGCATTTGAGGTACATCGTGTGTACAATGGGAACAATCCAAACAGTAACTTGTGCCTGCTGAAGACAAACGCTCATGTTTAACTGCTTCAAAAGCACAGCTTATCAGAGCAGCCAGTCCAACAACAAGCAAAACAACAACGCAAACAAAAATCCCAAAGAAACCAAATAAAATGAGTTATGTCTGGTTTATCCTTATAGATCTGTGAGAGGCAGGATCCAAACTGGTATGGGTTTCATACCAGAGACATCAAATCTCCTTCCTTATCTCTTTCCCTTTGTACGACAGAGGTGGCTGAAAGGTTAAGGAAATTTATCCCAAATATGAGGGCCCTTCAATTGTACAGACTCAGCAGAGCTGCTCAGCTTTGGGGTCATGGGGGACAGCCTTGTGTCCTGAATGGTGCAGGAGGGAGCGTGGCATTCAACATCCACATGCAGCACCAGGGGTGGGAACACCACGAAAGGAGTAAGGAGTAAAGAGCCCATTTTACTCCTGGGTACCAGATGTAATAAATACTGGATGCACCAACTCTCATCACTGTCAGCCTCTGATTCCTAAGCCGGAGGTAGAGACCTCTGAGTGTCCCTTGGGAGATTTTCCTCCTGGAATTCCATGTCCAGGTCTCGAATGTGCAGCCCCAGCATGTGCTTTAAAGAGTATATTTTTCATCACGTGGGCCCCCCTGGTTCCTTCCACCCTTCTCTCCCCTCAGGAAATACAGAACAGTGCATGCTTTCGGCGTACACTGAAATGTATAAATAAACCAACATTTTGCTGGGTCAGCCCTCTGTTGGCAAACTCCTTGTACTTTGTCACTGGAGGCCACAACTCACTTACAGTGACCATCTTGTCTTGGCAGAACTCGTTTGCTTATTCACTCACCCCTCAGCTCTGCTGTTTGGTGCCAAAGCACGCCAAGAGTTCCTCAGCTGCCCTTGGCTTCCCCTCTGCAAGTGAATGCTGAGTTGTGGGGACAGGCTAAGCCATAGGAAAGGAAAAGACATAAAAACACTGCTTGCCAACATCCAAGGAAAGGGAGGAGATATATGCTGTCAGGTCTTTTTCAGCCATGGTCCATAGGAAGAACTGCAGGAGGTGTTTGTAGTTCCAACCATCAGCTTCCACATGGGTTTTCAGATGCCCTTACACAGTAATAGAGATAAATATCTCTTGGCCCTGATGAAGAGAGACATTTCATGGGACATAGAATCATTACAGATGGAAGAGACCTCTAAGATCATCCATTCCAACCATCTCACCAGCACTGCCATATCCACCACTAAACCGTGTCCCCAGATGCCACATCTACACTCTTTTTGAACACTTCCAAGGGTGGTGATTCCACCACTTCCTTGGGCAGCCTGTTCCAGTGCCTGACCACTGCAATGTGGCTGCAATGAATACATTTTTCCTCATGTCCACTCTAAACTTTCTCTGGCACAACCTGAGCCATAACTACTCACAACATTTCCCAGACTAGTGTCATTCCTCTCTTTTTGTTGAGAAACTGAATGATCTCACCCCTTTTCCTGCATTTAAAATTAGAATTACTTTTTCCAATCCTAACACTATATTGAGGATATGGGTTTGATCTTTTTTTTCAGTGCTGCATTGTTTCACAAGTGCAAAGTGTCTGGAAATGGAAAAGAAAGCAATCACATATGGCTGCCTCTCAGACAGGGACAATGGTCTGCCCATCATTGGAAGGGTGCTGATGTGGGCACAGCATCCCTAAACATGAGGTGTTTAAGGAGGAAGGTTGAAATTTGTAAAACAGACTGGCAATTTCAGATGTACACCCTCGAAGTAGTCTCACTCTTCAAGGACAGTGCTCTCAAAAAATCATTTTGATCCCAAGCTGGACACTGGTCTGGAAAGCATCAAAAATTCTGAGTGACATTTCAGAGCCATGTCCAAAACATTTGTATTTTGTAAACAGGAAGTCACATTGTCTGGAGAGGATATTTTTTCCCCCCATCAATAGCTGCATGCAGCCCTTTTACATAACCCCTTTTTGCAGTATTTCAGGACTGAAAAGCTCATTTCCCTCTCATAAGCACATAGGAGAATGCAGCTGCCACCCAGACATCCTTTAAATGGGACCACATGTAAGCCACTTAGTCTCCAAAAATGAAAGCAAAACAAAGTGCTGTCATCACTGCACGGCACCGTCAATCAGAGCTGTTCCTAATATGCTGCACCGTGTACATCTCATACCATGCTCATTATAAGCTTAGCCTAATGCCTAATAATGCAGGAGATATAATAAATGTTAGAAACTCTGGATTAGTAAGTGACGGAGAAGTAGAAACAAAAAAGTTCAGATCCAGTCTTTTTTCTGACCATGAGCATTGGTGAATACAAATTTCTCTAATGCTTAAGGGGGTTATTTTCCCAGCTTTACCCTGACCATGTTTCGTGCAACATCCTGAAAAATGGCATTTTTGTTTGTGTTACTCCACTGAATAATCACAATCAAATTATTTTACAATCAAATTCAGCAAGATGAGCTTGCCAGGACACTCCCCCATGGTGTGGATGGGAGACACCATGGTGGCTCATGCCCAGCTGCTTTCATCCCCTCCCCATTGCTCCAATCATAGGATGCAGGAAAGCCACAAGGGGATGTTCTGAGAGGGCAGATGATGCCTGTCCCACCAAGGACCAAGAGAAAAGATAATGTCTGCAGACAGGACTGGAACTTTGGGCTGCAGCTGGGATTGCCAAGAAAAATTGCCTGAAAAAACACATCCTGTGCTATGAAATAGTTGGTACAGGTCAAATCCCCATATCCCAAAACTGCTGTAAGTTGTGAAGGCAAAGCCGTCTATATAGGAGATTGAAAAAATAATGTGACATCAAGACTCTTCTCTTTTTAAGAGGCACGAAAGGCTGAGTAGAAATAAGATCTGTCCTTCCATGGGTAGAAAGAATATAAAGCAGTAAACTGTATCTGCATAAAGGGGCTGACAAAAGTAAAAACTATTGATAATTTCACCCTTTCTTTACCTGCAAACCTCATCTGACTTCCTAAATGCCAAATATAAAAACTCATTATCTTTCCAGCATAGCATCACTGCTAGAATCCAGGGCTTGGCATTGGAAGAGAAAGATCTGGTGACCACAGGTGATGGGAGAGGCCTGTACTGGGAAAGATGCAGAGCAAAGGAGGAAGAGGAGAAGGAGGTGGGACCAGATGAATGCATCCTGCAAGGGGAAAAATGCTCAGGGAAGGAGCAAAACCACGGGAGAAAATGGTTCAGTTCATATCAAAGTAGACCTACTAGAAGTATAATTTAAAAAACATAAGGAAATTACTGAAATTTATTTGGTCATTTGTATAAAGCTCTTTAAGTACTTTAATATCATCTTTAAAGTGCTTGAAAGAGAGGACAGAGTTCATTAAGAATGAAGTAAGGGCAAGAGGGGCCAGCGCTCTCTGATGGGGACTGGTGGGTGGGTTGGTTTCATCGTGGGAAGGCGTTTCCACTCCTTTCAACATGCCCTGGGTGTAAAAGTAGTTAGAGTCTTAAACAAACCAGCTGGCACAGGCTTAAAATTGTGTTGTTATTCATACGCATCCAAGTATAAAACAAGGACTGTATAAGCTGAATAAATAAACAGACTCACTGGTCTCTGGTGGGGAGGTCTGTGTCGTTTTATTCACACTTTTTGCCATGTACTCTGGGGTCATTTGCCAGACTGGGAATAAATGGCATCTGGTTCTTTAAATGAGGCTTGATCTCCTCCCTCTTATAAAGATGTTTCTTTTCTGGCTTCTGGGGTGCAAAAACCAGGTGAAGTGAAAGGAAAGTCTATCCATAAAATGCCTTAAATGTATCAGAAACATTTGGGCCTGATTCTGACTGGGTTTATTCTCTTCTTCTGCCACCATAACAGGGCAGAGAATACAACAACCTTCGTTTCATTTAAATTCAATAAGAAAATACTGAGATATTTGTTATAAATCTGCTAAATCTCAGTAGAACTAATTTAACTAAATCAGCTGCTTTCACATACAGTACATCTATGCTCAGACACCAAGCACGTTTCCAGTGGGAGGTTGTAATGAAAGTGATTTTAGAGAAGGAAAAATGCCATTTGCAGACAGAAAAAAACCCCCACCCATTTCAAGTTGATTTTTTCAATGGCAATGCAGAATTAACATCAAATCACCACAATTTGACTCTACTCAAGCTGCTCTGTGCCATGATGGTGAGAAAGGCAAGTTGGCCCTAATCAGCTGGCTTCATGGAGATTGTTGGACTCCATTCTTTCAGCAAACCCATTTTATTATTTCATGATGGTGTTTGACATGAAAAACAATTCGGATCTTGCTGGAGCTGTGCAGATGCCCCATCTCCCTCCTCCAGTGGAAGACCAGAATTAAGAAACTTCATGGTTTTGCCCACTACATCAAATTATACAGTTATATATCTATTTTGAAAATAAACTAAGCCAAGACTGTAAACTGATATCGCAAAGTGGTTTATACTGAGACTGAGACGTGAGTGCCTAAAGACCACAGTCAGAGCTTTGACTTCCATCCCTTATTGCTACACATGCACTTGCTGCCACTTGAAGCCCTCGAGATTCCTCAAAATATGGAATTGGAAGAAGCAAAAGGGACATTGGTAAATTCTACTGCTGCTAGTGCTGCATGGCTGTGGTAGATATGCAGCAGTGCCTGGGCATGGGGAGAAATTGTGGGCACATCAATCACCCACATCAAAGCAGAGGCAGCAAAGTTTGGGCTCAGGCTGGTTTTCCATAGGTCGTGGCAGGAACATCACTGGAAAATGCGGCACACTTCTGGTTCCATGAAAAACCTTTCCTGTGTCATTAATGCTGGAAACCCCTTATTATACTCTCATTAAATGCTACCTCCCTTAAAATGCCCTTTATGCGTTTATAATGCCGAGGGCTATGCATGGCACGTACAAGTGGCTCTTGGTGGCATTTCAGGTGCAAATTTTTTGACCTCCTACATCTTCTGGCAGGGGAATGAGAAGAGCAAAGCCAGAGGCAGAGCAGCTTTAACTCCCTCACGTGTTGAAAGTCAGGTGAAGGCGGAAATTTGTGGTCCAATCCTGCTATTATTGAAACAAATGGCAGGTTTGCCAGTGAGAACAGGCTTAGGCTTAGGCTGCGATGCCAGCCTGGAATTAGAGCAGAGCCTAACTGCATTAATTAGGGGGTGGTTAGCAGAAAAGTGAATCCCCAGTGGTACAGATTATTTAGCGGTGGAGCAATGTGGGTTCATGATTTCTGTTCTTGGCCTGCTCTCATCCCGTGTTCTGTCCTGGCCTCCCAAAAATGCTTTTCTCCCGTGTGAGAGGACGGCACGCAAACATGTTCCTGCCAAATGCATCGTGGCTGGTTTAACACAGCAGCACGAGTGGGGGTTTTTCAAGGATGGTGACAGGGGGAAAAAAAAGACTTGTGCGCTCCACAGATGTATCTTTGAAGACAGAACACGGGTCATGTCTTGGAATTTAGGGACTGTCATATGGGAACAGTTACTGGGCTTTTATGGTTTCTTTGCTACAGCGTTCCATGGCAAGATAGATCCTCACCTGCTACCTTTCACACAAACCTAATTGCACAGTAATACACCACAGGAAGGCTTTTTTTTTTTTTTTTCTCTTGATCTTGGCTCTTTGCCTTGCATTTTTCTTTCAGCTGATATAATTGCAGGTTAAATCTTTATTCTTCTGCATGTGTCCATGTGTAGATCACTTTTTCACATAACCCTAAAAGCATCTCACCTTGATAAAGCCCAAAATACAGCTTCACTCTTAGCATAGGCATTTACTTTGTCTGTCTGCTCTGCCATGCAGAAAAGCCCAGGAAGGGCTGAGGCAGCTGAGGACCTAGAACTCAAGTGCCTCTGCAGGGATTTCCCTCCCATGTACATGTTTCCAGGACTCAGAATCTCCTTTCTTTCAGCTGTGACATGCCCCAGCAGCATTTATGGTGTCTAAGGGACAGGGAGCATCCAGGAAAACCCCCAGCCCAGAAGGCTGTGATGGAAGTAGGTTTCACTGAGCAGCACATCAACCAGCTGCTGAGATGAATGTCCTTTCAGATATGCACATGGAATTAATTAATTCAATTAAGACTTTTTGTTGCTGTTGTTTCCTGGAAGCAAACATGGCTTTTAGCTCTGGGGTATACTATTGCACAAAGGGAGAAAAAACAAAATCACAAGGCTGATTTTTGGGTGGTAAAGACTGAAGCTTTAAAAGTGGATTAGTGTTATTGTTGGATGGTGGGAAACATGAGACTCATCCCAGTACAGCTTGGAGTTCACTCTGATTTGCAAACCAGGCAAACCTGGGTTATGGCTGTACATCAAAACCATGGTGAGTGCATGTTGGGCTTTGGCTGGTTCTCATACATAGCCAGGAAAGCAGGAGAGTTTGACTGGGATCTGCTCTGGTTTGGGTTAATAATATACATGACAGATGCTGAGTAGTGTGTGCCCCAACTCAGTGCTGTGGATGCAGAGGACCCAGCTCTGCAGAGCTCAGCTGTGACACTCAAGCTCCACTGTTTTGGAAAGGTTTCTTCAAAATTGTGTAATATTGTGTAATATTTACTCCTCTGTGCATTTGCTCCCACAGTGCAGCAGTGATTCACAACAGTAGAATGATATTATTTACTTTTTTTACTTAATTTATTCTCTTACCAGATGCTGCTTTAAAGTTGCTGCTACCTGGTGGATGGTTCACAAGGCTGAAATGCCCGTTGCCTGCTGGCATGTCACATAAACATTTCACAGACAAATCAAATTTTGTTTTAAAAGCAGGTTCAGAAATTATTCTCCTTTCTGTGAGGTTCTTCTTGACCTTAGTGACTTCATGGTTGCAGAAGAGCTAAAGGAAGTTTATTCAGAGCCCCAAATGGTTTGGGAGTGGGCACAAGGTGTTTGATCAGCGTTTGGAAACTGTCAGGGGTTTGTGTGGGTTTTGTTGTGTTAGCCAAGGATTATTCCTGTGTGCATGTGGGACTTGTTTGTCCCAGTGGTGGGAAGTCCTCCTTCATCCTGATACTCACTGAGGGAGAATGCAACAGCCTTAAGTGCTCAGGGTGAGCCCTGACTGGAAATAAGGCACATTTTCCCATCATCAGGACTAATCGTTCAGAGAATGATCAGAGGAAGCCAAAGACTGGAGGTGCTGGATGAGTTTGGGGAAAATTTAGCCTTAGTTGTTTGGGTTTTCTCTTTGTTGGTTTATGAATAGAATCTAACAATAACAACAAAACAATGCCCTTGTATCTAGAGTAATTTCAAACAGCAATGCTTAGGTGGTGACAAGGCAAGAGGTGTTGTAAGCCCTTTCATGGACAAAATTGGATCCCCAATCTGGACAAAGTAAGGTTCCATCTGAAGTAAAAAGGATGTGATTTTTTATGGAAGAAGGCAAAACCTGGTACTTTCCTAGGACAGCTGGGAAGAGCAGGCAAGAAACTGGAAGCCTGAATGATGAGAGATTTAGAAAATGTGATTCTGCAGGAAAATTATAAGAACCAAGTTCATGCTGTCCTGAGCAGGGTGGTTGGAGGGTGAAGTCATGACATTGTAACTCAAATATTTAGATAGAAAGGAAATTAATAAACTGGCTTTGTGTCCACTGAGCAACTAGAAAAGAAATCGCAGGCTTAATCTGTAGTAAAAGAGTCCTAGGTTAAAATCTGTATAAGAGACATAGGGATGTTCTGGTATGGATTTTTGGGACGGACTGTGGGTTTACCACTGCTGTAAATCCACATAGGGCATCTCCACCTCCCAGGAATGGTCTGGAGACTTTTTGGCACCCAGGTAAGTTTTTGGCACCTACATCACCTTGTGAACTCCCTTCCAGCTCCGTTTTCTGTGATTTTGAAATAACAGCAAAATTATGCCCTGACAACATAAGAGCTGGGATTATTTGTTTTAGGATTAACATAATTAGGCTAAGTATGAATCAGATGTTTTAGCTATTTGCAATTAAAGCACCCAGGAGAGATGTGATTCTGTCTCTCTCTCAGGGAAAAATCTGTGCGATTGCAGAAAGCAAGTGCTGACAGACACCTTCCTGTCATCCCAATCCAGACAAAGCAGGTAGGTCTACATGAAGGATTAGGAATCATGCCTTTTAATCCTGTTGGATCGTGCGAGGCTGAGTCTTGCTTGTATAACTATAGCCTTACTGCAGTCATACATTCAATGTCTTAATTAACATCAACAAACATTAACACTTGCTGGATTTACTGTGAAGATTTGAACTCGAGCTTAATTCAGTGCTGACATATCAACACATGAACTCTCAGATCAGATCCCTCCTAGAGCTGCCTATTTTAAGATCACAAGGGATTGCTCTTAGCTGCCTACATCTCCTGCAGTGCTCTGTCGAGTCCACGTGCAGAAGAGGAACGATGCTCTGGGACTGACACCCAATCTTGCCTGGAAATGTTCAATGAAGAGTCAGCCACATCCCTTGGGACAGCCCCGGTGGATAATTAGAGCTCAAAACATGCCTGTTTTATGGCTGGAAGTGTTTTAACTCTCTCTGCTGTTTATACCTGTGTTTCTCTTTATCTGATGGATGACTATATCAGTGAACACATCAGGAGGAAACGTCTTACTCCCTGTGAGTACACACAACAAACAATGATCAAGCCAGGAAATTTCACATGGGCAAATCTGTCTTATAATAATAATCTAGAGATTATTCCAGCCTGTTTATTACAGACAAACCATAAAGGCTTTTCCAGTTTTCCCCATTTTCCTCCTGGTAGCAAGCTCTTTGCTCATACACCTTGACACTGGCAATGAGTTTAGCTCAGGGAAACTCCATCCCAGCCATGCAGTGGTCCTGGCACAAGCAAGGAAATAACCTTTGGTTCTAACTGCTGTGGAAGGTTTATTTTATTTTTGTGGCCATTTGAACGTGAACTGGCAGTGCACAATCCAATACAAGGAGAGCTGCTGGTGCTCTTCAAACATGTTGGGGTGTGACTTGAGTGAAAAATTGGTTAAGGCCCAGAAATGTCCCTATTGTTGTTTTGCCCCCATTTTGAAATCAGGGCCCTTCTTTGTGGTAGTGGCTAAGTGAGGCCATGCAGCAACACAGACTCAGGAGAAGTGAAGATCAGCACCATATCATGGGTGTATTTTAAAGGCAGCTTGCCCTATGCATCCCTCCAGTCAATGTGCACACAGGTCCTGGAACAGCAGCAGATTCTACTACACTGGGCACTCCGCCTTTCTGCTCATGAATCTCAGCATTGAAAGTTCAGAGGGCTCAATTTATCCCTTCCCTCCCACTTCTGGCACAACTCCCTGTCAGGAGAGGACACCATGCTGCAGACCCACCCTGTAACATGTGCCAAAACAGGTTTTTGGAGGACTATATTTGAACACACCGGTCTGCCGCTCAACACCACCACTGGTTTACAGGAAATCTATCTCAGCATAGCTCAAACTTTGATCAGCATCTGCTCTAAACAGAGATGCAGAGACACAGGCACTTCTCTGACAAAGCCGTCATTTCTTTAAAGAAAAAGTGCCTACTGAAGGTTTGAAATCAGGCTGGATTCTGGGAGTCTCTAAAGTGAAAAAAAAATCCAAAAGAAAAAATGGCCAGGCTTGGCTCCCGACATCAAACCTCTCTGAAAATCCTGGCTGGAGACAAGGACATGTGATCCCAAGGTCCAGGTTGCTGTTTGCAGACCAATTTAGCAGCATGCCTGCTCAACCCCTGGTTGCAGTGGTACCATCTGTGGTCTATTATTGGGGATTTTGTACCAGCTGGGCAGCAGGAACTTGTCTGAAATCCACCCCAGCTCGGGAGCTGATGAGCTATTTAGCTACTGCTTGTATTTGTCTTATAAAAGTAATAGTACCATGTTCTGTTGCCATTAAGGTCTGACATTAAATACATTAATTTCCTAATAACTCTAAAGCAAGAGCTAGGATAGCCTTTTATTTTTAATGAACTGAAGACTGCTGTGATCTCATTCATCCACCCATGAAATCCACTGACTGACAAGGTCCCATTTCTGGGCAGCGGGGTTAAATGTGCTTCAGACAAAAGCCAGATTTTCCTTTCTTCTGCATGCCATGGACAGGATCAAAGGAGTGGGGAAATGGACATTAAAGCGCTTGTAATCAGGGACACAGACTCCATCCCAGCATGGGCCAGCCCCCTCGCAGGCTTATGGAAACGCCGCTGTGCGTTATTGCTTGGGAAGCCTGGGAGCTTTGGGGAGCAAACTGGGCAGGTAAATGAGGCTGAGGGGCAAAAGCTGCATGGACCAGGCTCAGATGTCATTGCCAGGAGCTTTTCCACTAAGAGTCAATATCCCTCACACCTTTGGGACTTCCTCCCTGTTTAAGGCTTTGTTAAGCAGCTTGTAATATCGCTGGGACTCACCAGATGGTGCTAGAATGGATAACCCTGGAACAGGATGGATGGAGGGATGGGCAAGCAGGACCTTTGGGGGGTGGGAAAGGAAAACAAGAATACCAATGTGATTACACTTCTCTTTAAAAACAGTGGTAATGCACCAGAAAAGCTTTTCTCATTAATCACGTTTCCCTGCAACTGGAACAACACCGTAGCAGCAGTGGCGCAGCTGGAAATCCACATAACATGTGATAGAGACCCGGATGGGTGGCAAGGCCACCACAGGACCTGCTTTGGAGGTGAGGATGAAGGTCACCTTCAGAGGAGCTGGCGAGTCATCTCCCCTCTTGCCTTTTCCTTTGGGCTTTTGTTTTAAGGCACCTTATTCAGGCAACCCTCTCAACAGGTCTTGAAAGGAATGGGGAAGAAAGACTGCTGATGTCTCCCAAAAGACAGCAAACTGGGAATAGTTTGTTTTCCAAGCACATATGAGTTCATTTGCTTTTCAAAATTTGCATTTATTTTTAACTGGATTAACATCCAGCTAATGTGGATGTCAACCAGTTGGAATGCAATTTTGGGAATTATGGAGGAATTTAGCACTGCTGATATAAACCAAATGTGATGGAGTTGGAAAGCATATGATATTTATCTGTATAGGCTTGGTGTCATTAGCATGCTCTGTCTTTCTCTTAGGTTAACTCTTAGGTGATCCAAATGGAAAGAAATACTTCTACTATACATCCTATATGGCTGTTATGATACAGTGTATTACTTAGCTTGGGGTTTAAAAGAAATAATAGGGAGTTTCTTACCCAGATCTTCCTAAGAGGAAAGGCCAATGACACTATATATACAAAGTAGTTTTTCACTTGTTATGCTTTTTTTTGTTATGCTTTTCTTGTTATGCTTTTTCTTTTCTTTGTTATATCTTTTTTGTTATGTTTTTTTTTTTCATTTGTCAGTGTCTGAGTTACAAAGGTTATTGTAGTACATAATGATTTGTAAGCACATACGTGCTGGCATAAGCATGCAGCTGTCCTCATCCTGCATCTATTTCAAGCACGTTCTGTGTAGTTGCCACGGCATGTGCTGAAACTTCATGTTGATAAGTCAGGAAAGGACTTAAACATCTTTAAGTCTACACTATGAAAGCAAAGTGTTTAAATATCTGCTTCATACCTTGCTTTCAGAGCATTTTCCTGAGCTCAGGCCACAGAGAGGAACCACCCTCCCTTTAAATGGATGAGGTCCAATGGCTTCTCAGTGCTGAGGTCCTGCCTCCAGGAAACACAGGGCGGGAAGCATCAAAGCAAAGAGCACGAGTTGTTCCTTAATCAAAATATCGTGAAACTGTGGTTCTGCCAGTGGTGTTCTGCTTGGGTTTTGTAGATATGTAAGATGATCGAGGGGCTTCAAAGAAAGATGTCAACCAAATGTTTTTCAGAATCACATGCAAGGCAGAAGGAAATGTGCTTCCTAAAGGTCCTACCGGCAGATGGATATCTTTCTGCAATCATTAAACTTGTAAAGTCACCCCCACACACACACACACACACACACACGAAAGATGATTGGATTTGCAACTCAGCCAAAACCAGATTTGGGAATTGGACATTTCCCCTTGGAGGAGCAGCACACGGATCTTGCAGCGGATATGCCGGGCGAAAGCGCAGCAAGGACCTGGCCATGGTGGGCAGCTCCTCATCCTCTGCTGTTGTGCAGCTGTGCCCCAACACCCTGTGGCATCTCTGTGCGCAGAGACAGGGCTGCCCTGGGACAGCTCACGGCTGTGGCTGCTGCTTTGCTGCCTCTTCCCACACAACCGGTGGGGAATAGATAAGAGTTTGGTTGCGACTGTCTCCGAAGACCTGCATTTACTGTGTAGAAGTACATTTTCTGACCTGTCCCTCCTGCACAGAGGGCTCATTACAGCACACAATTCCTGTATCAGTAATGTTGCACTAGCCTTTCTTTGTGAGTCTCCAAAGTACCTGAGCAGAGGTGTCTCCCTGCTGATAAAGGTGGGAGGATTTCTCTGTACTAGCATTGCTCCCTGCTTCTCCCGGGGCACAACCTCTCCCAAAGGACATGATCCTGGATCCCAGGGCAGCAAAGGACAGCTACCTACTTTACTGCTCCATCATGCATCTATATCCTTCATGGGGACAGAGGCTTTTCACATCTCTATTCCCACAGAGTTGTGTTCACTCAGTTGTACTGTCTCATCTCCAAAAATGCCTGACAAGAGGGAAACCCCTTTCACCAGAGGACAGGAATATGAGGGATGAGTTTGAAATGTACAGAAATACGCTAAAGGGATAATAAAATAATAGTGGTGGTCTTTGGGCTCATACCTCTCACAAGTAGGGTTTGTATTGCTGGCAGTTTGTTTCGTCTGACAGAGGAAGAACTTTGATGAATATGCATTTGAGTATGACTCTCAGTTTCTCAATCAAGACCAAATTCTACTTGATGGTCCTTGGGAATGCGGAAGGGTGATCTGTGGATGGCAGCAATGGGAAAGTGACTTAAATTCATCCTCCTCCTCCTCCTGGTAACTCCTTCCCTCCTTGAATTTTCAGAAAGCTGGAGTCATCATGATATTGTGATGTCTTTAGTGTAAAGGTTGAATTCAAGGTTACTACTATTTTATTATTTATGTCTAGCAGTCTCCTTGGAATTGCAGACCCTTGGAGAGACATTTCTTCTGCACCACAGATTGTCTGAGCCGTGGGAGTGGCACTCCCCCTGCATAAAATCTGACATGGACTCTTTACTCTTGTCTTGTAATTAACAGAGCCATTCCCTATTAAGTGCAATGAATGGTTAGAGGGCATTAAAAAGTGTCTCATCACCGACTAATTCCATAATTTTTGGAAACAGAACCCCCATGTGTTTTTTCAATAAGCACTTCTCCTTCTGACAGAGCTGCGTCTTTCACAAACACAGCAAGAGTAACCTCTGGACTTCACCTGCAGCAGTGAAGTATGAAATTTTGAATTCCATGGGTCACTGTTTTTGCTGCAGCCAGATGTGGATAAAAGGCAAAGGGTGTTTTATTGTTGTTTTTTCAAGAAACAGAGAAAGGTTTGTGCTAAGGTGCACCCTCTGTCATAAAAACAAGTGGCTAACATTTGGCTTGAATGTCACCAATTGCAATTTCAAAAGATGAAACTTTTAAAAAAAATATTTTGAATTTAAGTATTCTGTCTGCAGCTAATAAAGTACATTGTGACTTTAAATTGGATTTGGGAAAACATACAGGAGACCTACAGCCTTAATGCTAGTGTGTGCATTAGCAACATGGCTGTTGTGGTCTTGTTGGCATCACAGGTACCAATAAGTTGTGATGGATGTAAAAGCAAAATACTCAATGGCTGAGAAAAGCAGGGTAGTGAGACCTTCCTTTTGTTCCGAACAGATTGGACTATCCATTGGAAATAAATTAACAGATGTATTCAATCCCTGTGTACAGTGATGGATGAGTCTATGAAAGCCTTCATTATTGATATGCATTTTATGCAAACTCTTTTGGCAACTGAGGCGTGTTAAAAAACTGCTTAGCTTAATTCCTCTGAAGTCCCAGTGTGCCACTGATGATTTAAACCCTCTGTTTCCTGCTTGGAGAACCAGGACTGAATATCTCACTTCTGGAATTTTATGAGGAAAGTTATCTTCGTGAATTTTGGTGGACCTCGGCACTTGGAAACCCTTCCAGAGAATAGCTGAAGCTATGAAACTCATAAATAACAAATCTAGAAGCTCACTGTTTATTTGTGAGCAAAAAAATAATGATATTTCTTTTCATTACTAAATTCAGCCCTCCCTGTCACACGCACACACTGGATGATATTTGGGTTCCCAACCACTGTCTGTGCAGACCAGCACTGTGACATGACTTGCTTCCAGCAGTTTCCCCACTGTTTCCTTAAGTGGCCTGTTATGAAACCAAAGATAAAAATGTTGATCACAAGGAAACACAAACCAGAAATATTTGATCATCCTCCAGCTTTGATTGGTGCCACTTTTAGCCTGGTGCTTGACAGCACACTTGCCAGAGGCACTAGTAGCCAGGTTGTGACAAAGCTGAGATTTCACTGCTCCACTGCACTTGAAGGGTGATGTTCTTTAAATGTTAACAGCTGTGAGTCAGGTTTTTTGCTGTGGCAAGGGAAAATTCAGTAGAAAGCTTGACAATTTTTTTTTGGCTTGCTGTTGCTGCCCAAGTTCCCTAACCCTTGCCAGTAAGATCAGAGGGGTGGAGCAACTCCTCTGTTGAGACAGGCTGGGAGAGTTGGGATGGCTCAGCCTGGAGAAGAAAAGGCTCCAGGTAAATGTTATTGCAGCCTTTCAGTGGTTAAAGGGGGCTTATGAGAAAGACAGGGACAAATTTTTTAGCAGGGTCTGTTGCAACAGGACAAGGAGTGATGGTTTTCAGCCAAAAGAGGGTTGATTCTGACTGGATATAAGGAAGAAACTTTTTACAATGAGAGTGGTCAGGCACTGGCACATGTTGGCCAGAGAGGTGGTGGATGCCCCATCCCTGGAAACATTCAAGGCCAGTTTGGATGGGGCTCTGAGCAACCTGATCTAGTTAAAGATCTAGTTAAAGTTCCTGCTATATGCAAACAGTTTGGACTAGATGATCTATAAAGGTCCCCCCCCAGCTCAAACTATCCTGTGATTCTCTGATTCTGTATCTTGGAAAAAGGAAAGAAAAATATTTAACTGCCCATTTGTACCTGTTGAGATCAACCATCTCTTCTCCATATTATGTGATTTCTTTGCTTGTGCCTATACAAGGCTTTCCACCTTTGTGTAGAGAACACAGAACTTCAGTAGCCAGTCTGACTCCCTGATTTAGCAGGAAGTATGCGGCCCCACCTTGGATGAAAATCGTAGAATGGTTTGGTAGGGACCTTAAAGACCACCTAGTTCAAAGCCCATCACCATAGACAGGGACACCTTCAAGTAGAACAGATTGCTTAGGGCCCCATCTGACCTGGCTTGACGGGCCACCCAAAATAGGTGGTGAAGGAGCAGATGAGCATGAAAGCAGAGTAGGGCCAAGTGTGGGCTATGGCAGATGGGAACACAAAGGATCATGAAAACTCAGTCTCACCCCTGGTAGTTTAGCAATCTCAATAATTGAAGCACTTTGAGGAGCAGATATTTTCATCTATTTCTAATTTGCAGTTGAGACCCAGGGGCAATTTTTGTTCCTAAAACTTTGGAGTTACTTCAACATTGTAAGGCATGGAACAACTGCTTATGTTCTCACTCGAGCATTTGAAGTCTCCCTGTGGAACAGCTGGCCTCTGATGTGCAAGATACCTGCTTCTCACTATTTGGCTTCCAACAGCAAGAAGATGACTTCCAGCCATGAACTATCCCTTAATTTAACACATCAAAACTGAGCAAAAATAAACAAAGCCGAGTGAAGAACACATGTAGATCATGAACTCACATTTTGCACCTTGCACTTTTGCCCAGAGCACATGTTTTTGCAGCTTATCTCCCTAGGTATCTGTGATGGTGCCTTCTTGTGTGTTTGTTTTCTTTGTGTGGGGATACTTGGCAAGAAACTGCCTCTCTGGGAGAAAAAGCAGTTTTTGCTTCTCTCTGGCCATGGACCAAACAAAGACCATAACTGGACACTTAACCACAAGCTTGCTGCAAAACCTGTTGTGATAATTGAAGTGGCTTGCACTGATTCCAGTGGGTCTTGAGGAAGGTTATGTCCTGACTACTTTGTCCTTTTGAGCTATGTTACCCTTCGTCTAAATCAGTTTCCTGTCTCTCTGTAATCTTAGAAAGTCCTTCTGCAGCCCCAAAAGGCAATTTAATGTCACAGAAGCAACATAGCTTGAGTCTTGCCTCTTAGTCTGAAATGGGGAGAAGATCCATCAATGGTTCAGCCTTTGAGACTTGTAATGTGTCCAAGAGTGTGACAGACAGTGACCTTCATCCCTTACTGCTAATTGTCTGTAAAAGGCTAATAGGATGTTTCTAACAAAAATGATCTATTAATTCTTTTATTTCTATAGAGTGCTTTTCTCTTTACTGCTTTTAGGTGAAAAGTTTCTGAGGTGTCTCATTCATGGGCACCTTCCAGGGTATGGTAATATCAAAGCATCCTTCTTGGAAAAAAAGATTGTGTTATTTGCAAAGACAAAGCTCAGATAGGCTTTAGACCAGAGATTCCCACTGTGGACTCCAAGTTCTGCTGCATGCAGTGACTCCCTGATTTTTCATGTAGAAGACAGACTTTAGTGAACCTCAGCTTCAAGTTAACTCAAAGAGCATATAACATCTCCTGAAAACGCTTTTAGCTAGTTTCTAAATTTATACTCCTCTTTGAACTGGAATAAGTGTCATTTTAAAAAGATAGTGAGGGAAGCATTGCAAATTCTACTGGCCAGTGGGTAGACATAGTCCTTCCTGTCGATGCTGGGTCTGTGTTACAGCTGGCAGATACCAGAGTGGCCACATCCCTCACCAAACAGGAGGATTCTAGTCTTCAGCTGGTCTTGCAGAACCCCAAAACTGCTCAGAAACAGATTCATTGTCAGCAGAGATCTGCCTACATGTATTTGTGGATACAAAACCACACATGTAGAGCCAAGAAGAAGGTGTTAGAGCCAGTACATTCCCACTGCTGATACCGAGTGAAAATACAGCCTTTTCTGTGTTACTCGTGGTGAATACAGAATGAAAGGGTCAAATCCAAAAGCTCATGGCTGGTCAGAGATTCAGCTGGGCGAGGGTTAAGATCAAGTCGTGTGGAGTCAGGAAAGAGAAAGGCCCCAAGTGTCCTCAGAATTTCCATATGACATTTGGGTATCAATAACGGCATTGTTCAGAAGCAAGAGCTCATTTTCTAAGAAAGGCAGCTTGCTCCTTGCAGACCACACTCCCTGTAGCTGAGGATGCCAGGCTGCTCCTTGGCAAGGAGCTTGTTAGTTCATTTAAAAAGTACCCAAGTTAAACGAGGTATAAATCAACACTGTTCCACTCACATTAAGACACATCAATTTAATCCTGCTGAGGACACTGACCTGAAAATGTATAACAAAGTCAGCATTTCTAGGGAAAATTTTTCTTATGCAGAATTTCCAAAGGATTTTGGTGGGGTTTTTTTTGTAGTTTATTTTTCATCAAAATATCCATTTGCTGTATTTTTTTTTAAGGATTATCTCTTAATCTTACCCTGTTACAAAATATATTCATAATCCTCATGGCAGTTACTTAGCAAGTCTTAAACCTGTCATTAAAATATCTCCTCTTGTTGCTACAAACAGCAGTCTTAATCCACTGCAAGCCTCCCCTTTTTGTTTTTTTCTCTTTTCTCACTTTGTTCCCAAATGGCTTAAACCAAGGGATGACAGGTAGCAAACAATCCCCCTTTTAATTACTTGGAAGAAACAAATAAAGGGCAGGAATATGTTTGTGTGGCAAATTCCTGAGAGTTTGGAAACTAGAGGCTGTAGGAATGTGCCCTGGGAAATTTTAAACCCACTCCAAAGCTGTGGGTTTGAACAGTGGTGGATTTTGTCCCTGGAAGGCATCGATGGAGAAAGGTACTGCCAAAAGAGGGGGTGGCTGAGAGCAGCTCCAGACGTGCAGCCCTGGTCCTGGGCAGAGGAAGAGGAATTGAGGTCCTGCAAGGGAGGATACTCATCATCCAGATCCAGCAAAACATTCACTGAGCTTTACCTGGAAGTGCTCAGCAGCCTGGTGTGGCTCAGCAGTGCCTGAATCCCTCTCAGCACTGAATCCCCTGGGAAAGCCTTGGCTTGGGAGCTACGGGTATGGTTGGACACCGGTGAGTAGGAGGGCAAGCGGTGGGAAGCAAAAGGACCACGTTGCTGGAGAAAGTGGGTGTGAGTATCAGAGAGAGAAAAAGGCTGAAAGCAGAATGTCTGATTCATGGGGAGAGGAAGATCCTGAATTAGAGATGAGCAGAGGAAACGCAGCAGCTCTGCAGTACACATTACTGGGAGGGAAGGAATAAGGTGTCACTCCGTCAGTGCTTTAGCAGGATGTGGCACTAAGCACAGGTTAAATGCATCAGACAGCTCCCACCAGTTTGAAGCCCAGAGCTTGTTTCGTGTCCAACTCCATCCCAAATGTGCATCTCTGAAGGGGTGGTATCCATAACCGCTCACAGCATGTGCTTTCTGTGAAGGTTTTTTGGGGAATAAAAGACCTCACTTTCACAGTCCCCAGAGACCCCACACTGTCCTGGGAGCTGTCGGGTAAGCACAGCACTGGTTTGAAACCAGATATCGCCTGTACAAAACTCTTCAGAAGATAATTAGGCTGAACTGGGATTTTTTTAAAGGCATTAAGTCCATGAACTTTTCAATCTAAAACAATGCCACAATGACCGCACTGGGAATAAGGCATTATGGCCCTTCTTGGAGACCATGTGTTGAAGTTGTCTTGTTAGTAAGGAGATGTTAATGCAATAAAGGAAAGCATTGTGGCCTGGAACAGCTGGGCTTTTCTAACTGCTTGCCTAAATGTGGATGATTAATGACCAAAATGCATCCTTGCTGAATGGCATTGAGAGGCTGGAGGTATTTCATGGCATTTTCCTTTTCCCATTTTTGTAAGAGATTTGTTGCAAACAAAGCTCCATTGATGTAGGTCCATTACAGATATGCAAAGTGAATACCGAATTATTGCCTATCTGATGGGTGACAAGAATGTTACTCTGTTGCTGCATGTTTTAGGCTGCAGGATCTGAAGATGCTCAAAAAGCCGCTTGGTGCTTTTGGAGGCTGGAGCTACTCAAACATTTTAATGAGATTTGTTGTCATTGTTGCTGGAAAATGCTGCTTCATCCAAACCAAAACGTCTTGCAGTGAAATAGTCCCATTAATAAAATTTCCATGGGAAAGTTTTCAGGCTTTCTGGGGTCAATTTATAAGCAGAGAAGAATCTAAACTAAAACCCTGATCTTCTCAATCTGAAACCAGATGTTTCAATGGCAGCAACAACAACAAAAAACATTTCAGGGAAGAGTTTTGAAAAGTTTAGTCCTTGCTCCACACCGGAATGAAAACACATTTCTGGACCTCAAAAACCTCTGTGGAAGTGCACTGCTGATCTCTGGCTGCCTCAGTCAGAAACTTCATGGCCCATCAGAGAAGGAGCTGGCATGTAAGTCCTTTGTTAGTCCAGACACACCATGGCCACCCACCCCACACTTGGACTTGGGTGGGGATATCACCCATCTGCTGCTCCTGTCTGTGCTACTCCCACTCTACCCAGAAGCCTCTGGTAATTCAGAAGAACTGCCTGATGTCCTGCCTTCCTTTTCTTCACCTGCCAAAATGTGCAACATGGTTCATAAAAAATTAGGAAGAGCTCCTTTGGACCTAGGAGCAGTCATCTGGGGAAGATGCAACATTGTGGTTGCATGGAATATGAAATACCATTGTCAAATAAAACCACAGAGTAGGTTCATAATACAGTTAGGACGAGTACATATGACAAGCAAACTCAAATCCTGGACTAGTCTACAAAAGTTGTCCTAATTTCCCAGTAGTCCCCGTCAGTGTTGTTATCCAGCATCATCCCATGGCTGCCAGCATGCAGATTTGTGTCTTGTCCATCATTGCTACACCAGCACTGAGCTGGGGACTCTTGGCTGGTAGGAGATATCCAGACAGGGTGGGTGAACGCATCCAGGTGGGATGGGGGTCCAGTCCCTTTAGGGTGGATAGTCAGCTTTTTTTTCCTTGCTGACACTGTGTTCGTGATTGCAGGTTGATGGGAAAGAAAGAGCAACATTTTGACACCATTGCTACTGGCTGACCCTTCTGTTCCCACAAACAACGTGTGCATGACAATTCCCTTCACCTAAAGGCACTGCTGCAGCCAGGGAAGGTATATCTTGGACTTATCCAAGGCACTTAAAGGCATGTTTTTTTTCTTCTCAGCCAGCATGTTGGCTTTTATCATTCAACAGGCCATGGAATTGTTTTCCCTAACATCCCCTTAAGAAGGATGTATTTTTCAAAATACTGCCATTCCCTTCTCTTAAACAGGTTTTGATGTGGCTACTTCAAATCAAAACCATGAGCTTTCCTCTCCTCACGCCCACCGACTTAAAACCTGCCCCCAGTGCCAGTGGTTCAGAACTATCCAAATAAAGCAGTTGCTTTAAGGAGTGTTTGCTTTTCCTCTCAGGCTCCTTCTCCCGACGCTATATTGTTTGTGGAAAAAGAGTTCTCTGGGTGGGTCATTTAGCTGTCGTGGTTAAGAAGCTGTATTTGAAGTCTGGTTCAGTGTAGAAGAAAAACATGTCAAAACAGCCTTGAAAGTACAGTTCACTTTCCCGCACCCTCCACGTCAGGATGTTACCTTTTTCCCTTCATGTAAAAGCTCTTCCCCATGAAAAACAGCTTCAGGAGGACATTTGCTGGGTGGCTTTAAAATGCAGCAAACATAACACTCTTTTCATACCAGGAAAACAGATTACTTCTTGATTAAAGCTGTGCCTATACAGCTCTGCATTTTAACTTTGTTTGAACACTTACTCCCAAATATCTTTATATCAGGGAAACATGCTTAATTATTCCTGAGTAATTTTGCCTGCTGGACTGCAATTCCTCAAGTAAATGCTATGTGGGATTTTCTTGATGATGTTGTTCTTTTCATTTGAAATTATGCCAAGGAGCAGGTTTCCCTCTTCCATCTTCCCCCTCTACCTTTTGACTTTAAAGCAGATTCTTGGTGTTCCTTAAATAAACACTCCTCTGAGATACTATTTTACCGAGTGGCACGTACGCCGTGAGCCAAAAAATGGCATTAATGCATTTTTCTTCTGCGCCTTCGGAATGACACGCTTCTAATGTGAATGTGTGTTGCCTCGGAGAATGCTCTGTTTTCTATTCTCGTGTTTGATTCTCTGCAGCTGGGAAGCCACGTTTCACAGGTGGTTGGGAAGCTTATTAGATTATTCGTAACTGGTTTTATTTCTTTTCTTCCCTTTTCTTTTTTTTTTTTTAAATTCAAGCAATTAAAAACACGTGTCAAAGGAGCCTGCGATGATTAGAAGCACTGCTGACATCTATTTCCCAGTTACCTTTTGCTGTTGTCACTCGGGTTATGCAGAGCCTGGTGCTGGTACCTGTACACACGGCTTTGAGCCCCCATGAGCCAAAGGAGCAAGAAGTGAGTGTTCTTCCTCGTAGAAATAGCTTATATAAAATAAAAAATATTTTCTAATGGTTTACCAGAGTTTCCTGTGTGAGAAAATTCTGTTGTTTTCCTGGGAATGAACAGCAATCACAGTAATAATGATGATAACGATGATTAATGTTTTCAGGCACTTTTTCTACTGATGATCCCAAAGAAGTGACAAACTCTGGGCAAACAGCAGTTTATCTGAAGATGAATTGCTGATCTGTGGCCATCTCAAAAGAGGCACCTACACCAGGAAGGGGAAAACTACCGAGGGAGTGACTAATGGGGAGAATTGAGCCAGCAGAAGAGGGTGGTTCCAGACCCCATTAACATGAATCCCTGTGTGAAATTCAGTCCAGACTACCAGGCTTTGCAAGTCTCCATCAGAATGGTCCAGACCATGTGTGAGCCAGATACCAGCTCGGCTTCTCCTCCAGACGAGGACTCTGCTAACTCTTATGTGGCCTGCTCAGCTCTGGGTTTCCAGGGGAGCCCAGACTGACTTTTCAGAGGTGTTGAGCTTTGACTGGCTCAGGTTCAGGCTGGGCTTTCCTCCTTGTGAACAGTCAGACCCCAAGCTGATTTTCAGAGAGGAACTTCTAGCAAAGGAAATTAATTCAGTATTGTACATTGTACAGAGGCTTTTTAAAGGGCATTTGTTTAAAAAAAATTGAAGTTGTATTTGGTTGAGACTGGTGGATTCTTTGGGTTTGAAGGAACCTTAAAGATTATCCAGTTGCAAACCCCTTGCCATGGGCAGAGACACCTTCTACTAGACCAGGCTGCTCAGAGGTCCATCCAGACTGGCCTTAAACACTATCAGGGATGGGGAGGTGCCCAGCACCCAAGTGGACTGAGGTGATGGGACCTCTGCCTTCACTGGGCACAGAAACATCTACTCAAATACCTAATCCTGCGGACCCAAGCTATTCACCCTCCTCCAGAGCATTGCTCATCCCTGGAGTGGTTCACACCAACACCTTGGGCAGAAAACCTTTGTCTTCCTCTTAGTGTTTAAGTGACAACCACATCTCCCTCTTGGCTCCCATGGTGCAGCCACGTTTTTCCACAATCAGCCAGTAATTCCCTCCTCTTCTCCAACTCTTCTGCTGCTAAATAATTCAGATGCTGAAAAGTTTCCTTTCAAAATGCTTCTGGCTTGTTAGTACCCTTCATGCATCGTAATTTTCTGCATTGTCTCGTTCTCCGCCTTCGGGTCATTTCTTATAGAGAGGAAACAAGAACAGGATGGCAAAGTTTGCATGAAATATCTATTCTTGCCTGGGAGAAAACACCGACTGCTGACTCAGGCTATGCTCACAAACAGTCCAAACACTACAAAATATATAAACCCACCACTCCCCCAGCTGCATGTTTTCCCACCCCAACCATCTGCCACCACTTGTTTGCACAATCAGGCCCTTTGGAAATTGCCCGCCTTGAGGAACTGCTCTTTGAAATTATCAGGGGGGAAACTACCTTAAAAATGGTTTGGGCAGCAGTGGGTGTCTGAGGTTGTGTACACGTTTACACCTAAACGCACCCTAACCCAAGCTGGAGTTGCGGGATGTGCTGCCTGCATGGAAAACCCTCCTGACATCAGCCTGGTGCTGTGTTCAGTGGGCAGATATGCACTGGTGAAGGTTGCCACGAGCTGTGCTCCTTGGTGACCTTTCCTTCGCAGGCGGAAATGAACTTCTCCTCTTCATCCTGACATCTGCCAGCAATCTGAGGCTGCTCTGTACTGCACAGCTTGGTTTCCTAACATCTTGGTGAGGAAAGATCACGTGGGATGAGCATAATGATATTTTCCAGTTAACCCACGGGTCTCACCTCTGGTTCTAATCACCTTGTGGAAACCAACGCTATGTCTATGGTGTCTGATCAGAGGAGAAGCCAGATCCACTCAGCTATCTTTTTTTTTTTCTTCCCCCCAAGGATTCTTCAAGCTTTTCTAAATTCCTACTTTTCAAGGGAAGATTTAGTGGGAAGGCTTCATTAAGTAGTCACGGAAACACCCAAGGAAAAGAAGGAAGTGAATGGTTAATTTATTTGAAGTGAAAGATCAAACCTGGGCTCCATTAGGGGAATCTGGAGCAATTCTGGAATTTTATTGTGCAAATACCAGTCTTCTTATCCCAGAAGTCACCCGCTTTCCCATCCAGAGGTCTGTTCCTACTATTTCAGGCACTTTTCAGCTTTTCCACTTGTTTTGTCTTCTGAGACATTTCCCAGAGGGTGAGCAGAGGTGCACTGTTGCTCACGGGTCTGTCTCTGATGCCTCATGTAGCCTATGGAGGTCACCAGCAATGTCACTCCCAAGAACATGTTTTGCCGGCTTAATCAAGGCCATATTCCCTGGGAGGGCTGTGATCCAGGAGACAGTGCTTCCAGTTGCATCCATTTGGCAAACGCACAGCCCCCATCTCTGCCCTGGCTGGGACTATCCCCAGCAACGATGTTCCTCCAATTAACCCCAGTGGTATCAGACCTTGTTCAGCTCAGAGTGATTCTGAAAATCCCATTTGTTTCATCTTCTTGGTCCGTGGGTTCCCCCAGGATATCACTTCCTTTGCCTGCACCGGAGGTGGAAATGCCTTCCTGATTGCTTGTGTTCCTATAGGATTTGTCATCATGATCAGGAGGCACAAATAAAACAGAGTGCACCCCCTGAAGTTCATCAGAGTTGAGATTGGGAGTTTAATTGGCTAAAGTTAGGAGAGATGTGTTGGGGTTTTAGAGATGACTGGATTCCTCGGTGAACAGAGAAAACCCCCTCCTGCCAACAGCTGTGCCAGGGCTTATCTCCTTTCCTCCGCTTCTGGTTTATTAATGTTAGATCCTCCTTGATGAGCTGAGCTGCCAACGACGCTTGTGCTTCCCTGCTCAGATTGCTTTCACAAATGGTGTGACCTCTTCTCTCTCTGGTTACTCTGCGAATATCATTTCATACCAGGATGTTTTCCAGTCCGCCCAGCTGCACCAAAGTGACTTTTTCTGGAGGATGAAGTCAGTCCAAGGTTTTGATACAGCCTAAATGACTAAGTTAGAGCTACAGGGAGCTGCCAGACAGACTACACATTTCTCTTGTGTTTCACTCTTAGATCACTCTTCACTGCAACTCGAGTTCTTTGTTTTTCTTGCACAGGACCTACAGTCACTGGTGTTACCTGTGCATGTCCCAGTTCACTCCCAGGGCTCAGCAAAGCCCCCCTCACTTCAGAGCTGGGGAAAGATGCTACTCTCCTATTAAACCTAAAAAGAACAGTTTGTGGTAGAAACTGCAGGAAAAAAGCTTTCTCTTCCCCCACTCCTCTTCCTTCTCCTCCTCCCATCCACCCCGTGGGTGCTGCTGCTCACCCACATTTTCCCAAGCGCTTTCTCTGCTTTTTTCCCATGGAGTCAAGGAAGCAACTTCTCTTGGGGATTTACATGCCTTTGAGGTAAAGGCAGAGAAGCTTAGAGAGATGGCTTTTCTCTGCTGCCTGCTTTGTGGCTGGCCCTGCAAACCACGGGAGAGGGATTTTGCAGTTTGTTCGTACTGCTGTCTGAGCTGACACCTTTCCTTTGAAATGGAGAACATGACAAGCATTTCTTTGCCCAATGTCTTGGGTCTTAATCCAATTTTTGCAAGGGATTAAGGAATTATGTGGGCAGGTGTTTGCTGGGTTTTTTTTTATTTTTATTTCTCCCCTGACCCACTTTGCTGTTGGGCTTGGATAAATAATTTCTGCAGGGTAGGAAGTGCAGCCAAAGAAAGTAGCTTAATGTCTTTTCTCAGTGAAACAATCATAAAAATTATCAGTCTCGGATTTATTTTGACACAAAATTAAGACTATGTTCAGACACAATGGAAAAATATCTCAAACAAAAACTGCATCAAGAGCCTGACTCCAAATTCCTTCCCAAATTACTTTTGCTTTTGCAGCAAAATTGTGATTTCAGTGGAAGTATGAAGGCAACGTTGGTGTTAAATCTGGAAGTGGTTTGTACCCAAACTTTGCCTTGTGGCCTCATCAATGTTGTATGATCAATTCATTCCATGTTGTCCTTGTAGAGCTGATTGAAAAATGGAGCAACAGAGCGCTGTTGTTTTGATATCACATCTTGTTATTTCTGAGTGAGTTCTACAAAGGGAGAGAAGGGATGTTTTTCCCTGCTAATCTAGGCTGCTTGCAGGGCACAGGCTGGAATATCTCAGGATTTGCCTTTGAAGCCCCTGCAGCAAGTGAGGCTCTTGGAAAGCCAGAGACACACATCAGTCAGCTCCTGGGACCTCAAGGTTTCCCTTTTGCACTTAAATACGAGAATGAGAAATGCAGCCCAGTACCTCCCTAGGAGACCTCGCCGGGTTTTGGCTGCCCATAAGGAGTAATAGGATTCTGCTTTGGATATGCAGTATCTTCCCTTGTGGCCAAATAATGACTGCGTTCCCATCCAAGGACTTTGCAATGAGAAAATTAATAAGACCTGGCCATAACTGAGCAGGCACAAGTATGAAGGCACCCAGTGTTTTTCTCCCTTTCCCAGCCTTCTGTCTTTTTTTTCCATTTGGTCCTTAGATGATGCCATTACAGGGAAAGATTGAGATTTTCCCTGTTAATGTTAGAACTGGTCACCAGATACCCTAATCCCTCAGGGCAGTTACCTGATCATGTCTGCATATACTGCCAGCACTCCAAAGACGCCCATCTGTAGATCTAAAGAAAGCCTGAAGTTATGTCTTTCTTTCATAAAGCTTTGTCCATGCCCCAAGGACAGATAATAAAATAAACAGAGAAATTCAGATAAACTGGAGGCAAAACCTAACCTCAAACTCATGTTTGGTTAATGCAAGTAAAGATGGCATTTTACACTTGTCATTAAATTTCACTTGAGTCACTGTGTTGTCCCACCTTACCTGCATGGCATGAAGAACCATTACAGGGTTTTTTTAGTACCTTAAACCAGTCTGGTAAAGTAATTTAATTTCTTCTCAGCAACACTTGTGATTAAAAAAACTCTCTTCCATTGTGGAAAAGACTGTGAAACATGTACTCATCTTCCCCAATAAAAGCCTTTCTGGAGATGAAGGGGAGAGTAATGTTTTCCAGTACTCACCAAAGCTAGAATTTCATGTGAAATTTTAATTCGTCATATATTTTTAATCCTGGAAACCTGATCCTGGCAGTATGGTGTTTGTGTATCATGTATCACACAAAAAGTGCTGCTCAGAACACACACACACATCACTTGACAGGGATTATTTTGCACTTGGCAATGTGTTGCATCTGTACATTGGCATATTAATATAATTATATATAGAATTAATAGGATCAACTCCTGCCGAGAGCAGAGTGCTTTGCAGAGTGGATCAGCATGCTCTGCTGCTATCCAAGCACCTCTGGTCTGTTCTTCCACCTGGGATTGCTACACGAAGAATTGCACACAGTACCCACAGTATCCCAGTCCTCCCAGTTAAACACCAGTGCTGGGCTGAGTGGATGCAGCAAGGTCTCACATGTCTCCTTCGGCTTTTACACCCCCATCTCTTGAGTTCAGCATATTTTTGGCTCCTTGAGGATTGGGGTTTTGTGGTTTCCTGTGTGAAAATGACACATGACAAGCTCAGCCCAGGCAGGTGAACAGCTCGGTGGCCTTGAGCTCAAGGCCAGCTCTTCTCCTTCCCATGGCTGCATGCTCACCACTCCATCAGCACAGATTTGTTTCCATGCCCGATTTGTAGGAATAAAAGAGCCAGATAAGAAATATGTTTTTAATAGTAGTGTCACCAATGAATTCTGAGCATCTCGATATCAGCCATTAAGTAGAAGCAGGGGTGGAATGAGCATCATTTGTCTGTTGCCAGCTTCTCTCAAATGGCTTTCATTTAGGGGAGAAAAAATCCCCAGTCATTTCTATTCAGGTAATAGTGAAATATATTTGTTGTCAGCAACAGGTCAAAATGCAGAGATATGTTATTCACAGCAAGCTGACTTCACATTTTCTAACCTAAATGCTGGATTGCTTCCCTCAAATATTCACATATGTTTTCTGGTTTAATAATAACCCATATGCTGTCCCCTGAAGAAAACTACAGACTTCATGATGTTCAGCTAGAATCCATAGGTCTGCTCAGCCATTTCTTGTTCCAGAAGCTGAACCAGTCAGTCTCAGAGATGAAATTAAGAGAGGTGCTGCTATAAAGTGCATCCATTAGAGTATAAAAATATGCAATTTACTCACCAAAGAGATTACAAGTGGGGAAAGTTTTAAGGATACAGTGATTTAAATAAGAAGCAAAGCTAGCCTGATGGTCACACCATAATCACTAATTGATCATTCAGCATGTTTGGAGGTGCCTGTCACTGTGTTACAGTACAACACACTGCATTCCATGATGGAATATCATATATGTAACGTTACATGATAAATGGTCACACTTGCCGCTTTGCAAGTGCTGGGTAACTTTGATGTGTGGCTGTGCCTGGGGTGCAGCATGTGACAGAGAACTCCTGGGATTGAGGGTGTGCTCTGGTCTGAACAAACACAGCATCTCTGTTGCCAGTGCTGGAGCTGCGTGGCAGATGTCTGTCTTTCCTTCTCGCTCTCTTCCTTTCTTCCATCCTCTCTGCTTCAGGCCTTCTGCAAAGCAAATTACTTTTCTGCCCACATAGATTTGGATGCTTTTCTATCAGCTCGGTTGATGTGTTTCCTTACCTTTGGAATCCGGTGGGTGTGAAAGGTTTGGTTCACCTTCAAAACAGCACAGGGAAATTAAAACAAGAAGTCAGCTAGCTCTGTGCCATACCTCCTTGTACCCTGCTTTGGAGTTGCCATGTAAACAATGATCAGAGCCATGGGCAGGTTCTACAGCTGATCCATAAAAAAGAAATTTTGGACTGTTACCCCATAAGGATGCTGAGGGTGGAATCCATTCAGAAAAAAAAGGTGGCAGTGGGCATGGTTGGAGATGATAAAAAGTAATTTGTGCAGTCAGAGATGTGCTGGGCAAGAAAAGAGAGGTGGGAACAGCCAGTCAGAAAGTCCCACTCCTGAAATCTCCTGCTCATGTCGTCATTCATAGAATCACAGAAACACAGAATGGTTTGGGTTGGAAGGGATCTTGAAGCTTATCCAATCCCAAACCCCCAGCCATAGGCAGGGACACCTTCCTCTAGACCTGTCTGCTCGAAGATGCATCCAACCTGGCCTTGGTCATTTCCAGGGATGGGGCAGTCACAGCTTCTCCTGTGCCAGTGACTCACCGCCCTCACAGTGAAGAATTTCTTCCATTATCCATCCCAAACCTATTCTCTTCCAGTTTGAAACCATTCCCCCTTGTCCGGTAACTACGTTCAAGTCTCATTTTCAGCTCTGTAGCAGCAGGGAGGTGCCAGCTCAGGAAACATCACCACGGTGGGTGATGCTGTGCTCATCACAGTTACAAATGCCCCTGTCAGGTGTTGGATGCAGAGAATCAGGCTGCTCACCAGTGGGGGTTTCAGTTTCCAATAGAAAAAACACACGTTTTGAGAACACAGATGGTGTTGACGTAACCAAACCCCTTGTGCTCCCGGGAAAAAAGTTTAGTGGGAGATTTTTGACCACCACCACGTACACTTTCAACCAAGAGAGTTTAGCAATCTCCAAAAATGAAGGACCAAGGAGTTTTAGATTCCTCTCCTCCCATGCACCACCTCTGGGTGATGTCTCAGCAGTCAGGCATTAAGCAGCATCCTGCGACTCGCGAACCCCCGCGTTCCTGAAGAGATCACTTTCAAGTGTAACGCAGTAAAACCTCATATGATTTCCATATGTTCTCCTGCCTGAATATTTTGCAACTGATTCACGATGAAAAAAACTTATGAACACATTACCTTGACAGGAACAATTCTTGAAGTAACAGGAGATACGACAGCAGAGACTTTGAAAGGAGGTCGTTATTATCCAGTAGCTTTTTTCTTCGTATGTCTATGAAATTTATGTCAACGAGTCACATCCTTTCAAAACAGAGAATGAAAAGTGCCCTGTAGGACAGGTGAGCTCCTCCCCAAGCCTCTTCATGACTATTCAGCTCCAGAGCTGCTTGCAGCACTGCCAGCAAGGCTGTTAGCTGAACAAGCCACAGATCCAGATGCCTTGGCTGGGAAAGAAAATGATCCAAGCTTCCACATGTGGGTTTTGCTACAGCTGTAGCCACAAGTGCTGACTCCTTTGCTGGAGGACAGAGGGGCCAGATGGAAAGAAAAGCAATGCTGCCACTGCTGCCCACAAAACTGGACGGTTCGAGGCAGCCGGTGATGGAACAGCACACAAGCTTCTGACAGCACGTAACTGGCCACATGAGCGTGGCTCAGGGGGTGACACAGCTCTTGTGAGCTCCAAGTGTGGTGCACATGATGCAAAGGCCTCAAGGTCTGCCAGTCTGGGCCTCCCTAGCACTCCCTACAAAGCTGGAAGCTGTTTTGTTGATGCCTGTTGATTGATGCCTCAATCCTCTGTGCTGGTTTTGATGCTGGTGATTTTTTTATATTTTATTTTTTTAAGAATAATGACCCTGTTTTTTTTGGGGGGGTGTGTGTTCTGATACTCCTTAGAGGGACCTGCTTTCTGGGGAAGGCTGAACACATGCCTTTCTGCAACCCCCTGCCTGGAGCCTTGTACCCACTGTCCGACAGCATCACGGACTGTAACTGAGACTGTATCTCTGGTGCCATTCCTAGAGTAGTCTATAGCAGAATAACACTTTGTGTGCATCTGCCACACCGCAGACACGTGGGAGAACCTGTGTGGCACAGAGGACAACCTGGAGCAGCAGCATCAGGCTCAGCAGCTCTGCCGTGCTCACGAAGGCTCTGACTCCTCTTGCAGCAGTATGGAGCTGAAACCCCAGTGACATCCTCAGCTGTACACAAAAACAATAGTTTATGGCCTCATGTCAAACATAGCACAGATTTCTGCTGTGTTACCGAGTCCTGGTTGGACCTGTCTACCTACTAATGCTTTACAGGTTTGTTTAATCCCTCCCTCCCCACTTTATTCCTGTGAAAAGCAGCAAATTCTCCTCTCTGCATTTGACTTAGAATAAAATAAGTGCTCAAGACATTTCAAATGCTACTTCTGCAGTGCCCAAACTGGAATTATTCCCAAATGGGGGTCCTAGTGTTAGGAATAGTTGCAAAGATAATCAAAAACTGATTGACAGAGTTAGCCTGGAAACCCCATACTCCCCCCCTTCTAGGGTGGCATCTGGGTGATCCAGATACTGATGGAGATGAAAGACTTCAAAATCCAAAGCAGAAAGAAAACAACAGACCCTCTACGTAGTCACTGGTCCAGAGCATTTTTCCTGGGACACTGAGGGACACAGCTCTCATACATGTCTCACCTTGAATGCAGGTAGGATTTAGTATTGCCCTGAGATAGGTCACGGGAGCTCAGCTGTCCCCCAGATCTCTTGGATTGCCATATAGAAATTTTGGGTGAAGTTGGTGAATCCATGGGAAGAACCCTCCTTTATATCTCTCCTTCCTGTGAAGTGCATCCCTGCCTTTAACTTCAGGGTTAGCTAATGCTAGTGGGAGAATAATGTCACATTAACTACTGAAAGCCCTTGGGAGAAGCTGGTTAGATGACCTGTTTTCAGTGTGAAGGCTGGTTCAGCTCTTTGTGAATTTGTAGTAAATCAGCACTTCATAATAAGAACAAATGTTTCATTCTCACTTGAAAATTACTACGGTCAGAGGCTTGTAATGTGTAGTTTTCATGCAGGGGTTACATGACAGGAACTTAAATCTGTTCCATTTTCATCTGTAATTTAAAACGTGTCGTTTTGATCGATGAATTAGTAAAGGAACCCAGGATAATTTTGAAACTACCAGCTTAGTAAAGTTGCCTGACCTTGCAAATAACCTTTCCAGTTTAGAAGACTTTAATAGCTGAACTATTAGCTAATCTCCTGGGAAACGTTTTCCCTGGGCAAAACTAGTATGGAAATATAACACCAGTAATAAGGTTTCCATCTTTCTTCTATCTTGATCTTTTTAATTAATTGCCACACAGTAAAAACATAAGACTGGGAGGCAGGGGATAAAAACCCTTGCAAGGGGAGGGCAGGAGTTAACTGTAGGCTGTTTCTAGCCTTTACTGCCTTTTTTGCATAGATTCATTAGGTGCTGAAATATATTAGCAATTGTTAAGGCATAACTGCTGCTTGATTGCTTGACACTTTGGGCTGAAAACTGTGAAATAGATCACTTTGTAATGGAAAAAAGATGCCGCTGCTTATAATGAATAAACATTAAAACCTAGAATGGTTTGCAGGGCACCTCAACAAGTCCCCGAGAGCATTTGTGTTGCCGTTGTGATGTAGTTGACTCTTGGGTTTTGTAGGTTGTTTCTCTCTGAGGAAGAGCAGTGGTTTTTCCGAGGGCATTCAAGGACTGCAAATAGGGGATTTGTTACAGGAAAATACAGAGTCGTGTAGAAGTGAAGAGGGTAGCATGGAAATTCATGGCCCGGGTGAAATGTGGACTAACAGCTAGTCTAAAACAGGTATCAGGTTCCTAAGCATCCTGGTTAGTTTATTTTCCCCAAGTTTCTAGTGCCATTTTATCTAATGGCCTCTAATACAAGCACCGTGTTGGACTGATGAGAGGTTCTCCCTATCTCTTCACCTGGTTGATAAAGGAATTCTCATTTTGCACTGTGTTTTTCCNAAACCTGCTTTCTAGTCTATCATTATGTGACCTTTCCACGCTCTAGCTCTCCAGCAGCCCAGCTACAGGTAGAGCTGACATCCGTCCTCCTCCCAGGAAGGACAGGGACATCACTGTGCCCAGCACTCAGTGGGTGTCTGCTGTGCTTCAGGTGCTGCTGTACCCACTGTGTTTTACCTCCGAAACCCCATTAACTATTGCCGTTCCAGTACTAAAGGACCAGAGGCAAGAAACTGAAATGAAAGGTCCCTTCAAACCACAGAGTGTAGTGCGTGCTACACTTATTTGCAGGCATTTTGCATCTTCAGCCGGGGCAAAGATCATCCTCCATGCAGCTGAAGGCACAGTTTAGGTAGCAATAACATGGTTCCTGCATGGAGACATGGAGTGTTTTGGTGCAAGGAAGCTGAGCCACATGGGCTTCCCTCAGGCTTAACTTTGGCTGCTAAGGTTTATTTTGCAGGTCTGTTCTTCAGGTTTTTGGCTTTATGAGTGAAGGTAAGTCCCCATCTCGGCGTCGGGACACCACCAGCATCTGCTCTGCCACCGCCATTCCAGGCTATTGATCTCCAGAGCTCTCCTTCCCCACTGAGACTCTGCAGACACCCAGCGGGTGTGATGGACTGAGTGCAGGGTCCTGCTCTGCGGCCTCTGTTTTTAGTGAAAATGAGCTTCGTCCTTGCTCAGCGGCGAGTGTCGCGAGGTGACCTTTGAACCAGCACTTAAGCCCCTGGAGCACAGAAATTAGACTTCAGTCTGGAAGGACCTCTGCTCCAACAGATGACCTGTTATTTTATCTTGAGCAGCGGCGGCAGCGCAGCCGCTGAGGAGCGTTGGCACATGGCTTTTAGAAGTAATCACTCATGCTCTTTGAGGAGAGAAGGAATTTTGCTCCCTCCCCCTCCAGCAACCTGGGACTTTATTGTGTGTCTGGATCATTTCAGGCTGATCCTTCCTTAACATTTTCCATTTATTTCCCCCAGGTTCAAACCTCTGGACCTCTCTAACACACATGATGGAGGCTCTTCACTTGAGCCCATGGAACCCAACCCCTTCCCTGCTGCAGGTCCCTGTTATCCCCCTCCGTGAGCCACCCACCGTGTGTTTCATCCCACTGGGATCTCCCCACTGAACCCTGCATCTCTCACACCAAAATCCTGTCTTTTTGCCTGTTTCACTACCATCCTTCATCCCTAATGATGCACAGGTGGCAATCCAAGGAAGAGGTGAGAAGCAGCAGCAGCTCCTCTGTTTACTTTCTCTCCTATCAAATCTATAGGGAAAGCCTGAGGCTACAAATAAATTAGAGAAGGGAAACTCCATTCTTTTTCATGCCCTGAGGCTCCTAAATATTTGTTGTTTATTCAGTCCCTTCTGCTCTACTGAACAAGGGCTCCCTGCAGGAACTGGAATGCAGGGCAGCAATACAGTGATCAACACCTGCAGTGGATACCTGTCCCTGAGAATGAGTGTTTGGCCAGGAGCAGAGCTGGAGGTAAGCCTGATGTAACAACGTCACAGCCTGACAAGTGTTTTTCCCAGCTCTCTCATGGACTAGTGGACTCTGGGCTCTTGTTCCTGCTCAGGCATTGCAGAGCATTCACATACGAGCACTGCAAAACACTTGAAAGGTGACATTATCTACAGCTTCTCAGATGGCCTCCCTCGTGCCACTGACTTGCAAATGTACCTAGACACACACAGAATGTAGTTTTTCCAAAGGACCAAGTCTATTTGCACATGAGGATCCATGTCCCAAGAACCAGCACTTTGCAAGTGAACCATCTTCATCCCACTGCTGCCCGAGAATAGTCTGTGAGCTGCAGATTCAGCTTTTGTTGAAAACACCAACACAAAGTTGACCAGAAAGTACAGAAACCTTCGTCATGATATTTTTCTTTTCTAGCTCCCAAGTACTGTAAACTGTGGAGGAGCAGAGCTGCAAAGCTGGCCATTAAAGTGTCTGCTCTTTCCTGTTTGAACAGGACCTCTCCAGGGTTTTAGCTGCCTCAACCACCATGGGTCAACATCCCGGAAGGAAGACGTTTCTAAGGAAACCACGGAGGCTTTCCACCAAGGTGGTTGCATGAAAGCACTGAAAGTGGTGAGAGTGACAAAAAGCAGTTCATTGGATAATGTAGAAAAAGGTAAAAAGTTATTGCACGCAGGCTGTTTTTATAATGAGGCCATTCAGGCATAAAATCACTTTAAATAGGTAGTTTGTTTCCACATTGCAGAATTATTTTCGTCCTACTCTTTCAAGGAGGAGTTTATCGAGGCACAGTGGTGTATAAATAATAAATAGCCCTGGGGGCAAGGCATTTTTACTTTTTTCCCCCTGCTTCGTATCCTGTTGCAGTTGGTCTCAGACTGCAAAATGAATTTTGTTTTCTGAAATAATATTATTTACTTAAAGCACAGTCTTCTGCAAGAGGCCATGCATTCTCTTCTGCAGTTGCAATGTCCCAAACCAGACAGGAGCTTTACAGTCCAGCATTTTTGTGAAATGACTTTTCTGTGGATTGCAGGGCAGTTTGCTATGAGGACAGGTACAGTCCCGTTAGCTCTGGGACCTCCAAGAAAGCTGGGTGGGTGGATCCAGGGTTTGGACTGTGGACAGGCCTTGGAATGTGAATGGTCCAGGGATAACCCATTGATACCAGAGGTGCAGGATCACCCTGAAGGTGGTATGTCAGAGAAGGAGGCGACAAGCCACCATGCTGGAGATACACCACCGTGAGACTCTCTGGACAGACACAGCAGGTTCTTTTCTTCTGTTCTCTTTGATACTGAGCATCTCTGGATATATTTTGAACAGTAACCACATCCAATATCTCAGCCAGCAAGACCAGGAGGCCACACCAGCGCCTGCTTCTCTTCTCACAAGGTCTCATCCTTCCACTGGGAGCCTATGAGCTCTGCCCATCATTTGCAGCATCGCAAGGGCTGGAATGAGCCTGACATCAACACCTGCTTGGAGGAACCAGTTTAGGGTCTGATCCCCAGTCTAGACCTCCCAATGGATGGAGATGGTGACCAGCAGAGACCCTACAGCTGAACCTAATGGGAGGGTAGGGAGGACAAGCCATGGGGCTTGTCCTGTTCATCACTGATCTCATATAAGTTTGGGGGGGCACTTCCCACAGTTTAATCACAAGGGCTTTTGGTTTGAATCTCAGTCCCTCAGTTAGTTCTGACCTTTGTCATTTTCCTGTGACACAGGCTGCATGTCAGAGGACAGCCAGCTTGGGGTGGCCTGAGACCACCCACAGAAGCCACGCAGAGCTGGCCCAATGCAGATGGCAGTGGGTGCTCCCCACACCCTCCTGGGCGCACATTCATGTGCAGAAAGTCTGTGTTACTTACCTTTCTGAAGGGAATTCTTGGGTGCAAGGACTGAGCATAAGCAGAGAGAGTCAACACAGAGGCAAGACCTGGAGAACTGTAATTAACAAGAACAAAAATAAATTACGCAAGAGCGTTTCTCTTAAAGTTTTTAATAGCAAACATTACCGAGGGCAGGTTTTTCAAGCCAAACAGGAAGAAAAACAAATAAACAACTGCAGCCAGCAAATTCACAGGCTTTTAAAAGTCAGGTTATCAACTAGGGACCCACAGACAGGAACTGATGAAGCAGAAATCTCGAGGGAAACAGACGAGGTTTGCAAAGAACACAAACACATAAACCCCGAGATGTACAGACACTTATAAATAAGCTGAGAGAAGAGCTGGACACTCAATTCCCAGGCTGAAGATTATGAACTGGAAGAAGAGTCTGAAGGTTTGGTCCACACAATTGAAGTCTGGAGATGTTTGGAGAGGTGATTTGTGTGTGTGCAAATCTTGGAGAAGGCAGATGACATAGTGAGAGTCACTTCTGCTGGTGTGGGTGTGACAGCAGAGAAGGAGGGCAAAGAAAAGCTGAAGGAAAACTAGAAGTGTGAACGCCAAGTACTAGGCAGTTCCATCCTCTCTGAAGGACAGTGATACACGTGGAAAAGTGCTCCACAGGGCTACACACAATTTTTAAGGCAGAAACACTCATTAAGTCGTGTCAGAAACTCTAAGAGTCTTGAGGCATCTCAAGCTCTGTTTCAGGATGAGCTGCCACGGGCCGAGCATCTCTTATTCCAAACACCTCTCACCCTCCACACAGTTTATGTTTTCATTGACACAGTCATGGATAAGGGTAATACCTACAGGCAAGAGTTAAATGGCCTCTTGGTGATGTGTAAATTAGCAAGTGGGCAGTTGCTCCAGAGAGAAATGGCAAACAAATATTTATTAGTTGTTTCAAAGAACCACAGCCATAAAACTTTGTCATTTGTCTGCAGAAGTGTTTGTGTTTTTACTGAAATAAATGCTAAAGGTGGTGACTTTATTCCTAACTGGGATAACCTCTGTAACTCTGTGATTTACTGCCTTCAGGTAAGAGAAAAAAAAAACAACTTAGAATGTGTTTTAGTTACATTGCTCTTGAAGCGTGATGGGAAGATGCCAAGAATGAGTCTGAATACCATTTTACCTTATCAATGTGTATAAATACTTGATGAGGCAGCCAAAAGTAGACTGAGCCAGACTCTTCTCTGTGGCACACAGTGACAAAGCAAGAGGCAATGAACACAACTTGAAATACAGAAAATTCCATTTAAACATAAAAGAAAAGTTTTTTATAAAGTGAGAGTGGTTGAGCAGTGGTTGCCCAGAGAGTTTGTGGGGTGTCTCTCCTCTATCTATTTTCCAAACTGTCTAAGCCAAAAAATATATTTAAACACACAGTTACATTGCAGGATATTCAGAAATATTGAGAGGACCTAAGAAATATTTAGTTTCAGTAGAAACCACATGTAAAGTAAAGCGCTGTCTAACAGGAGTGAGGCTGTCAAAATCTAAGGATACATATAATTTCTTTTAGTCTGATATAGGCATCTCGAAGCGTGTGTGTGTGTGTGTGTGTGTGTATCTATACACAACAGAGATCTATTTCCTAAATTACAGTGACTTCTAGTAAGGTTCATGCTGTACAATGAGCAGTCTGGTGTTCAATTCAATTCAATATTATCTTTTTATCCTTGCATTTTTAAGATGCCACTGAAATGTGCTGGCATTTAGTCAAGGCTAATTTGCAGAAAACCCCTCAATTTCTAAACCTGCATATAGGTTGCTAGGTTAGAGCTTAGACAGAAAGGCACCAGGTGCTTATGAAGGATAAGGAAAGGATGAAGGCACCTGGGTGTGTGCCACGGATGAAACCTCTGAGTTTACCTCAGTGCATCGTCATAAGGGCTTGAATTGATGAATGGCCTGAGCACATGGAGTGGGGCTTAGAGCGTGCACAAATCTGAGCTTAACAACAGTGCTGCGAAAGTTATGGCAAGGCCCCAGAATCCATTAGTGTCACCGTGTGCCATTTTCTTATTACCCCTCAGAGAGCACGGTAACTGCTCCTGATCCCAGGGCTGTGTTTCGGTCTGGATTTATAGAAGATCATGGCATGTACACTTTGGTCCAGCCTTTGAAATAACTTGTGTTTCAGTGACCCCGGCATCCCAAGTCAGCTTGGTTAAGGAAATATGCACTGAGAGGTCATAAAAGAGGCCAGGCCCTCTATAACTCTGTGGAGACTCCTCGGTGCCTGTGAAAAGCCAATCCTTCAGGCTCTGGTTTCCTACCCTTCCTCTCTTACCTCCACGGATAGTACAGTCACCCTGCAAAGTGGGCACCGCTCTTTAAAATAGACGGTCTCCAAATGTTTGGCTTGGGGATTAAAACAAAACTCAGGGAGAATATTCTGATGATCTCAAAACATAAAAGAAAGTTTGATGGTGATTACTCTCTGCAAGAATTTCTCAGGTCTGCAGGGAAGCTGTTTTTTAGCTTTCTGTGGGGAAAAGATGTAGCAACCAGTGCGTTTAAGGTGGGAAAAATGCATTCTTTTGAGCATGCACAAGTGAATAGTGGCTAAAATATTTCCCTGCTTTTTCATGCTAATTCACCTTTTAGGGGACTCTGTGACAAAAAAATGTCATCCCCAGAGGAAGACTTCATTTTTCTGGGAAGAGAGGAATTAGCACAAATTTAAATTCTCTTTGCATAATTCAGTTGGAATTCTATTTGAAATGCTTTTGCAATGTTAATTGCATCATTTGTTGCCCTTTTATTGCTTAATGTTACTGAATTTAACTGAGTTTAAAAGGAAAAGCTGCTGTATGACTTTCTTCTAAGCATGGGTAGCTGCTCCTGGGAAGTTTGGAGTGTGCGTCATTAGACATCTAGTCCCAGCTTCCTGGGATCATATATTCACTGTTCCTCCTTAGGATTCAAGTCTAAACTTAGAGAAGCCCTCTATGCCCTACCAGAAGCCAAATCACCCAGGTGCCTTCAAGGAAGATTTTACAAAACGAGAAGAAAAAGAAAGGGAGGAAGCAAAATAACTCCAGGATGAATTTAGATGAGCTTATCTTTATTATGAAAATTCCTTTATTAAGCCTTCTGTCTTTGCTTTTCCTGGGACAGGGAGGGGAAAGTTGTAAAGACAGTGGAAGGTGATCCTACCCATGGCAGGGGGATTGGAACTAGATGATTTTTAAGGTCCCTTCCAACTCAAATAATTCTGTGATTCTATAAGTGAAATACATTAAAGGGGTAAACTCCACAGTTTGTGCTAAAAGCCGTGACACATCATATAAATCCCTGTGGACTCTGCACCTTTATTCTGCTTTTCTCTGAAATAACTGGACTGTCACCCACAGAGAACTCCGCTTTCCAGGAGTGCCAACTCCAAAGCTCAGCGATTTGGTCTGAAAGTCATATCAGTTTTACGTGGCCTCTAATCCCCCCAGATTACTTTCCCCCATGAAGACTACTGCTTCTTTGGTGCAGGAGGTGAATTTTATAGCAGCACCAAAATCCGTTTTCATATGTTATCTTTGCCTAGAGAATCGGACTTTTGACATAAACCTGGAAGGTAGTTCAAAGCCTTGCTGCATAAACACACATCCATTTTTTCTACTTTAGGAATAGGTAATGTAAGAGTTGAAAGGTGAAGGTTATGGCAGTTCGTGTTTATTTCACCAAGAGCCAAGAGATGGGAAACATCTGGCACTTACACACCAAGCAAGTCTTAAAAACAAAGAGACCTAGACTTTAGTCCGGCTGAGCAAGCACTGGGATAAAAGCTAATGACAGGCTGCTTATTTAAAGGTATCATAATACAGAACAGCCATGTAGGGAACCAGGGAGAATTTGGGAGGGGGAAAATAAGGGGAAAATTCAGCTTTGTGTTTCCAAGTTAAGGGTCAAAGCCCAACTTCAGTTACACTCCAGTGTCAATCCTGACCTGCAGGCATATACAGCATGTAGGACCCTCCAGATTTCACTCTGTCCTGGTTTCCAGTGTGACCAAATATCCAAAACAGTGCTCAGAAGTGCTGCTGATGTGTTTCATTTGTGACAATGTAGAAGTCCTTGGGACCAATCATTGTCAGGAAAGCAAGGGGAGAGCCTTAACCCAGAAGGGACTTGCAGTGACATGAATTATTGTGTTATTGTGAAAGACTCACCAGCATTTTTTGGGAGTGATGGAGGTGCTCCAGCACATTGTTGCAGCTTCCCTGAAACAGATCTTCACCTGCTTTGCATCTTCTTGTCCTGAAAAAGATGTTTTGTAGGGTGGGGCTCCATCCTTTTGAAAAATCCCAGGCTGAACATGTTCATTTATTGTGCTCCTCTTCGAAACACATAACCTCTGATCTCCCATCTTCATTACTCAGCCCCCACAATAAGTTGGTCCCTTCAGCAGGATCCATTTTACAAGCAGGCATTTACCCAGAAAATGAAGAGTGAAGACTCTTTTGCTCCCTTTCCCATTGATATTTTATGGACCATGTTCCCACATCAGCTTAGTCAATGTGGATGAGCTGCATGGTCACCCTCTGCCCTTACACCCTCTTACTTTAAGTAATGTCCTCTCCCCAGCCTAGCTATTACATGAGCGCTTCTCCCACCACAAAAAAAAATCAGGTAAAAGGAAAAAATAGGATTACTTGTTCATGATGGGTCATTCTCAGCCAAGAACACTCATGCTACAGCCGTGCTATGTTGTTTGTAGTCCCCTACTGCTTCTTTGATAACCTTGGTGTTAAGAAGAGCTTCACTTTTTTGCTTTTGGCAAGATAAGTTTCCAATACCAGACCCTCAATCACACCAAGAATTAATATTTAACATATCTCCAGAGTAACAAGAAAACGTGGCCTCATCCTTCTAAAATTTTAAAGCTGACTATTGAAAACAACATTCTCTACATTGCAGCAAACACGTGTGAGAGTCCTCTATAACTAATTGGTTTTTCAAGAGAAAATACCCATCGCAAACATACATATGATGAAAACCCCTCGTTGCCATAAGATGTGATCAGGAAACAATAGTTATTGCCCTAGAAAGAGACGTCCAAGGGTAGCTACGTGACAGGAGCTCAAGTGCTAATTCTTGTTAAGGCTGTGGTTTGCACCCAGCAAAGATCTGTGGTCTGACACCACCAGTGCCATGTGCCTGATAAGGAACATGCTGCTAGAGCATAAGCAAAATCCAATCAGTGGCTCACGTTTGTCGAAAAAAACAACAATAACAACAACAAACTCCCTTTAACAGCAGGCTTTTTAGTGTATCAGTACTTTTTAACTTCATGTCGGACCAGCTATCTCCTGCCTTTCCACAGCAGGAGTGCAGCTAGCACAGAAGTATAAAGCTGGTATAAATTCCATATCATGTCCCTTGGCTAATTTGACAAAACACAATCATGTGTCCATGCCTGATCCACATTAGATTTACAGGCCTGGGTGAGCTGGTAGTGCACAGATCTGGTATTAATAATCCTGGAACCACAGCCTAAATCTATTAGCTGGAAGCAGTTATATGATTCTTAATCCTATTTTGTGTCAAAGCAGATGACTGCAACCAAGATGGAGCAGAAATTACATGTTTTTGCCTGACTAAACTTGCCCTGAGCTGAGCTTTTGGAGAGTTCAAGCCACGCCAGGTACTAATCTTAAAACTGACGTTTTGGGGGTACTTAGAGGAATTGAACCTAAAAATCCAAGACCCCAAAGGATGAAACTTTGTCCTGCAAGAAATAGACTGCTTTTGCTTGAAAGGTGCTTATATCCCATGCAAGAAACGTCATCTATGTTTGAGAACCCGCTGTTGGAGCAGGATGAAAGCTTACACATTTAACATAATTTGCAAGCATGGTAAAGATTTGGAACAGTATTCCTTGAAAACTTAATGAGACTTGTACTGCAAGAGTCCACCATAAAAACACAGCTCCCCTCCTTAGAATGATTTGCCCATTCTAAATATCTGAAAATCATAATCATGCTGTTTCCTCAGCAATTAAATATTTTTATATACTACATTTCTTTAATAATAGTAAACCCTTTTTTTAGTGTTTAAAAAAGCCGTCCCCTGACAAGCACATTATTAAATTACAGTTTATAACCCTTGCAGTGGGGTAAATTATAGTTGTTTTATTAAACTATTTTAAAGACTGGAGTTTTACCAAGATCTTGCTCTAATAGTTGGCCAAGCCTGTGAATGCCACAAAGGTGCAACTTGCATCTCACAGAGTCCTTCTGCACACGAGGAGAGGATTTATATTCGATTTTCCAAATAATGGGATACCACAGAAAGCAAGTCCTGTCTGACTCCAAACCTCTGGTGTTTAACACCCTTTAGCTGTTTTCGGGTGTTGCATTTTCTCTTTCACAGGCAGTGAGATGTAGTTAGACCCAAGGAGGAACAGGCTGTAGCGTGTTACTGTTCTGTTTATTCTTATTGCATTAGGTTATTTGCTTCTTCGCAGGGGATCCTGTTTCTCCACAGCCGCTGGCCCACCAGGAGCTCCTCAATGAAGAGCTACACATGCTTACCCAACCAACAATCATAAATAAGGGATTGGTAATATCCAGGCTGCGTAAATATGCATTGACAGTGCAGACTCATGCCACTAGTCCAGCCATGCCAAAGGGCACACACGCCTCCAGGACCCACTTCTCCTCTGGGTTACCCTCCCTGGAATTACTCTGATGCCGTGTTGACATCAAGAAAAGGAAAATTCGTATTCCAGATATTAAATGGAACACTTGACCCTTGTTTGGAGTCAACGGCATGCTGTCTCACTTCCACAGACTTGTGCCTGTAACTGATGACCGTGTCATTGTTTTCTGATGTCACATGGCAGTGTGAGAACAGACTTGCACACGCGTGTGGTCGCGGAGCCAAGCTCCGACGGCCTTGCTGGGGGGCTGATCCTGCAGGAGCTCTCCCTTGTCTTCTGCCCTGAGCAATTTCTGTGCACTGCATTTGGCACTGAAACAGGAAATTAAGGGCTGTAGGAAAGCAACCTTTGGCCTTTAATTCACTTTTTTAATAAAATCATTAAAAGAAACCTACTCCCTGCCAGACATTATGGGAAATTGCTTTAATGATACTTTTGAGCAAAACACACTCTCTCAGCTGCGTGCATGGCTCGCTCGATAGCTTCAGCTGACTTATTTGTGCGTTTGCAGTATGAAAATGGTTTCAATTATAAAGGCAGGCTAGAAAATTTTATATGGACCAGGCTGTGATAACAACTAGAAGCCAGGCTCTGTCGGTTGCACATCTTACTCATAAACAACAAAGTTTTGCTAGAAAACATCAATACATCTGAGCCAAAGATGAGCATCAGCAAAAGGACAAAGAAAGCAGAGGGATTTTGTGTCCTCTCAGTCTCTACTGGACACAAAATGGGTGTTATCACCTTCACAAGTGATGGCACATAGCAAACAAACACACAGTTTATGAGAGCACAGACCCATCCGTCCACAGCTAGAAGTCTCAGGGGGTAGCTCCTAATCAGGCTGTTCTCCCACTGACTTAAGAGTTTGCCATTGCACTTCTGTGTAGGCTCTTGTGAAAGGAATTTGTGGCCTTTTTTTATTAGAGGAGAGACAAACCTTGCTTTCTAACTGCTAAATCCATAACTTAGCACTTGAGCATGTATAAACCTATTTAAAAAATTTTGTTAGTTGAACTGAGGCTGTGGATAGGCAATGATTGCTGAGGACACCTTAAAAATTGCAGGAGAGATCTGCGCTAAACCAAACTCATTGTTTAGCTGCAGCAGCAAAATTTTAAGAGACTAAATAATTTTTATCTAGTGCAAAATTTGCCCTCACGCACTTCGATTCTCTCTGTCTTTCCTGTTGTATAAAAAAAGTTAATCAACAAACCTGGTAGTCGGTTTTCTACCATCAATAAATTCTACGTCCAAGCCACAGTAGCTTTTATGTCTGTACGTTGTAAAAGTAAATTTACATCGTATGTCAAACATTACACATGAAGAGAAAAACAAGGCTGATTTCTAGTCCTCAAAGATATATGTGTATCCATAAAATCAGCAAGCTGTGTCCTGAATACAGCTGGATGATCATACTCCGACCAAATGGCTTTTTGTCTCAGACTGGAGATCTGTCAGGCTCAACTGTTTTCCAGAACTGCATCTGTTTCAGGGAGCTTTGGGAAAATGCAGGACAAGCCCCTGGTTATTACCAGTCCCATGTGAATCCAAACTTTCCTGCTGCCTGGGCTGTGGAGCAGCCAAGGTTAATGCCAGCTTCCCAGAGGCTCTGGGATGGCAAGAACTGAGCCCAAGTTGGAGCTGTGCTGTACATCCTTCCACACTAGAGAGCCAGGCAGACTGGTAGAGTTTGGTCACCAGAAGGAAATGACAAAGGAGGAAAGACCCAGCTGTGCTAATTAATCACAGGGTGACTTGATATCACCAGCTTTTCTTGAGAAAAACAGATCTGATCCTGGCAAGAGGGACTGACCAGACAAGAGGGAGCAGGGAAGCTTTGCAAGAAGCATCAATTGGAGCCTTTTGGGGAGCTGGTGAGCACTGCTGGGCATCTTCCAGGCAAGGCAAATCCCAGCCAGAAGAAATGCAGGAAAAGGACAACTAGAAACACCAGGGAATATGTAACCTCCTTAGAAAATGAAACTCAAAACCTGTGGTACCTCTAGCATACTAAGTGACATCTAAGATGCACACAATACCTGTATAAAAATAGACTGGACAGGAGCAGCAGAAAGGAAAAAAACTTTGGTTTAATTTAAAGACCAAATGTGACACAAGAGGGATGGAATATAATCTCTGCCCATAATTGCATAAACATGCAAGAAGTTCCACTGACTAGAGGAAAGAACAATCAGCCAGTTTTAGGGGTCATGGTTTTACCCCAGCGTACTGGAGGTAGAAAAATATTCTAGCAATGACCATATATTTTTTTTTTTCCTCAAAAAATGGGTGGCTGAGGAACACAGCAGAAAGGGAAAATGTGGAACCAGAAGCCAGGACTTGTTCATGGGCTCTTTGTTAGTGGGAACATCCTCTGTGAAAAAACACTGCTGCTGGAGAACACACGACAAGAGTATTTCCAGAACATTTTCCACTGTTTTCCAGTGACATGACATTACTTTATTTGGGTGGGCTCCTTTCTTTGGCTAGTTGTGTCCCTGTTTTTGGCTGGAAATCTCCACAGATGAGTAGTAAAGGAATGCTACCTATTCCCACAAGTCAAGAGGCGTTTTGAGCTGCACTTGTTAACAAAATATACCTTTGTCATGGAAGGAATTTATTAGAAAATCCCTAATGAAAATTAATATGTCTCTGAAATGAGCTCTTTATCTAATACCTCACCAACTTTCTGGGAAGTGATTAGATGGAGGCAATTGAATTTCAGGGTGGATCTGGTTAATATAAACTGCCACCTGGTGAATGCTAAAGACTATTTTTGTCTTCACTAGGCGTGGTCTGGTTTACACTTAGCAGAAGAACAGATCCTCAGATATTCATGTACAATTAAAGGTTACAACACAAATATGAAATGAAATCACTGTGTGACTTTCTTCCAGCCACAGTGCACAGAGATTATTTTAACACAGCAGTTCCTTCTAGAGTCCTCAGGCCAGAGCAAGCTGAAATCAGGCACTCACAGCTCCTGCTAATCCAACTGCTCTTTCACCCAAGATGTCGTAGGAAGCCGTCCTGCTAAACCAGTTGATAATGCACAAACGACACTATTTCCTTAGAGAGTTGGTGAAGGATGCTGAGGGCAATACATTCAGTGTCCAAACCCTGTGGTGATGAGTTCACAGCAGTGTCCAGGGCAGACTGGGAGTGCCAGGCTGCAGCAGCTCCTTTCAGACAGCTTGAGGCATCACGGACCTGCTCTGAAGCCTATTGACACTGAAGGACTCCCACTGGCTTTTATCAGCTCTGGCTCACATCCTTGGCATCTGGTTCGTTCCTCTTTATTTATAATGTCATGCATATCAGGAGCGGCCTCCCAGGGAAAACACGCCAACTCATCTTCTTGCTCAAAGAAGCCATTTAGTTGTGATTGTAATCTGTGATTTCATTGCTAGCCCCTATTTGCCTTCGCAGTTAGACTCTCCAGGGATAGAATTTTATTTCTTTGGCACAGCTTAAGCATTGTGCTGTGCAAATCTCTCTGTCTATTTATTTCATACATACCTATATAATAAGCATGGATGTGATGAATAGTAAGTACATAGGTGCTATGGGTCTCCTTTGTATTTCTTTGGCACTATTAATAGCTTTTAAAAGTGGGAATAACTCTCATTTGCGCCAGCTCTAAGCTGTCTTGATACAGTCCAAGCATTGTAATGGAGTTTTATTATAAACAGAACATTTCTGAATAATTAATCATTCCGATATAAGACACACATAACAATTCCAAATAACCTCTGGATGTGTTCTTAGTTGAAAGGGGTAAATGAAAGATGGGGGGAAAATGGAGTCAAAATAAGGAGAGGAGATATAGAATCCAGCCAGGAAAGCATGGCCGAGTTTTCCCTCCCCCTCCTTACTCATACAATTCAGAACATATTTTCCTTATAAAGTAAATGGGGAGGATATCCAAGTGTATCTCTGACAGTATCTCAGCTGCATGTGCAACAGTGGGGTGTAAGGATGGGCTGCTGGACAACATCATCTGCTCTGAACCGCTGAGCACGGCCCCAAAAAGTAAATGCCAAGCTCTTGGCACTGCAGCAGTAGATGTGGGACCTGTCAGGCTGCCCAGAGCCATCTGTGTGTGTGTAACCTGGTGCAGCCAGTCACTTGCTTCGCTTTTAAGAAACCTAAACAATAATAAACACACATACAGTTTTTAGTTTTGGCAGCTGCAGCAGAATTAACCAGGGTGGGATGGTCAAGGAACTTGTGTGAGGCAGGAAGTTTGGTGGTTGCTCTTTTTTTCAGTGGATGTTTCTCTGTGCTCCATTATGGTTTTTTTCAGTCGCAAAGTGAATCGACGAGTGGCACATCCAGCCAGAGGAGGCTACAGTCCATAAGGGCACAGCATTACTCACTGCTTTCTACTCACTGTCCAGCTCATGTTGCTGTTTCTCAAAGCCAGTCTTGCCCTGCGTCAACCAAGTGGTTCATTATCATATAGATAGAATGTTATGGGTTGGTCTCTGTATGGCAGTGAAGGCATGAGTTGACCCTGAGTCTTTGAATATACCAAGAACCTGTATAGGGATGTGTTATTTCTGCTGGATTTATCATACAGCAGGATCATCTTAAGAATGAGAGCTAATTTCTGCTTTTTCCAGTCATCTCATCTCTTTTCCCTTGTGCCATCTGACATCTCTCATATCTAGCCAATCACATTTTAAGTAAAGAGAGGTTGGAAGGGCTTTGTTTTGCAGCCTTGTAACATGAAATTATATGTAACATACGAAGTTAAAAACAAACAAACTAAAATTGGAGCAGTTCAGGGGAATAATGCATTTCTCCCCTGACTCAAAAAAAAGGGCATTGTCAGAGCACGCCCAGCACCCTCAACTGTTGACATCCTGCTGCTGTGTATTTCTAAAACACAGATGAGCTGGCAGACCTCAGGTAGCATCTTCCATGCCACGAGACATGGCTGAAGGTTTGGAGGAAATTTCTCTCTCACTTTTAGCAGGTGGAGGGAGAGATCACAAAGACTTATCATATTTCAGCTGTCCGTGGACACAACCCTCTTCTGAATGGCCCAGCCTTGCACTTGGAATGCAGATCCAGGCTGGGCTCCCAACCAACCATTTGCTACTGTGATCTGGATTAGCCATGTTAATTTTCGTTCTGACTAAGCTACACAGAGTCATAAATAGTCCAATTATAGCTGAATCTGTCAGAGGAACCACATGAAGGTTCCAAGAAACTGGAGTTTAGACAGCGTTTCCTTAGATTTTAGTAGCAATTGTGGTTGTATTTTATTATATTTTTTTTTCCTAATGATTTGGGTTGAAAGGAACCTTAAATGTCATTTAATTCCAATCCCCTACCATGGGCAGGGATGCCACCAACTAGAAAAATTGTTGGTTTTCTGTAAGTTTTTTTAAATAAAAAATTCTTTATTATGTCTTTAATGGGAGAAGTAATTTGAGTGCCTGACTTTACAGCTTTATCTTGGGATTTGGAAGGATATTTTCCATACTAGGGATCAGGACTTTTACTACAAATCACTCCCAAACCCCACTGAACTCTCTCTGTCACAGGTATACCATGCCTGAAACATGCTTTGTGCATCCTGAGGACCCATTAGACCTTAACACCTTGGTCTGTGGTGCTTAACCACCGGCAAACCAAAACTTGTTTAATGCCATTACAGCAGGGCAGCTTATTCCCACACAGAAAATCACACAAAGCTCCAGGTCTGTGTGGCAACGTTATAAATCACCCCCCTTGACACAAGTGGACAAGTTCAAGTTCAAGTTATCGAGTAGGACGGCTTGAGTGGCATCCTGTACGTCAGACGCAGAACTGAATGACCCCTCTTTTCCTTTTACCAAAGAGACAAATGGTGAGAACGTGTCAGACTTTATCTCTGATTCACATTTTTAGCTGGGGACATAGGAAATTTTAAACTGAAAATAATGTCTTTCTAGGGGCGTGTTACAATCTCTTCCTGACAAGGTCCTTATTTTTAAAAACAGGGCAGTAAACAGAACAACACCCAAATGATGACAAGATTGAACTGTACAGATGATCTCAAGCATTTTCATCAAAGAGATACTGAGCTGCTTGTCTCCAAGGGCCAATTCATGACTTTCCTTGCAGCGGGACAGCATAGCATGCCTTGGCCTATGCCACTACCCTGGAGGAGATAAGCCCTTGCCAGATCTTTCATCCTTGTCCCATGGACAGAAGGTCCCTGGTGATCCCCCTGTTGAAATATCAAAGCACTAATGACATACCACACACGTTTTCCCACCATGAGCTTCCCCAGGGCCACGATCGTGACATCTTATAGAAACCAGCATTTGTTCTTGCATCAACAGGGATCATTTGTGACTGGGTTAGAGCAGTTCTAAAGGCCAGAGTGCTGTAAGTAGAAGGCAGCCTGGTGGAAGAGTGAGGTCTTTATGCTCCCCTTGGCCAAGCAAAGCTCCCCGACATCAAAAAAAAAATTAAAAAAGTCATGCAAAATCATGTCAGATTGTGTAATGTTAGTACATGCGTCTCAAGCAGAGATGCATTGCTCTTTCCCTTTGCATTAGACAAACAGCAGCTTTCCTTTTCCCCTTTTTTCTAATGGAAATCATAGCTGTGTATCTTGCTATATCCTGAGGATGAGTTACTAACAGCCTTCACAATCCTTTCCATTAGCAAGCAACCAAACAAACTTGACAGGACCCATATATTCGGTCACTCTTGACAAATTCTGTTTATGTTATTTTTAAAGCGGATTTAGCATTCACAAGGCTGTATCACTTTTTGAAATGAAGGCAACAAAAGCTCTTGTTATTCACAGGAAAGGGACAGAAGAGGTTTTCACACATCCTTGAAAGCTCTCTGCTGCTCTTCTGACTGTTGAGCTAGAACTTTATCCCAGTCTCACATGCAGCCATGTGAGTTCTGCAGAAATTACCAAAGTGCAAAGAACACTGGCTGTTTTCTGTCCCTGGGAGAGTGACTGGGAAGGTCAATCCCATTGACTCATTCCACAAATAAAGACTGACCATCTTGTGGTGGTGACTGTCATCACCCCCAACCTGGACTCAATTCAGAGTAACACTTGTTCTTCCTACAGTGGGAATTTAAACAGTGACTTTAGTGGTCCAGCCTTTATAGGGGACAAAAGGCCACCAGAAGCCTTACAACCATCCAGCTTACAGCCAGCATCAACAACAAACAGGGGAGGGATTGTGTTTGGTTTCCTATCTGCAACCGGACCCACCACAGTGGCTCATGACAGCCATGCACTTCATCTCATCCTCTGGATTATCCTCCACAAAGCGAGTGGGATTTTATCCAGACAAATTCTCTAAAGTGTGGTGAGTGGTAGCAGTAGCATTTTGTAAAATGTTTCGTTTCACACAATTAACTTCTTAGTGTGTATGTGAGAGAATTCCCATTTGTCTACTGTGCAGTAAAGCTAATTAATTTCCCCTGACAATATTTCATTTGAAAACTGGAAATACCCCTTTTTCAAGGGAAAGCTTGCTGATCAGCCAGGCCCGTGGTGAGGCAGTGCTTATTGTTCCTTGGTTGGAAGAGACTTTGTGCCATGTCCAGATAAAACTGTGATTATTAACACTAATTCCCCCAGTGAACATCTCACCAGTCCTGCAAATGGCACTCCCATTCCGATAAGGCAGGAAAATATCAATGCAAAATTAATTGGTGGTCAGGCAGCATATTGTGGCTGGAATTTTCCAACAAGCAGTGGCCAAACATTTGAAAGAAGCTCTTCATAGTCCAAAATAAATGTCTACATTTTCAGAAGACAGGCAGAGATTAGGCACTGTCTGGGAAAAGATTCCATTTTTTATCACTTCCAAGTTTTATTTTAGCACATGAATTTTGTCCTCGGGTCTGGCTGAGCTGGAACAGGCAGCTGATGCTCTGCGTCTCAGAAGGGTCAGCCAAGCGTGGGCACCGCTGATGCACGGGTTGGCTGTGCAGTTGGATGCGCTGCCTCAGTGGCACTGGAAACCGCTGCCACTGGAAGCAACTTCGAAACGGTCTGGCCATATCCTCCATGTCTGGGCCAGTCCAAGAGTGATGCAGAGTCACTATAACCTAAAATCAGGAAGACTCATCAGCTTTGCCCTCTGGACCGTAAGAGAAAAGCCTTGCAAATCTTAACCACCCCCCCCGAAAAGCACGCGCACAGATTGTATCATATTGCCTACTGCAATGCAAGAGAAATGAGAAATCAAAGACACTGGAGACTTTTATTGTTCTTTTTAAGTTCTCTCCCAGCAAATACGGTGCCCATATTTTACAAGGCTACAACACAATAATCTACCACTACCACTTTAACGACCAAGCAGTTGCAGAGTTGATCTATAAACTGATGTTGCCATTTAATGTGGTTTCCAGTGAACTGTAAAATTTATAGCTGTAACTAACACTCCCCCTGCCCCTCTCTCTTTTATGTTCACCTCAAAAAACAAGCTGCTCCACAGCTCCAAAAGGCAACACACGGAAAATCAATGTGTAACCTGAAGTCAGCTAATTAGGATCATATTCACATGCCATGGATCTGTGGCCTTCTGGTCAATTAAGCGAAGATTGATGTCTGACACTGGATGGATGAATACCACCAAAAGGCAGGCACAGAAATATTCAGATGCACTGCTCTTGCACAACTGGAACAGTGGCAAAGCTGCAGTGCAGAGCAGAAACCCCGTGTGAGCTTTCTTCCATGGGTTTCCCACTCGCTCCCATACAAACGTCTCAGCCTCACCACTACTGTCACCTCAGCATGGTGCCACTGGCACCCCTTCTTTGGCAGCTGCAGGGCATAGGTGTCCCTCTGCTCAGCCGTGGTGATAAGAGCGGGTGTAAGGTGAACTCCACCTCTGCTCAGCTGGCCTGGCCCTTCTCCCACCCCTTTTGAAGTGACTGATGGGATTTAAATGGGCTTCACATCAAGCCCACCACATGGGGGGAACTTTGTCCCAAACGAACGTAATGTTGGAAAACCTTCTTGGGCGCTCACAAGCACCCGGACCGATTTAAGCTCACTGTTGTGAGTGCTTGGAATCAAAATCGAGGGCCTGATCCCAAAGCCCATTAACCTTTGGAAAGGCTTCCTATGATGTCAGTGGATTTTGGAATAAGCTTTTGATGCTTTCTGGTAAAGGTTGATGGAAAAAAATCTCCAAGCTTAATTGGGGTGGAGGGGAATTGGTTAGGAAAATGTTTTTAGATGAACTCCACCACTGCAGGCGATGCATGTGCTTGCTCGAGCTCCATTGGTACTTCCTGCAGAAAACTCCCACAATTCCTGCTGTTTTCTCTTTGTTTATAGGGTGTAATTTTTTTTGGTGGGGGATGGATTAACTTGTTGACCTCACATAAGATTACATTTAATATTTTAATCTTCTCAACAACTTCCTAAGGGGAAGAGGGATCTATTTCAATACTTCTGTCTGGATATCGAATCAAAACTTTGGCTTTCCCTCCCCTGCCACTGCCTCTCTGCCACAAGCATGGCTGTCTGCAAGCACTGGGATTGGTGATGATGCCGTGATGTATTGAATAATAAATGCACACTGCCTCCATGGCAGGTTTCTCAGGGGCATGGGGAGAGCAATCCAAAGGGACAAAAAGTCACTCCTGGGTCATTTTGGGAGCTCCCGGAGCTGCAACATGTGTATATTGGCTGATGAGAGAAGTCAGAGTCCTCAACATCATGATTGCAGTCAATCAAATTTTGCTTTGGGGTAAGGTCACCTTACAATGGTTTTGAGATGTTAAACTCATGTTGGTGCTGCCATGTTTTTATTTAAGAACAGATAAAAACAAAATCAGAGGGCCAGATTCTCATGGCATTTTTGCTAGTAAAATCAGGCATAAGTCAATGGGTAATAAACCTGTCTCTGGAGAACCACAGTGCTGTGCCACATAATTATGGTCAGCCCCATAAAAACTGGTGGAGGTGGAAAGGGAAGAGACCTGCTGTCTTAGGGAAAAAGAGATGAGGAACTCTAATAGTAGGGGGGAAAAAACTGGCTAACAAGCAAGGATCCAAGTCCCTGGTTAGGGACATTCAGAGCTATTAGATTAATATTTTTTCCCCTTAACTCAGTACATAACTCACTTCTACGCTTGCCAACAGGACTGCCCACTGGAGGTCTCCCTCTTCAGCATGGTGCAATTATGCCAAGATATTAATAGAATCATAGAATTTCCTGAGTTGGAAGGGAAGCACAAGGATCATCAGGTCCAAGAATCATCAACATATTGTTGTGCAAGTGCACAGACACAACAACTTGTTGTTTTCTGGATGTACGAAGGTGGAAACCCTGAGCAAATTACAAGAATCTTAGCAGAGCCGTAGGATATTGAAGGAGCATCACCCTGGTGTGTAACCAAAGAGCCCATAAAGCAGAAACAACAAAAGGGAGACTACAGGCAGCAATGTGTGTTATCTCTGGGAATCTGCTCTGCACACTTTACAGCAGGGAGAGCTCAACCCCAGTTTTACAAAATAGCCTGGCAGCTGTGCTATTTATATGTTCACCACCAAGCTTTCATTAATTTTAACACGTGTTAATGGACATCCTGTATTATTTTGGGAGGCTAAACGTGAGATTTATTTAATTTCCTTAAATATCAAATATGGGTCAAGTAGTATAAACCATGGATTGTATTTTTTTTTTAAGGAAAAAAGAGTGCCAGTCTAACAGAATTCAGACAGAGCAATGTCTGATCATATTTACAGCATTTATAGGTTTAGAAATCTCCAAAGAAATCTGAGGAAACCTAAAGCTTGCCTGAATACATTGAGTGAAATTCTTCTTGGTGATGAATAAATACTCCACAGGTCTTTACAAGAACACTCTTTTAACTACATGTAAATATTCCACAATCTTTCAGAAAAATCTCCAATTTAAAGGTGATGCTTAAAACAGGCTCTTTTTTTTTATATATAGTAATTTTAAAAATGCCATTTGCAGATCCTATAATTTCTCTCAAATTTCTTCCCTTTGCTAAAAACACCAGTGTTTCCAAACAGTCATACAAAGACTTGTGAAACAGAGTCCTTGTGTTGTTTAAAAGAAGTTCTTATATATGAACTACATGCACTTAAATCAAATTGCAGCTACAAGCAAACTTATTTCTCACCTCATCTTGTTCCTTAGGCCTTAATGGAAAACTGGCATAACGTGTGGCAACAGAAAAAAAGTACCTGCCACAAAAAATAAATCTGTCATACTTAGGAAAATCCATTCATCAAAGGAGGGAAAAATACAATGAAATCATGGGAAGTTTATGGAATAAATCTGTAACTGATTTGGCTATAATATTTAATCTCCTTCTGCTACCTTGTAGTGTGAGATTGTGTTCACCCTTCAGAGCTTGAACATGACAATGGGGTTTTAGTAGCAAATTTATAACTTAATTGGGATATTCCTGGTATGGTAGCACAAAGCCAGTGTTTTTTGAGTGTTTCTGATTCTGGCCAGAGGGACAGATGCTTGGGGAGGTAAATCAGACACAGTTTGACTGGTAACAGATGACTTTGTAGAAGCACCATTGATTTACATCACTGGGGAGCCTGGCTCTAATCTGCACTGGAAAGGGCACCTTCAAAGCAAAAACTGTCCCTGTACACACTGGTTCCAGTTAAAAGCAACCCTATTCTCTCCTGAGAGACAGGATCTGGGATCACAGGTTTGCAGTGAACAAGAAAAAGGGCCGGGAGAAACGTCCTGTAACACAACAAACCCCTTTCCCTCGCACACGGTGACGGCGATGCCGAGCTTGCTGACACCCCAGGCTTCAAAGGAAGGCAAGGGATGCCTGTGAAGGAGCTGACCTTGCAAAGAGGTTTGTTTATCGGCACAAAACAGTGCCCTCCTGAAGCCCAGAAACCAGCTGAGCCAAACAGCTTCTGCTGGAGCCCAGGAACTGCGGGAAACTGGAGAGCCCATGAGAGGGCTGCAGTGCCCGTCCAGAGATTTGACTTTCTTGAGTGACAGCTTGATGAACTCAGGCATGGAGAGTTGGCCCTTTGAAGAAGTAATTACGCTGCTAGTCAAGAAAAAAATGGCTCCAGATTGCGCTGTGCATGTTTACACAATGCCAAAGAGATGAGCAGAGGTTCCTTGGGACGAGTGCCACAACAGGGAAGGCGCGTTTCAAAGAGTTATTTATTCACCGGAGATCCTGAGAGGATGTTTGTTGGATCATGCAGAAGAGTGGAAGCTCCTGAAATCCAGGATGCCGTAAGTTCAAGTAGGAGCAGGCAGCAGATTTATCTCTCTGGGCTACTGGGACCTTGTCAAGTGCCAAAATTACCATTTGTTCTCCCCCTATCCGTGACTCCGAAGTGCCAGTCCCATCGGCGACTCTGAAGTGTCAGTATCCATTGTGACAACCCTGATGGCGATTATTTATGTCATATAAACAACATATGTTGGCACAATCATCTTTCCCCACTTTTTAATCTACTGGCTTCTCAACGAGCTTTGCAAAATCAAAGGGAACAGGAAGGGAAAGGATCAGAGTAGAGCAAGCTAAGGGGGTTTGTCTGAGATCTCCTCGATGAGGAAGAGTGAGAGTCTCTGCATGCTGCTTGGGCACCTTGGGAAGCGCTGACCTGGCCTAGTCCCTTAGGACGCTGGTGGCTCCCAGTGCTCCCAGGACATCATTCAGAGCAATACCAGTTTAAAAAGTGCATATGTGGCTATTTTTATAACAGAGCATCCACCTTCTGCTTTTCTGTGCTGCGTGCTTGCTCTGAGATGGACACTTCCCCTGTGCCAGCCCCTGGCCTGCAGCTTGCTCCTCTATCCCTCTTGTTTTGTCTACTCTCTGGTAATCGCCTGCATTAGCACACTGCATTGTTTTAATTCCAGCCACCAGCCAGATAAGGCTATCAGCATATCACAACTCTTGCTCAGGATAATCTGCTGGGGCTCTTGTGAAAGGAATGCTCTGCCACACCATGGGGGCAGTGCTGGGTGTACCAAAGGGACGCTCATCAGCCACGGCCTTGCTGTACAATTGGAAGCAAATCTCTGTTTTGCCATTTGACACCATCTATCTGCTTATTTTTGAGAGTAAAACTGACTTTTCATACAGCCCTAAGCATGGAGTTAGACTGTGACTGAATCTCTGCTGGCTACTGTCATCTAAATTGCATTGTAATGTACAATATGTTGTCTTACATTCAACTTGCAGGCAAATATTTGTATATATAGATAAGCTGACATTTTGTTTAGTACATGCACTCTAATTTCCAATAAAACCTCCCATAAAGAATTACAAAGTGAATTTATTGCTTTGCTTCAAAGCAAGGACATGGTGCCCCTTTGAAGGAATATTTGAAGTGTGAAATCCATTTCTCTGATGCTTTATTACATTTTCTGTAAATTTCTCTCTTTTTTTAGTTATTTTAATATTATTGTGCCACTCTGTTAAAAGGCCATAAAATATTTGGTTGGAAAAGAAAAGTAAACACAAATGCTAAAAAGCCCATTCTTCTCTCTCCAGCCCACTGAGAGAGGAAGAGACAGAGGATTTAGGCATAACAAAATTCATGGCAGCTGTGTAAATAAAATAAAAGAGCACACTGTTTTTCTATTGATTATGATTCTTAACATCTTGCTATCTAGCAGGAGCCCAAGGCAAGCTATGGGAAGGAAGCAAAAACACCGAAGGAGAGCATGCAACATTAGGCAGGCTTTGCATCCTTCCTGAAAATGGGAATTGAAATAAAATAACAACAGAGGAAGCTTTCCAAGGCAAAGAGCCTTCATCCAGCAGACTTCACCTGCTGCAGGCATGAACCAGCTGAAGGGTGTTATTACAACCAGCGTTAATAAGGATGTGCTCCTTGCCAAACCAGAGTAGGCTTTGGTAGGACTGACCCCCTGGGATAACCTCCCTCCTCCAGCCTGGCTTTCCTTTGCTTTCTGCAAACCACCAAGTTTAGCTCTGTGCTGGGTACCTGGTCCATGGTTCACTGGAGTTTTAGAAAACAGGCTTTAAAGAAGACGTAACTTGATAAGCTACATGGTTCTCCTCAGCCCACCCATGAATTTCACTTGGTTTGGGAAGAGGAAAGTCTAGTCTAGCTGCAAAACTGAAGCTGCAGTGGGGATGAAAATGGTCAAAGAGAATCTTTCAAAAATCTGAATAATGACTGTTGATTCTACTAAAAATAGAGAGACAAACCCCCCTGCCAAAATGGGTTTATCTCAGGGAAATTGAATTCTCAATGTCGATGGTCTCTGCAGAAATTTACAACAGTTCTCATAAAAGGAAATAATAGATTTTGAGCCAACATCTCTCCTTTCTGTAAAATACTCCTGACAAAAGTGGTTCTTCTGTTCCCCAGTCCAGGCCAGTGCTGGGAGCTCAGCACCTTCCCACGCTGCAGCTGATTGCAAGCAATGGCAGCTCTCTCCAGCTCCCTTGGTGACAGAATCACAGAATCATTTAGGTTGGAAAAGACCTCCAAGATCATCAAGTCCAAACTCTGGCTGATCTTCACCTTGTCAACCAGACCACGGCACAGCTCCAAGGATGGTGAATCCACCACCTCCCTGGGAAGCCTGTTCCAATGCCTGACCACCAGTTCAGTGAAGAAATTCTTCCTGATGTCCAACCTGAGTCTACCCTGGTTCAGCTTGAAGTCACTTGCTCTCCTCCGGTCTCTAGCTGCCTGGGAGAAGAGACTGACCCCTACCTGGCTCCAACCTCCTTTCAGGTAGTTGTAGAGAGTGATAAGGTCTTCCCTGAGCCTCCTTTTTTCTCCAGGTTAAACAAACCCACAGGCACCAAGGAGCTGATGGAGCCATGGCCAGATCTCAGCCCTCCTGCCTTTTAAAAAAATAATACAGCAACCTGGGTTATTCTATTTATAACATCTTAAAATCTAAATTTGCAGCTAGGTCTATAGGTACAAGCTCGGGCCCTGGTTTGCTGTTTGGGATGAGCACAAAGCCCCAAAACAGAGCTTGTGTTTATCATTCAGCAATAATCATACAACAAAACCTCCTAACCTGCCATGCTTGTTGGAGCTTTTGGAGACGTCAAGCATGTCATGGAGAGGCTTCTTATTTTGCAAGATGCTGCCACAAACCTTCCTTGCCTTGAAAATTGCTTCACCAATGAGCTCTTACAGATGAAGTGCTTCACAGTCAACAGCCACTGGGGCGGTGGCAGAAGTGAAAAGAAACCTGCCTTCAAAAGCCAAGGTGTAAAAGAAGGGTTAAATAAATTTGGGTGAGCTGAAGTTAGTGAAAGCTTAGTGGGAACAAAATGTGGCTAATGATCAAATTGGTACGGCAGGTAATAAACATCACGAAGGCTCCTTCAAGAGCCAGAGACTTCTTGGCGTATGTTGGGAAGGTTTCCCAGGCAGGGAAAAGCAGTAGGATCCTGCCCTCACTGAGCACCACAAGCCCTGATCAACCTGGGACATCTGAACTGCCATGCACGGCCTCTGCCACCCCACTGCACCCCATCCTGCCCCACACCAGGCAGGACACCCAGCTCCCCGAGCTCTGAGGAGTCCCCTGCAGTCTGTAATCCCAGCACACACACACAGACCTGTCTGTTACATGAGTAAAGCACTCCACAGTGTTTTTCTGGAAGTGACTTCATTCAGTCTGAGACCTTAAATGCAGGATCTGGTGGTATTTATTTATTTTTCCCTGTGTTTTCTCATCCTAGACAACACACATGCAGCTGTGGAGGCCTGATGGCTCCCTTCGCTGAGCAGAACTTTCTCCTGAGAGCCTTCCTTCAATGGTCTCCATTATAACGATCTGGATTTTGCATTTCCGCCGTCACGCTGACGAATGGAGTCCCAGGTCCTGGAGTCACTACAATGAGCGCAGGGCAGGAATCACAGCCAAATTCACCAGCACAGCTCACTAGCCACTGATTTATTTCCCTCTGTGACCTCCCCACGGCTGCGGTCCAGGCGTGAGCGCACATACCGCTGGAATCCCGCACATCATTTCGGGGTCTCTACTCATCATTTACTAGACGGTGCTCTCTGAGTTGTCGGTTCCGTTTCCAGGAGCGAGAGGTTTTCGTTTGTGCTCACTGGGGATTTGGCCATGGCTTTCCGGAAGGACAGGAATGCCGAAAATACTAACGTCCTCTGAGTTACTCACTTCAGTGTGCCTGCAAGGTCTGCATATGGAAAATTATTTGTCATTTCCTTGCAGACACTATTTTCAAAGGAGAGATATATCATCCTAGCAACAGCCCAGCACAGTGATTTAATAGTTTATTTATCTCTCAGCCCAGCTCTGCTGCTTAAGTACACGAATCTAGCCCTGTCCCTTCTTCCTCTCCTTTTTTGTTAAGAAGCACAGAGTTCTGATCTAATAAGGCTTGTGCATGAAACGAGATCCACTGACATGAATGAACTCTGGCTACCAAGAGAAAAGAGGATTTGTAGTGCTCAGCCCTTCATCCAGCAGGATGCAGTAGTTTGAAAGCCTTCAGTGACTCCAAGAGCTAAGGAGATTTAGAGATTGGAACTCATCGTAATGTTTCACTAGTGAGACACAGTCATAGTGTTGGGGTGTAGAGGTGGAGGAGGAGCGCACTGTTGGAGAAGCTTTCTGGGGTAAAGAACCCATGCAAATGGTTCTCTTCACTCCTGTTAGCAGAGTAAGGGGAGGAAAGGGATATGAACAGGGTTTCTTTGTGAATCACCAATTTTCACAATTCTTTCTACCTCCAGGCAGACTTGGGTATCATTTATATCTATAGTATAGATAGCTCTCAGGCACGCAAGAACCCAGCTAAGAAGAGGAGGTTGCAGACCAACTCTGGACCTTATCATCCATCCCAATGACAGGCATCCCTTGACACTCCTTATCCCCAGCCAGCCCAGCAGTTTCAAACGCTAAAAATGAAAGCACAAGCACATTGAATTTTATATATAGTTTTAGGATGTTCTGAGCAGTAAGAGCTTTCTCTCATTTTGCTTTCATTTTATAGGATGCAGAAAACTATTTTCTGTGCTTTAGAACTATCAAAGTTACAAGGGGCCTGACACTGTGAAGGCTTGAGGGCATTTGGCTTTGGTGGAGTTTGGCCCCAACATGTGTATTTAGCCCTGGGTTTGCTTTGAATAGAAGCTGAAGTGCCTGAAAGTTCTGGCTGCAGAGAAACCATGGAGGTAGTCAGACCTCTTAAAGGAGAAGTCAAATTACATCTTTGGAATGGGAACCAGACATTTTAGAGCTGAGACAAAAATTCATTAGAAATAAAGACAGATGACCATGAGGTACAGGACCGTGAATGGAAGAAGTTAAATAACCTCCTGAAGCCCTGACCGGCTAGCAACCTCCTCCACCAAAACATTAAAGATTTCTCTTCACAAAATCAAAAAAAATGTGCATTTGAGAGCTTGAGAGAGGTCTGCCTTCAGGAATCCCTTTGTCCATTTGCCCAAAAGTCTCAGTATCACTTACAGCCTGTGAAACACTCAAAGCTTTCTGAGGTCTCTTGGCCAGCAGATTCCCTCTCTCTGCTTCCAAGGATTATTTTTTCCCCATTAGAATCCAAATTTTGGACAATTTCCCTCTCATCATGCACAAGTGTAACAGATGATCTCTCACTGAATTATTTTAGAAATGCATTTATGGAGTCTGTTGTCTGGGATATAGAAGCTCCATCTTTCCTACAATATATATTATCAAATATTATTAACAGGGTCCAAAACATGGAAGACTGATTTTTCAACTGAGAAAAACCTTCCACCAGTCAACCCAGACACTGTTAATCATCTGCACTGTGCTCATAATCTGCTCTGTATCTCTCTCAAGTGCCTTTTGCATGTGGAGGACAGAAAGCTGAAGGAGCTGCCACCATAGCTCAGGTGACAACAGCTTACAACTTTTGGTCATGTCGATGCCATGTCTGCTTGGGATCTATTGATGCCATACACTGTTGTGGTGCTGCCTGCTGTCCTAGTGACGTCTTTGGAAAAGGGATGGTTTTCTGTGATTGTGATGGAAAAGAACAGCCCTAGCTATGTGTGCTCTCCCTCCTGGTCTCTCAGTGCTCAGCCTGGTTGTGTCCTGGCTCCTTGCTGGGAACTGACCTGAATCTGGTCTATCTTCCCCATTTCCTTTGGAAAAGAGAGGACCATAGGCCATTTAATGGGATCCCTTGGCATAGACAAGCTTTGGGCATGGACCAGGGACCTCACCATGTTGAATCATTGCTGTCGTCTACATGTCGTCAGTTGTGCTGGAATCAGATAAGGGAAAATCGTTATAAGGATTTATTTACAAAGAAAACAAAAAGAAATCACAAATCCAATGCTGCACAATGGGTAGCATGGAAAATGCACTGCCCTGAGCCAACTGAATATTTGAGCTGATATTTAGTGTTCTCTTTGTGTTTAGAATTGTGCATGTTTAGGCGTCTGGCCCTGGACACTGAACAAGTTATGCAATTCAGCCCCCAGCACTGCTCAGGACATTCTTTTTCGTTTACAAGGAATCTTTATTGAAGCAGTACACAACGATAAGCATTAATAGAAAGGACATTCCTCACCCATAACTTTGAAGAGAAGCCATTAATTCCCTTTGCAGAAATGTGTGCAATGTGAATTCCTGGAAGGGTGGGGCAGGAGGGAGAAAGGTCTGTGAGATGAAAACCTGGGGAAACGGTGGCACAAATAAAATATAAGCTGTACATTGCACTGTGCAGATTTAGAGAAACAACGTGTCTTGGTGAAAAGAAACACTGGTCAGCCACTATTAGCAGCGTGTCCAGCTTGATTACTCTGTCCTCATCTAATGTTCCATGTACTGATCCCCACAGATGCTGGTGGCATGGTCAACCTGTTCTCATCCCCACTTCTTGTCCTCTTTCATGTCCCAGCTCTGTGCTCCTTGGTCTCAGACCTGTCTGTCATGCTGCTGCCCTCTCCTGTTGGATGGGTTGAGGTTGACCATAACCGCCCTTCAGTGAGCAGAGAATACACGGAGAGCAAGGACTGGAAATGCTGGCAAACTTGACACGGTGGGAAGGAGAATATTGCTCCTGCATCAATTTGTTGCTCTTACAAGGAAAACTGCTTCTGCAGGTCGTCCTGATAGCGCCCTTCCTGAAGTGTTGATGGGTTGCCATTCACAGGGTTAATCCCAGGCTGTGGACAAAAGGACAAGTGCTCCAAGACCTCTTGCCATCACCCTGTGACAGCCAGTCCACGGGACACTGAGCCCAGCACCAAAAGCAGGAAGGGAAGAGAGGAGTTAGAGATGTGAAGAATCAGAGAGGCAATTAACTGTAGCCTCAGATAAGAGTAAAATATTCCATCTGCCTTTGTTTTAATGGCATTGATCTAAAGCAGAGACACAATGATTTCCAGTGCAAAAGTTTACTGGCATAATCTGTTCGCCGGTGGAAACGGCTCTCTGTACTCGAGAGTGGGAGCACACCATGTTGGTGCAGTTCATCTTCTGGTGAGTTAAAGACTTCAAGGAGATTGCTTTAACGAGGGGTTAGTAAACTTCACAGTTGTCTGCAATATTTTATTGGGGGTTGGGGAGACTGCTCGAACATCTGGTCGGAAGAATAAACAAACAGTTTTGCCACGTCGGTTATAGCTGAGCCACGGATTTTGGGAAGAAGGCGACTGAGGGACTTCAATTACAGTTTGAAGGAACAAGCTGGCTCCTAGGGTGGGACTTATAAGGCAACTAAGAGGATGAGGGGAGTGTAGAGCCTCCTCAAATCCTGGCCCTCTCCATTGCATTCATACTTTAATATCATATCCCAGAGGGGAGATGAGGTTGGTGGTGGTTGTTTTTCAGAATAAACGTTCTGTGCCAGGAGCAATCACTAATACAGCAGAGATCTGGGAAAATATACCTCTGTAAACAACATTTTATAGCTGTGAAAGGAACTGTGTGTACCAAGAATCCTCTGCCTGTGTTCGAGTGTATGCTGCTCGTCGAAGCAAATCAACAGGGAATTTTTCTCACTTGGAAGAAAATATTCAGTAGACTTCATTTGTACAATACATTTCATATAATTCATATTTCTCTGGAATGAAGAGACAGAATATAGGCCATGGTAGGAAAGGCAGAGGAATCAAAGGAGGAGGAGTCATGTGGATAACTTAATGGAAGACATTAAAAAATACATTAAAGAATCTTAACTTTGCTGCCAGTCACAAAAGAGAAAGTTTAAAACATAGATCCTGCCTGCCACAAATTTCCAATGTAATGTTATTGCAAGAACGTTGCACAAATATATACAGATATAGATATCTGTATATCTACAGAAATACAGACATTTAACACTGAAAAATGTGTGTCATACAAAAGAAACAGTGAAATACTCAGGGTGCAAAGGTGCTGGTGATATTATCTCTTACCTGAGTGCCAGCCCTGCCAGCAGCTGGAAACACGAGCTCCATGGGGGTTTGAGGTCTACAGAAGAAGCCCATAAGGGTAACCTAATAGTGCAGTATGGGCAGGAATGATTTGCACTGTACAAAGGACAATTTCATGGTCATCTCCCTTGAAGAACTGGTGGGAGTTAGAAACGGAACTGCTATTTGTGTCTTTGAAAACCTCTCCTCTAATATTAGATAGAATATTCAGGCAGAACAGCGACGGTTTAGAGAAACCACCCAAAACCAGGCAAAAGTGAAACCTGTTTTAACGTAATGCTGTCCAAGGATAGGGAAGTCTGTCATTTGAATATGAAAAAAATATTAAGCATTTACATGTGGGCCAGCTTTCCTTTTATTAAATTGACCTTGCCTGTGGTCAGGGCTGCAGGGGAGTCCCCTCATTCTTTGGTGTGCCCAGCAAACTTACCCTGAACTTCAGAAGTTTAGCATCCTTCTTGTGTTAAAGAACAAACAGTGTTACCTTAAAAAAAAAATCTGCATTTCTCCTTGCAAGGGTGACTTTTCACACTGCCCTAGCAGAATTCAGGCATGCAAAGTCCTTTTTCATTGCAGACCTTTTAACTTTAAATAGATTTCAGAATAGATTTCATGCAGTAATCTTATTATGCTAGCTAGATTGTTTTTGAAAAAAAAAAAACAAAAACTGCAGGGTTTTTATTTTGTAAAAGACTGTTTCTTTCAAAGAAAGACTGGGGGTTTTTTCCTAAGGAAAAAACAAGGCTTATGCTGTGACAGCAAGTCCTCCAGGAATTTTGGGACTGATTCATTCTTCTGATTGCCTTTAGTGCCAGGGGTCTTGTGTCTCCTGCAACTCCCCATTGCATGTGGACATCACCCCATTGTCCCTTGTAGAGGGCTTTTTCCAGTGCTCAGAGACACAAAGGTCTTTGCACTCTGTCCCAGGAGAGGAGGAAGAGGAGGTGGCAATCATCCACTCTGGGTGAATGTCAACCCTATGGGTTTAGATGACTATCTCAAATATTTCTGAAAATTTAACAATTGGCTTCATAACAGGAAGTTGGGAGCTGGCAAATTACCATTCTTATAATCAGAGAAGAAGTTATGCTTTGGCAGTGATAGCTAATTTCCACATCTCATTAAAGCAATGTGATTTATTAATTTGCTTTTAGGGCTGTTTTTCTTTTAAAGGATACTAGAGTAGATGCCCCCTTTTATGAGATATGAATCCATTTCATCTGAGAAGTTTGGATTGAAGTGGATTTATTCAAAGTGGCTGGATAAACATGGCATCAGTCCTGCATCCCTCTGATACCAGTCTCTTACTGGAAAAGACATGAAACACGTCACTTCCATGGCGTGTTTCTGGGCTCAGCTCCGAGTCAGCACAGGGACTGTCCCAGGAGCTCTTTTACCATGCACGTCTCTGCATTGTTTTTTTCCCCAGAAGAGGCTCAACGTTTTGAAGTTGGTGGGACTGAAAGGTCACCAAAAGGATAAACACAGGCTGATGTTGTCAGGTCCCAGGTATGTACCTGACCACTGCACAGTGCAATGGGTGGCTGGACCATTATCTCCAGCCCATATCCCATCTGTGCAACAGTCATGTTTGTGACCAATACCAGAAATAATAATGCCGGTCATAGTATCACAGAATCCTAGAGAGGCTTGGGTTGCAAGGGACCTTAAAGATCATCTTATTCCAACCCCTGACATGGGCAGGGACACCTTCCAATAGACCAGGTTCCTCAGAGCCCCATCCAACCTGACCTGAACACTTCCAGAGATGGGGCATCCACAGCTTCTCTGGACAACTTGTGCCAGTGTCTCACCACTAGTTCAATCCTTTCCTATATGCAGGGCATTTTAAAGGTAATTCAGGTCTACAGAGACCTTTCTCCTTTCCTTGTTGGAGAAGTAGCTACCCGTGAAGGCGAAAGAAGTAATCTTTTAGAAAAAAATGTATAATAATGTGGATTTATTGAGGTCATCATGACTTTTCCCCACAGCAATTCTCCCCGGTGGAAGTCTGTTCTTCTTCCCACCTGGTGCAACCCTTCCAGGCATGGAACTGAGAGATGTGGTCAGCAAAAGCTCTGCACAGCTCACGGGGTGTTTTGCAAAGCCAGCTAAAAGGCCTGTGCAGAGACACAACAGTGATAAAAACAGAAGTAAGGGTGACGGAAAGCCTGTGTCACCAAAGGTGTGAGTCAAAATGATCCCACAACAACATTTACACACACTTTCTGGAACACGGTCTTTGAAGGGACAAGGCTGTATTTGGCTGAATTTTGACTGGAGGCTTCTGTGCTGTGTTTCTTTGGTATGGCCCCAGAATCAATGGTTTGGCCAGAAGCCTCTTCCTGCAAAACAGCAGGACAGAAAAAAAAAAAAGAAAAGAAAAGAAAAGAAAAAAATGGCATAATGTTCATCCAAACAGGGGCTTTATCCTTTGTGTCATGTTTAAAGATAGGTAAAGACCAAGCATGTGCCTTCATCACTTCTATAATATGATCTGAAACAAAAAAGTTTGGGCTGAGCAATTTAGGAGAAAAGAGAAAACCCTGAAAAATCAAACTTCTCTAGTTTTATATATGAATTACATAGCCCAGCACTGAAGGGAGCCTGGTCTCTGAGGTCCAGCACCTTTTGCTAGACGATACATTGACTGTCTGTACAACGCTGTAAAATATCCTGTTTGCTTTATCTTGGGTGGAGTAATAAAGGAAGGAAAATCACAATAGCTCTCCTCCCTTTATCAAAATAGTCTGTGCCTATCTAAGAATCAAGGATAAATTAATAATAGGGATCCTTAGGGATTTGGGCTGCTGCTAGAAGCCAACGTGTGACATGGAGAATATGCATGTTTGAATATCATCCAAGCATTTAACACCCTCCAATTTGGACAACGTGTCTGTGCAGCATCGCTCCAACTAGTTCCTGTGTAGCCTCATCAAATATATAAACACAGCAGTCTTTTTTTAAAAAAAAAACCTCTTCCTCCTCTCATACTCATTTTTTATAGCCCTCACATCCTCCACTGCTGTCCTCCCTTAGAAGATCCATCACCTTCCAGCCCTGCCCCCATTGCAGAGAGGGATTATTCAGGGTTATTTGCATCTGATACCACCTGACCCTGATTCACTATGAAGTTGTAACTTGTATTTGGTCAAAGGTTAGACTTGCTGATCTTGGAGGTCTTTTCCAACCTTAATGATTCTATGAGCTTGCCCATTGCCTTCTCCAGGACATCAGGCACAGGAGTGGAGGTGACTGAGCCCTGCATTTAGACAGCAACAGGCACACATGGATGTCAGTGTTCAAAGTGGAACAGCATCCCAAGAAGGAGAGAGGGGGAAAAAAATAAAGCGTATTTTCTCATGATTTATACGGCTGATATGAAATATTTGTTATACATTTCCTTTGGGATGTATTTTGGTTCAAAATCTGTGATACCAGTTGATAATGAGTTACACATTTATTTTGAAACAGCGCAGACCAACACTAATTGGAAGCACGTTCTGTTTGATGAAGCAGGTACAAGAACTCTGAAATATTCACTGTCATTTAACAGGCTTCTGCAATGATACTAATCAAAGCCCTTTTCCTAAGCTAGAAAAGTCAATGCAGCAGTGATCAGGTAAGATACAGGGTAAAGCAACAATCAACCAGGACCAGCCAAGGAGATTTTTCTATTCTAGGACTGTTATGTTTTCATAAAGAAAAATAAAAAGCTTTCAACTGGGACTAGTAAATTTTTCATTGCCAGATGAAAACTTCTGGTGACTTCAGGAAATGTCAGGTTTTTCCCCCCATAGAAAGCAGGTCTTTTTTTGACCAAAAAAAAAAAAAAGAAAGGGGAAAAAAAAAAAAAGGGCGATTTAAGTTATAAACTTGGTTGGAAATTTGTGACTAGTTTTTATATGTGTTCTTTCTGTGCTCTCTGGCATTTCTGGTGCTGCATCTACAGACATTAACTCGTGTTGTAGCCCAATGACAACCATGTGAGATGGAAGGGGAGAACTGTATCCCATTCAGAGATGCAGAAATGGGAAAGCAACGAGGTTCCGGCAGCTGGTGCTACAAAGCCAGAGCAGCTGAAAGCCTGACAACACTGTTCTCATCATCGTCATTTGCATTCCATTATCCTGCACGATCACACAAGCAAGGCTGACATGGTGGGGTACAAAGACACGTGAGGAGGTAATTCTGTCTCTTGGGACACGATTTAATATTATCAATATCAGCTCCGTGGTGACAGTCATTATGCAGAAAAATAATTAAAATTCATGGCCAGGAAAGTGACACACAAGGACAACCCTTAGATGGCACAGTAAGGGTAGAAAACTGTGAGGGCACTGTGCTAAAAGGATACTCAGCCCTTGAAATTTTAAAGTCTTGAGAATCTAGATTTTTTTTTGTAGCAGAGGGATCTGCCTTTTATTGCTCTGCTATTTATATAGATAAATGTATAGGAATGATGCACATGAGTGTGGAGGATGTAGGAATCTTTTCCATGGTGGAAATGGGTTCAGAGAATTACTCAATAAGCATTACTGCAGGCAGCAACAGCTGCACTGGAAATCAGGTTGCTATGACGAAGGTGAGGAAATGAACAGAGCAAGACTTTTGGTGGTAGACCTTATAACCACATCCCTGACACTCCAAGTTCTTCATGTGCATTGAAGTTACCCATCCATGCCACAGAAATGTGGTTTTTGTGGTGGAATTCAATGTGGGGAATCATCTGCTAATTTCAAAGCGACAGCTGGGTTTTTCCTATTGCCACATCTTGCCAAATACTTGTGAAAAAAAGTAAAAGGGTTCTCTCAATCAGATTTATCTTCATTTTCCTTTTTTTTTTTACTTCTAATTCCAGCCATGGGCTGGTTTTGTGTACCTGGCAATTGTTGCTTTGCTATCTAATAACTTGCTGTTGAGTGTGTTCACAGTGGGCTGGAAGCATTTCAATCATGCTCTTGCAGGAGAAGAGTTCAGCAGTTTCACTCAGGTAGTCAGTCCAGCACGAAACTTTTTTACCTGGCTAAGTTACAAAAAGGGCCTTTCCCCTAAACTATGAGGAGATTTAATAAACCAGTGAAACCTTTAACCACACAGGTTGGAGGAAGGGGCCAACACAGAGGGACTCGAGGAGTAGCTAGGGCAGAATATAACAGCACAAACACACATGCAGGAATATTAAATAAACAGGGAAAAAAACTATGCAGAGGCATAGTTAGATCCCGGTGGATCTGTGATGAGGGATCCACTGACTGTGAAAAACCAGCTTACTTGGTACTGCTGGGCTGGGTCTCTGCCTTGGAGAAACACAGAGTGATCTCCAGCGAGGAAAATCTCCACAAAACAGTGTTGTGAGGACATCCTGTGCTGGCTCCACCAGGTTTTTTTCCAAGAAAGGCAGCCAGCAGCCCAAACCAAACCCCAAACAACACAGACCTCAGAAATATAAATAAAAACAAGCAGAAGAAAGAAGTCTTCGGAAATTTGGGAAGGCAGGGAAAGGAGCAGCCCAGCGGAAGGCACCACGGGACTCGAAGAAGTCCAATCTGCTATTTGTTCATGGCACCAGAGTAAATGCAATGAAACTACCTCGAGGAGCAAGATGTTTGGCTGGCACAACAATGTTCCTGTTTGCCAAAATGGGCGGTTTCATGTGGGCTTCATCACCAGACAACAGTAACTTTCCATTCGAAAGCAAGCGAGGAGATTGACCATGACGGCATAAGTCCTTCCTGAAGAAACAAGGCACTGTGTATTCCCAGTCCCTTGGACAATGGATGCAAGTCCATGGGTTAGAATGCCTATTTCCAGACCCTATGAAAAGACACTCCAAACAAAGGGACCTCTCAACGTGACACAAGTGGCAGTGAACATACAACTCTATGTGCAGCTGACATCAGAAAATAAACTTTTTCCAAGAAAAACAGCACAGGCTCAAGTACTGTGCCTTTAAATAATAAGTTCTTCTCTTCCAGATGATTTTAATAAGCCCAGGCACATGTGTTGTAACCCCTTGATGCAGTACAATATGAATAACCAAATAAAAGATCTCTCCAGATTTTAAGATTTACTGTTTGCGATGGGAAAAGGCCAACCAGATGACATCATTATACTTCAAATATGAAATACTGCCAAGTTTGGTAATAATACTGAACTAGAGAAATTGATCCTCTATGTTTTTGCAGAAAAATGATTTTTTGATTTGGGGGTGATTTTTTCACTTGTTATTTATGTTACTATAACGTTCATGTTGAGCAAACTCGAATTTTCCTCAAAACTAAAGCCAGAGTACCTTATCTTGCAGGTTATTTGTTTTCAGCCATCTGCTTAGCTGGAAATAATTGAGTTTGACAATGTATGGGTTAAAGAGTCAATGGATTGTGTTGGATAATTCCCAAAGAGCTAGATTCTAGCTCAGGCAAAACCGTATTGGCTTGGGTGGGAGTCTGCCTGATGAGGATGTCAGGATCTTGGTCCCTGTCTGGAAGATGCTGCTTTGTTTGCCTTTAAGGAACTAAAATCCATACGTGTGTAGCAATAACACCCTTTTCATCTAAGACATCTGGATTTCTGGAAGTATAAAGCCACAATAATACTCTATTACATTTAAATGTCATCTTTCTTCAGGGACTCTGCATCTTCTCATGTCTTGTGGCTATTTCAAACACCCTCTTGTATGAGGTCCACTGAATACTGTTCAGCCCACTGCAGAGCTAAAGAGATCAAGCCCCCGAGAGGTTAAGCCACTTGCCCAAGACTGCAAAGTGATTCACAGGCAGAGCTGAAACCAAAAACCACAAAGCTCTTTTCCCACACCCCTGCACACCACTTCTTTTAGACTGTTTGTTGATGATGTGAATAATAACAGTTGCAAAGTTTTGTACTGCAGACAACTCCAGTGATTTTTTTGGTTTTTTTTAAATCAAATGCTTACTCAAAATCTTTTCTGCTGCAGAAAAGGATCCGGAAATTTCATGTTACAGCAATGTTTGCAGACAAATCCATACCTTTAAGGCCAGGAAAAATGTTCTATTTTTGCAGCACACGTAAGTATATTTATTAAAGCAGCCATATATACATGGAATTACATTGGAACTATTTGCTTCAGAGAGGAAGCTCCAAGTGAAACTCACATGGTTCACCCATCACAACAAAACGGGTCTTAAATCTCAGTGCTGTGACAGTTTCAGTGCATTATATGCCTTGTCTGACCCTTAAACACCAATCCTCCATCCTTGCTGCTGCTGCTGCACAAGCTGCTCCACCCTGCAGCTAACACCAGGAGGTGAGACACACCAGGTCCTGCTCGTCTTGGAAGCCTGCAGACCACAAGCAGTGCTGCAAGGTTGGTTTTCCTCGTTGACATCCATTGCCAATGGCTAAATGTCCTCATGGTGGAAAATGGTTACCTCAACACTGGGGAAGGGTTGGTCTGAGGTGACCTCCTTTGGCAGGACTGTGAACTCCATCCTGTCAAGGAGGTGCTAATAAGTGTCTGGTGGACGTGGCACTGGGAATTGTGCCTGGAGCGTGCCCACAGCTTGGCAGAAGCAGCGAGAGGCAGAGGACAAGGCCAGAATAAGCACAGGAACTGAGAAACTCCGAAGGGAAGCTCTTGGGGCCAAGAGCTGGTTGGGAACGGCATTTGGCTCTCCAACCTAGAGGAGCCTTTCCAGCTCTTTGATTCCTGGTGTGTTGGGGGAAGTGGGACTTCATAGCTTCACATGGAAGAAACGTCCCACATCACCACCGGCTCTGATTCCAGCCAGGCATTCCTTTTCCCATCAGCCAAACAGAGAAAGAAAAGCGTGGGGAGAGAAAAAAACACCAGTGCTAAGCCCTGAATTTTGGAGAGCTGCTTCAGCCAAAAAAAAGGTTGAAAACCTCTCTGGTTACAGTGAAAACCACTGTTGGAACCATGGGTGAGTTCAAACTCGGGAAGGTTTTTGTAAGACCAGTTGTGAGTGGGTTTGGGGTGGTGCAGTTCACACACCTCATCAGGGTCGGCAGGAGCTGGTCCAGTTTTAGTCACACCAGCTGGCATGGAGACATCCAGGGAACCTGCATCACTCTCTAAGATCTACTCAATCTTAGAAGCTGGTTTGCCTGAAGCTCATGACTCAGGGAGTTTGGGTGGCTCAAAGAGCTTTCTGCTGTCAAAACCATTCTTGGGGATTAAGATTCAGGGATAACCAGCTCCTGGGTATGGAAAGAAGTACAAATATTTGCTGCCTTTTCTTTCTTCGTGGATTTTTTTCTGTCTAGATACATGGACATGCTCCACAGATCTCATAGCGGATGGAGATCTGGGGTTGGAGATGCAGAAAATCTCTGCTCCTGCACTCCTTGTGCACTCCTAGGTTTTCTGCTAGTCAGATTGTTGGTAGATATGGGATTTTGAGTAGCTAACCTGCTACCACATGCTTTAACCAGACAGTGTGAATGCAATTAGGAACTTCACAACACACAGAATCTACGGCGGGCTTGGCAGAAATGTCCCCATGAGTCAAAAGAGTCAGGAAAATATAAAATCCTGAATTCATCTAAATGAACCGGAACACAACGCCAGAAAGTAGAAACCAAAGAATTAAAACACAACAGCATTTAGTAAAAGGTCTGTACATTAAGAGCCATCAGGGACACGTTCTCCCCCACGGCTTTATTTTTAACTGGATGTGTAGAGGAAGGAGGTCGGGTTTGCTGACATGGCATGCCACACTGGGAGAGGCCATCAGAGGTGAGAAGGACCAAGACCTTCCCAATTTGAGGAACACGAAAGAGCTGCAGCAAATCCCTCAGAGGAAAGCATTGTTCCTTTCCAATAGCATGTCCTTCATTTGTCCTACTTCTACCTGGACATGGACCATATATATGCCAGTGTGCTCCATGAAAACCATGATGTGGCCTTCAAGTGCTGCCCAAACGCAGCAGGGAAAATGAAGGAAGGAAAGGCAGGACAACCCAGCATTCCAAGCCAAAGTTCTCATGCCCCTAAATTCTGTCTGTGCCACCGAGGGAGGGTAAATCCTAGGATAAATGAGTCAGGGACCACCGTGCGAGAGTGTTTACAACCAGAAGGATGCTCCCATTTACCACTGCATTTTTGTCTGTAACAACTTTCGGATTAATTTTATTTTGCAAATAATCACGGCTGGTTGCCCATCTTTGAACTTTGGTTGGGTGGTGCTCTGCATTTCAGCAGAATCCGTGTATTTAGTGGTGTCCAACTAAAACATGTAATGTGGTCAGAAATGTGTTTTCCCTGTTTTAAGAGGAGAAGCAGAAGGAAACTTGGAGGAGCTTCTGTTCCCTTTTTTTTCCTTTCTATTGGATGACTTGAAAAATGAAAGAGAATCTGTTTCTGTGTGAATGTATCCCTTTGGACTATTTTTGAAACACAATATTTAGAGCTGTGTAAAGAATGGACTTCTTTTTTTTTTCCCTTTTAATTTGTCTGCCAAACCAGACAAATCAGGAAAAAAAGTTCATTTCAGATTGACTAATCTACTTTGTATGACTGCAAATGAATGATTCTGCTTCATTTTCACATTTGGATTGTTATTTTCTTAGCCTTTAGAAAAGAGTAGGAGTTGTTTGTTCAGGGAAAAAAAAATCCTGATAGAATAGGAGAAAAACAAAATCAGTTGAAATAAGACAAATGAAATATATGAAAGTTATTTGACTTCTCCCTGGTTTGCAGGTGAAACTATGTGGAAGTTGCCTGACTAATTTATTATCTCAAAAGAATATTTTAGCAAATACTCTTTTCAAACAAAACTCCAGTAAATTTCCAATACTGAGGAGATGAATGTGGCATTGTTTTCCAGTTAAATGTACCATTTTAGAATTCATAAAATAACACAAAACAATGTTTAAGTGTTTCCTTAACTAGTGATGTCAAAATATTGAAACCACACATTCAGGGCTGGGTAGTGAACCTCCAGCAAGATCTCACCAGCTTGAAACAAAAACATGGCCTGAGTGCAAAACCTTTCTGCAATTCAATTTCCTTTTTAGGGCACACGCAAATCAGTTACAGATGCAGCAACGTCTCCTCATCTTTCAGGTGTGGAGCTGTGACTGATTTGGGTATTCGTAGCCCACCTTGACTGCAAAGAAGTCCAACACTTGAGGCTCAGCATGATCATTTGCCTCTCTTGTCGTTATTTCTGCTTGTTGTCCAAGCAGTGAACTTCGGAAAAATAAGGGGAAACATATACATCTTCTTAACATTTTTGAAATCAAATAATGATGTGCACTGAACTGCTACCAGCTCGCCAAAGCAGGATTTCTTGGAGGTCCCCGACACAAGCCATGTCCAAGATTCCTCTTAATTTTCCCTCAAGACATCACAGCCCAAAGGGGACTGTTCTGTATCCTTCCCATCAAGGTCCTTAGGAGAAAGAAGGAGCCTTCTGGACACTTTTAAGGTGCTAGAATAGGATTTGGGGAAGCCAGGCAGGTTTTTGATGAAACCCAGCCCCAGTCACCAGGGCATTGCCTTTGAGGAATGAAAATACAAGAAACTTTTCTCCAAATTGTCTCAATTTCAGCATCCAAACCTCTGTCAAATTATCAATGTTCTGGAACATCATTCGCTGCGTGAGGTTGGAGTTAAATCTTTCCAACACGTTTTTCCTGTCGGCAGTTGCACACAGCCAGCAATGAATATCTGGAGAGCGCATATGAAGAAGCCAACCACAATTGGTGTTAATTTGGAAGTGTTAGATTTTAGGGTCCATGAGATTAAACTCCCCTAAATGGACCTCAGTTGCGGCACCAACTCAACACAGCACTTTGTGTGAGGTGTGTGAACTCGAGGAATTTGAACTAGGAATCATGAAGACAGTAAGACACAAAAAAACACATAAATGGCTAAAATAATAAAAAAACCCTCCTCTTTTTCCACATTATTTCAGTGAGTATTTTAATGGAATTTTGGATTAAATTCAGCTAGAGCTTGGAAATGTTTTTGGATGTTTTACTATCTTAACCATATGTCAATACTTCAGTCCTTCTGTTAGATTTAGGTTGTCCACAAACCAGTAAAAAGTCCAAGTGTGTCCAGAAAGGGACAAATCCAGCAGAATGTGACCAACACAGTCCCTTTTTAGCTCCTTTTTCTATTTTAACTTCCTGGTGTGCTAATACAATTATTGTCCATGGACACAGAGTCTTTATTTTAGGGAAATCTTGGAAGGGATTGAAAACACAGTCCTCATCTTCTCCCCGAGAAAATATTTAAGCTTATTTTATGGTTGGGTAGTTGTTCAAATGTCCATGCAATGCGTCCAAGGGAGGATGGTGTGTGGGAAGAGCAAGGCCAGCTGCTCAAGGGCAACCTTGGCACTTCTCCCAGTAGCATTTTTTGGGAGGGGGTTCAGTGGCGCACCTGACAAACATGACCATCCAGCCAGCAGTGGCCGCAGCAGAGCCTTGTGAGCGATGCTGGGGGTGCAAGGTGCTCCAGGCACCCTCAGCTGCCCACCCGTGGCACACACAGGTGGCTGGTACAACCCCTGCCTTGGCCATGGGCTGTGCAAATTGGTACGGAGAGGACAGGGTGGGTGGCAGAGGTGCACAGCCCTCACCTCCCCCAGAGTGACTTTCCAGTTTGCAAAAGAAGAAGAGGCTCCCTTTGATTTTTTTTTGGTGTGTCTTCCTGGAGTATTCTGGCACAGTTTTCCTTTGCTTTAACTCTCCTTTTCAATTTACAATAAATTAATATTGCTACTACTATTATTAAAATGACGTTTGAGCAGCCCAGGGAGGCTATTTAAGAGGAGCTGGCAACATCCCGAGTCTCACACAACCTTTTACCCTCACATCTGTGTGTTTTCATCAGCCGAATTAAGAGTGAGTGGAAATACTCACACAATTACAAGTTCTTATGTATGAAATGACCAGTTGAAATACCCACGTTAGTGAGTCCTATGCCAATTAGCTGAGGCACAGCAGAGTGGTTCCAGCTCATCCACACCGCACACAGCACTTCATCGCCTCAGCCCTTCCCCTCTAATGAGGGGTTGTGATTTGGTCGCGTAGCTTGGTCTCAATTTGTAAACAGAACACATTGCCACGTGAGAATCTGGTTGTGATCTTTCCACATGGTTTCGGGGGCACAACATTTTGCTCCTAAGCAAGGGGATGAGGAGAAATTTTTCTGGCAGGTCATGAACACCTTCTAAACCCTTTTGTGTGTGCAGTGGAGTGATGAGCTAGTGTTCCCAGCAGCACCATGCTGAGGAGGACCTGAGCCCATCTGCCTTGGGATCAATGGCCAAGAGTCATCAGGTCATTCAACTGCATCCAAGTTTCAAGTAAAGCACATCTAGACTGCTTTGCTACTTCTCACAGACCAGTTGGCATCTGCTTTGCAAAGGATCCCACCCAGCACAGCCCCTGTTCCCTCTCTCCCAGAAGTGTTGCGAGAAAAACATAATAAATCCCTCACTAACAAAAAAGTTTGTGAATCTTCTAGGCCTCCATAGGATCTCTGTCCCTTAATTGCCCCACTCATTGGTACTGTTCATCTAACACTTTCTTGTGCCCTTGGAGGCACATGGCTGTGAAGCACCTTGTCTTGGCCTGTCCTCAGACACACCATCTCTAAGGATGACATAATCAGGAAGCTCACACTTGGCTGCTGGAAGAGCTGGAAAGGGTTCAGCTGCTTCCTGCATGGTGACCACTACATCAGCAGAAAGTGTGCTATGAGACATGTTCCAGAGCCTCTGCTTTGCTCTGGGAGACAACAGAACATCTTCCAGTTTGCAGGGCTCAACGCAATCCATTTGCTCCCTTTGACATCGCTTTCCTGCCTTTTGCAAGACACATTCCCCAACATCTCTGTACTTGCCAAATATACTGTGACTCATGTTCTTCCCAGGTACAGCAAAGTTGTGAATTCCCCTCAGACATTACAGTGGTTCTCATGTTTTGATGGTCTCCCGCTTCAGTAGCCTTAGCAGGGCTTGACAAATGTAGTTACTGATGTGACGAGCAAAACAGATGTTTTGCTTTGTTGTGGGATTTTTTTCCCCCAGCAAACAATGATGTTATTTCTACAGAATAACCCAATAAAAAAGCAAAATCCTTCCAAATCTCAGAGCACTAACCTGCAGCTTTAGGAGTGCATGGCTTTCCCTTTAACCCACTAGTGGCCAGAAAAACAACTATGTAAAGGAAACACAGGTAAAACTGGCTGATGTGATGAAGGAGCCACGTCTTTGTCAATGCATTCACTTCCCTGCTCTTTAACTATACACAAGGAAGACTTGCACATGGGGGAGAGATTCATAGAGGCCCCTCATGAATCAATGCAGAGGAACAGGAATATTTAAGGTGTGATGGCTACTGTAGGGTGAGTGGTTGAGGTCCTTTAGGTTTCTGTTTCTCTTTACTCACTCTAAGGATTGCCAGCTCAGATTTTGACATCAGCATACGCTGGATGAGATGAAACACATTGTTTCAGATCAAGAGGCAGGCTGTGTGCTGGGGAAAGCTTTCTGCTTCAGCAGTCCAAATTTTGCTGGAAGAAATGGTATCAACTTTTCTAAACCACAGAAAATGATACGAGGACATAGCGGCATCCCATCATGATGACTGAAGTGACAGCACAAAATATGGCAAAAAGAACAAAGCCTGAGATTTAGTAAGAATAAAATACAATGAAGCAATTCTGCTCTTCTTTCTGTGCAGCTATAACCTGTGTGTGTGATTATACAGGTGACAGAAGATGTATTGGGCTCTGACTGCTAAACTGATGTAGTGTTTCAATTTATGACACCAGAGTAGGATGAAACCTCTCATATGTTTCAGATGTCATTTTTTCTGCTGTAAGTTCCTTTGTTTTACTCCTGCAGTTCTTCAATACCTATCACTCCAAATGGAATTTTAAGGTGGAATCATGGCTTTCCAATCTAATTGGAAGGTTCTATTAATTGCTTCTCAAAGGCCCAACTAGTAATGATTTCTTGATTCTAATATCTTTGTTTCAGCTTGAAACTAAGCTAAAATTGCATTTTCTATCAGAAGAGTCGCTGAAGGTGACACATGGACATCAGGTGATGATGAGTGGAGACTTTTCTATCTCAGGAACATGAAAGGATACCACAGTCTTGCAGCTAAGATGTGATCCCTCTAATAAAATGCCTGAGCTCTCTTTGCCCTGTTGGCTTTCCTCTGCAGAGAGAGTGGGAAAGAGCCCTTCTTTGCAATTTGTCTCATGTTTCTTTTTCATCTGAGGAATGGATATAAAAATACAAGGCTTACCACCAAGAATGGATGCACATTCAGGCTCTCTCAAATTATCTGTTATCTCAGGTTTCCAAAAGAATACAGATAGTTGAGCTTTGCTGTTTGAAAAGGGCCACATTTTCAAACAAAATCACTTCAAGTCCTCCCCTTAACCAGCTGCTTCTTTCCATGCTTAAAAACTCAGACAAGTTTTCTCAGATAAACCGAGCAACTGAGTTATATTCCCAGGCAAGGAAGATGTTGTTATTGAATTATGTCTTGCCAAACAGTGTCCAGTCTTGCAGCCTCTGGGCTAAATGAACAAGGATTTCCATGGAAAATGACCTAGGTTCCTTCTCTCCCTGAGCTTACAGTAGAGCTGTCCATTGGAAGACGTAGTGCTGGGAAAATACTACAAAAAAGGTTCCCAGGAATACTCATTTTAATGCCTTACTGAATGCACTGTAACTGGTCTTATGTTCTCTTTAAGTTTCTCTTTCCAGTAATGAACACATTTACTGACAAGAACAATTATAGAAGCAACAAATTAATGGAAAGATATTTTATAACACAAGTATTTATATTGGAAACTTGGCACCAAGTGGCGTGTTCCTTTGATCATGGAATGAAGGCGAATTACACTCTCCTGTAAATCTAATGGCTAATAAAACCAAACCAAAACAAAAAGATGGCATTTGAATATTGATAAGGAAAATTAATGGATGAACAGTTATGTTTTTCTTTGATTATTCCAGATAATGGCAAAAAAGATAAAATTCAATGGATGAATTATTTGATTGGTGCCATTTGTTTCTGATGAAGAGATTTTCTGGGTTAGGAACAGTGTGTGCCGTGCACATCTGTGATACCACCACAACAGACAACACAGGCAACAGTGTGTAGTTATGGAGAATACAAAGGGATGGGAGCTTTAACCCCTGATGAACGCTGGTTATTCAACATCAGACACACAAGGAGAGCTCGGCTTCTGCTGTAGAAAGACTCCTGCGTTAGTCACTGTGTCTCCAGGGATCCAGATGGAAATAGGGCTGTTTATGGTAATTAAGACTGATCGTGTGAATGGGGAAAAAAGGATCCCACTAAACTAACAAAATAAGTCAATTACCGTCATCAGCATAAAGAATAAAAACTAAGACTCAACACCTTAGAAACACTCCTAAGGGCAATCCAGACAATTTTGTTAATGTGGACACAGTGATGACTTCTCAAAAAAAAAACAAAAAAACCCAAACCCAAACCAAACCCCAAACTCTATAATTAAATTTGAACTGGGCTAAAGTATTTTAAAATCTGCCCCATGTATGCAGTGTAATAATAAATCTGGCAAAACCACCACTTAAACCAGCATGGTTGTTGTATCAGTAATTACTGAACTCAACTGGTTAACCCCCAGAACTGCAAGAGTAAAAAGAGAGGTACCTACTTGGACTGATAGGAAACACCTCAATTAAAGGTTTTCTGAATTAACTTTTCTTTTGCAGGGCCAGTCAGATATCTGCATTAAATCAAAGAGAGGAAATAGGGACGAGAAAACAAATAAAAGCCAATACTTTCTGCTGTTAAAAATGCCATAGCAACTCGGCTGGGCAGGTGGAAATTATCCATAGGGAAAATTGTTTGATCACCAGTGATAAGACGAAAAATCTGGCAATAAGCAACAGGGGAATGGATGTTCCTGAGTTGTTTTCAGATACCACTGAAGTCCTCTGTGGGCAGCTCAGCAGGCTGCTCAGCAACAGGAATGGTCCGGATCTAAGTTACAAATCCCACCTAACACACAGCTGGTGATGAAGCGCAGTGGTTGAGAAGGAGGGTAAGGAACTATTCACTAGGGTAATTTAAGCTTTCCTCCTTTTCCCATTTGAAAACTGCTTCTCCTCAGACACAACAAAAGTGAAGAGAGGTTAAGTCTACTAATTTCCTATGGCATGTGTTCAGAGATTCCAAAGAACACATAACACTACCTTGCAAGCTCCATTTCATACTTATGGTCAACTATTTTTCATGAAACATGTTGAGACTTTTCAAGTGCTTCATTTTTTGCTAGGGGAAAATAATCTTTCAGTTTAATAGACTGGCTTCTCAAACACTTAGGCCTGATCTGAAAACCTGCCAGTATTTTCTCTCTTAGCAGATAAGTAGATACTTTTCTTAGGTATTTATCCTTCATATCTTTCCCCTGACCTGGCAGCATATGAAGTGGTGTGCAGAAAAATGTGAAGCCAGAGGGAAATTAAAGACTATTTTTGTGTCAAACCAAAAGTATTATATGCCCACCTTTTATCTTCTGAGACTGACAAATGAAAGTGCAATTGCTTTTCTGCTATTGCCTGTTCAGAATCTCCCCCACTGCATTCTCAGGTAATACAAACCTCATAAAACCAGTTTTCTAGTCATTTTTGTGACGTAAAGCTGGGACTGCCAGGTAATTCCTATGGACTGTACATGAAGCCTTTAACCTTTTTACCTCCACCAGATGCTTTTAAATTGCTTTAGAGTGATCTTAAAATGTCTTCTGCAGCACATACAAGAGGAAAAGGGCACAGTCCTGAAGAGGAACTCATGCACGATCCCATTGTTTTCTCCAAAGGCAATTGATACAGAAAACCGATGCATCATTTATGCCCCACTTAATTTCCTCAGATTTCCCTAAGATTACCTGAGATTTGAGCCACAACACTTTTGCTGCCCCCTTTTCACTTCTCCTTCACTAAAGTAAATATTTCTCCAGAGTTTGGGACTTTGTGGCAGTGGGATCTTCAGAAGTGGAGTCAGTTTCCCACAAAGAACCCAACAACTATCAGGACGATGTGGATGGCTACATTTCTTTTCAATATTTGGATAAACTCTTAATCAACTTACTTGTTTAGCTTTTCCTACAATGTAGTTATTTGGAAAACAGAACAATGTGTGTTACCAGCAACATCTGAAAATAAAGATTGAGCAATAAGAGCATTATAGGACTTGATTTCAAAAGAATGCATGCAGCAATTATTCCAGGCTGCATTAAATTACAAAAATTGAGAAAAGCTGTGACCTAGATATTTCTTCTCTTGAAATATTTTTCATTTCAAGTGTCTACTTCTTTTTCTTTTTTTTTTTCCTCAGTGTTCATTTTGCAATGAAAGAAGTATTATTTTGTTGGTAAGGTTTTTATCTTTGCAAGCCCATTATGCTATATTAACAGGTTGCAGGGGATAGTTAAACACAACAGAGACATATGTAGTCCCAGCAGAGCAGAGAAACAGATTTTGAAACAAAGATACCCTGCAAACCATTGGGAGTTATACAAAACAGACAGGAGAGCTATTTAAGTGAGGAAATCTGATATGGATCCAGTGCTGGAATTGAAAGGCTGAAAAGCTCAAAGAGTAAAATTTGAGTATGAAATGTTATCTGTGCAGGAGGGGATTAGCTATGAGCTGAATTATATTAAAGCACACTCTACGTTAAGGAAAAGTTCTGATACACATCTTTTTTTGTAAGAGCAAAAAAAGTCACTCCTCATAGATTCAGCACTCAAAAAGCAGTATCATACACAACAAATAAAAGAAATTGAGTGCTTTGAAAGGAAGAAAATACACAAAGTTTAATATTCTTTCAAAATAGTGTGTGAAACAGAAAGCAAATCACCAAACGCAAGGATATTGTAACAGGCATAATTACTCTGGATCCATATTGGCTTGGAAAATTATGTGGTGAGTCATATTTTAAGTTTTTTATTCTGTTCCTAAATAGTATTTAGCAACATAGGTCTAAGTTCATCCGTGGATTAATCATTACAGGATTAATGACTGCTGACTTAAAAATATCAGTAAATTGTAATTTACTGAAATGTTATTCATGTCTACAATGGAGTACTCACTGTCTGTACACAAACAGCTTTGCCTGAGCTGCTTAATCAGAAATCACTAATAGTTCTCTTCTAAGTTCTCCTGCATCCTGATAAAACTGCTTTTCAAATCTTTAATAGCATGATCACGGTTCAAAAGCAATTTTCCCTGGGATTTTATTGCCTCTTTGAAGAACTAAGTGGTTGAAACACCACTCTCTGCATCAAACCTTGCAAGATCAAGGTCCAGCAGAAATATTGCCATGTATTTGAGATGAAGACATTCAGATGGGGGCTCTGCGAGAGGCTTCAAGCCATGCAAGCAGCACTCCTTTCCCAGAGCTAGATGTGCTCTTGGCTGCTCCCTCTGGGACTCAGGGCAGCCCACCCTGCAGTTCCTTCACACCATGGGCACAGTGACATATGGACAGAGTTTCCCCACCTGCCTCTGTGGACAAGAGGAGAAAGCAGAAGGCATAATCCCTGAAAATTTAATCCACAAACTGCATGCACTGAATTCCTTACAGCCTGACCCAGCCCGAGGAAGCCCTTATCAGTGACAGCGAGAGAAATTGGTTGGAAAAGGCAGATTACTGCAAGAAACAATGGTGATTTCCACAGAAACCCAGCCATTAAAAACACTTGTCCTTCTTAAAAATCACGGGTAAGATGAGAAGGATGCCAAAGGACCAACAATGTTCCTAGAGGAAGCATTGTCCTTGTGCCACCAGGATTACCCAAAAGGTGGGAAGACATCTGCAAGCTGATGAGCTACGTGTGATTGTGACCTGTCTGTGATTTGCACTGGGAGGAAGAAAAAAAATCATCCCATAGAGTCGATTTCCTGAGATCAGAAGACCCAAGCCCTGTGCCCACAGCTCCCCCAGAGCTCGGAAGCCGAAGTAGGAAATATTTTCCTACATCCTGAATAATGGCTTTACCCACTCAAAATAGATTTTCAGTATAAATATCTCCTATGTGAACTGAAAGCACTTAGGTTTGAAAGAGCCATTCATGTCTATTAAGTCAGACAAATGATTGAAATTTAACATTAAAAGTGCAACTCCACACCTTGTACCATTTATCGACAGGAAATTAGGAACAATTAGATCTCTGTAAAACAAGGCAAAACCATGATTGCTGAAGGTCAGGCTTCAGGAAAACCCTGCAGAAAGCTCGACAGCAGAAATTCTTTACAGGTATGTTCCTTTACACTTAACTATACATATGGTTTCAGCGACAATCAGGTAAAATGGACAAAACCAGATTCCCAACCAGATGTAATAAATTCAACCCTTTTTCTCCCTCCCACTCCTGTTATAAACAAGCAGAAACACTGCACAGAGCAGACGCTCTTCTGGTCTTTTATGGGTGTTACTGTGCTCTGGAATGGAAAGAGGACTGGCAAAGATTGCTTGCAAGTACCAAAATGAAAGGAAGAGAATTAATTTTCTGCAGCTCGCTCTGTGTATTTCTCGAGTTTTAATACTTTCACATTCTGAAAGTTCACAATGAAACACCTTGTGTAAATATTGCAAGCTCCTACCTGGAATTCTCGCAATGAGCTGTCAGCAGATAAACTTTCGCCTGCTATTTTCCGTAAATGGATAACCTTGAGAACACACACACACACAGTCAGATCTCATGATTTCTTTTCTTTAAAATGGACTGGGTTGCCGGTTTCTAATAACTATGTGCATGCTGGGTTAGAAATGAAGAACCACTTTCCAAAATGTTTTGTCCAACTCAGACCAATTTTGAGTGAAGCTTCAATAGGGTTCTGAGTCTTTAAAGCTTTTAGACGTATACATATACATGAAGTACATTAGATGGATGATAGATAGATAGATAGATAGATAGATAGATAGATAGATAGATAGATAGATAGATAGATAGATAGATAGATAGATAGATAGATATTTTCTTTCCTTCTAGTTTTGGCCAGCATTAGAGCCAAACATGCCAAAACACAGAGAAGAGGACTATTCTCTTGATACTCCCAGCTGTGGTCAGAAGAAATTGTGCCTGAAATCGCGTGAGAAAATTTCAAGACAAATGAGCTTTGGCTGGCTAAGCTGTGAACGTTTGGATGCTTATTTAAAATGAAGTGATCCCAAACTGCAAAGCACTGGATGTTCACTCATCACTAATTTCTAATAGTCACTCTGAGACAAGGTGAAAGAGCCAAGAAAGGGATATGGACTCCTTGCTTGCAGAGAGGGTTTAAGAAATGAAGGAGGAAAGGAAAAGTCTCTGGGGTTTGTAGGCCCATGTTGGTTGGAGAAATTGTTTTTCCTTGGTGTTATGCAGGAGTTTTGCTATTTGAACAAAAACCCTGTGCCTAAAGGCAGAGTGATAGCAGCCATGGTGTTTTGTTGGCAAACCAAGAGCCACTGCTACAATCTAACCCTGCTTCTCCTCTGTGCACAATGAAGGGGCCATTTGTGGAGGATGAGGTGGAAAAGGCATCCCTCCATCGACTACAGGATAGACAGGACAATCCCACTCCCTCTCCTCTTCCATCCCTCTGCCCCTAAGGCACTTCCTCTGCTACATGTTGGGCCACTTCCATGCAGCCTTGAGCAAGGCTGAAGTGGTAGAGACGAACATTGTGTGAATCCCCTGGAAAAACTTACTTTAGGCGTTGGGAACAATGAAAGGTATAAGGAGAATAAGGAGAACTTGTGTTCTGGGAAGTCGGGGAGCCTTTTTTGTCACTGGTCCCTCAGAAGAGTGCAGCTGAGATGAGTATGTGCTTTTACAAGCAATTATTTTAAAGTGTACCCAGAGGATGCAATAGTCAGGCTTTATTGCATATGTAATACATACTGTGACAGTATATGGTGCTATTGCAGGCCAAAATTACAATTCTGGGACTTTGTAGCCTGCAGCTGCTCAGTAAAACATAGGAAATCCCACCGAAAGAAAAAAGGGAGGGGGGCTAATATGCCTTTAAGCCAAATCCAAAATATAGATTATATGACTTCCCTCACTTCAGGACTTTTCTGTGCCTTTAGGGACAGCTGGAGGAAATATGAAAGAGTGTCTTCCCTGGAGTTATCCCTAGTGAGAGGAGGGGGCCACAGCCACCACAGGCACACCTCAGGTTTGCACATCACATTCCCAGGAGGGGCACTGGCAGCAGAGGGGCCAAAGCTGGTGGTGGCCCTTGCACTGGTAATTTCAGGACTGTGATGGCCCTGTGGGTTCCTCAGAGCAGCTCTCCAGAAGCGTCCATGCCATGCTTTGGTCCCACATATTCATTAACGTGTCACTGGCCAAGGGGCCAGAGGAGAAGCATCCAGTAGGTTAAATGTCTGCCCGCCTGGAAGTAAAGAAGATCATCTTTTGAGAGGGGCTTGCAGCTAGTCCTGCAGTAGAGGAGCAGGACAGTGCTTTGGGAACAGAGGCAGCCAAGCACACAGACTGAGGGAGATCTGTCCCACCACAGGAACCACACAGCAGATTTTCTCTTTCATGGTGCTCATTATGCCACTGACCCTAACCTGATTAGCGAGTGACATATTGTTCTGCACTCTAAATCACTCCCCATGAATAACTTCTTTTGTTAGTTTGTTTGTTATTTTGGTTTGGGGAAACTTTGTTGCTGTATTCCAGAAATCAGGCTAAAAGTTTGCCTTTGAGAACAGATGTTGAGTGCAGATGTTGGCAGGACAACCTCAAGACAAGTTAGAATCTGATCAACCATTCTTGCAATCAGCACAATCAATAGAACAGATGAGCAGAACACGTGATACAGAACTCAGACAGGGCATGCAAGATACAAAAGCAGCGAGGAATAGAAAGGGGCTGGTTAAGCATTCTTGAATGCTCTGGGAAGGGGCAGCAGGTTCTTGGTGAATTACACGAAAAGCTATGTTATTAGAGCCTCAAGAAGCCGTACCACAGCTTTAATGGCAAAAGTAAATGTGGCACAGATCAGGTGGAGCTTGTGCTTTATTTCATCGTCACAGTTCTGCTGGGAGTGTCCTTCCAGATGCTAAGTGCTGCTCAGCTGCTGGATTTCAGCTATTCCTTACCTCGAGGCCCTTCTTGGAAATGCAAATAAATGTGTAGAAGTTTCTGAGGCATTTTCTCTGCAGCAGCAGCCAGCAACCCTCAGCTGCACTGCCCACACCAGCCCCACATCACACACTCGAAGCTATTCGCAGAACAGAAGGTGATGGCGTTTTAATGTGAGTTGATGCTGCAGTGCATGGATCCACTATGTTTACAGCAAGAAACAGACATGAAAAAAGGGATTTGGAGACCAGGTGAGTAGCTCTAGCCCTGGGACACCTGTTCACACCAGTCAGCACCCTGGAGGCACCAGGGAGGACACACTAGGGTGCAGCACACTGAGGTTTCACCAGAGATGGGAGATGTACCCTGCAGTCCAGAAAGACATCTAAGGACTAAGGAAAACAAAGGCTTTTCAGACCTGTTAACTCAGATTCTGGATACAGAGTTAGGAAGTCTGAAGTAATATGTAAAGTCAAAAACTCCATTAACTCAATCTGAATAAAAACATCACCATTAGCCACTATCCAAGTTTAACACACAACCCCCTTTGGCTCCCTGGTTCTAGCTATTTTATCAACACTTGATCTCCTTTGACATCAGAGCTGGCTTCTGTCTCTAGATCATTTTGTCTAGACTCGGTGTTTACATTAGACTTACCCAGATTGGCACCATTTGCTTGACAACCTTTTGTGTGTGTGTGTGTGCTTATAGCAGCTTTGTTTACGCAGTTTCCCACTGAGCTTGTGACCAAAAATAAACACGGAATTAAATGTGAGCAATACTCAGTGGGACACTAAATACATTTTATACGGTTTGCCTATGAAGCAAAGGATATGAACTGATTTTCAGACATCTACAAAGGCCCATAATCAATCCCAGATCATCAGACAAGAGCGATTGTTCGGCTGAGCTAAATTTCTGCTGCTTTTCACCATTGGAACAATTACTGAAACCTCAGTCATGTTCAATATGTAAAGTGGCAGCAAAACCCAACCTCAAAAAATTTTCAAGACAGCTTTTTCTGTGTATAAATACATCAGCCCAAGGCCAGAAAGAGTCATTGAAGAGCTGCAGAGTCCAGTGGACTTCAGATGAGAGCTGTAATGATGTTGGTAAAAGAGGCTTTTCATAGCTCATGAGGGTTGGAGGTAGTTGTTCCACCTAGGAATCAGCAGCTGATGTTCAGCTTCTTAAAATATTTAGGAAAAGGCTTTTTTTAATGAGAGGATGCATAGAGTCATGGTTCTGAAACCCAGAAATCACTGTTATAATCTCCCAGCTGCCCTCCCGCAAAAAAACCTCACTGCTATATTTCCAAAGGTAATGCAGATGTGCATGGCTGAGTCACTGTCCTCTAGACAAACATCTGTCCTTGATTCAAAGTGCCCAAAGATTCAGTTAGACTTCCTCCTCCACCATTGCTCTTTGTTTGTCCTTGCCAAGAAGACCAAAAGATTAGCCATAACTATAAACCCAATATTTGGTCAATGTGACTATCCAGGTTTTGAAAAGAATAAAGTGAACACTTGAGGTATGAGCAAAACTCATCCAGGGAGCAAAAGAGTTCATGGGAAACAGCAATCTTTGTTTTCACCCAAAACCTCCCCAAACTTTGTATTTTCGTTACGGGTTGTTACTATTAATCACTCTAATCAAATGAACTGTCAGGATGTTGTGTAGTTCTGGGTTCTTCTTGTTTCTACATGTCCCTTCCTGCTCACGTTCCCATCACAATGGCCACAGCTTTGCTGTTAATTTATTGGAAATGAGATGGCACAAGAATACCGTCCAAAAAGTCCAAAAGGTTTGTCTAGTCAGAAGGAAACAGCTCAGGGAACAGAGGCACTAGTTACAAAATACTTCTGTTTACTTAGTAAAGCAGCTGTTTTTACTGGGGCTGAGCTTTCTGAGATAGCACCAAATGCTTGAAAAGGTAGGGCTCGTTGCAACTCCGCATCATTTGGAAGGATTTCTGGGCTGCTCTGCAGAGTTTTTATTGATTTTCTCAGCCTCATTTGTCCTTCTGGCCATCAGATGTATATGACCTTCCCGGCCGATGGCAGATCTCCAGCAAGACAGCTTGAATGACCCACATGAGTCACGTGTGCATTCAGGGCTACAGAAAAAGCAGCTCCTGTGCCAACCTAACGAGTACAAGAGACAGCTGAGCTGATACCGAGTCATGTGTGGATGTCAATTTCCAGCCAATAGTGAAGTGTCAGGACACAATTGTTTGGCAAGTCCTTTGCCCTTTATGTGTCCAAACGGCGTGTGGATGCCTTTGTGCAGCAAAGGGCTCTTACAGGAAGCAATCCCCGCTGCTCTTGGTTCGCTCCAAAAAAAAAAAGCTGCCAAACCTTCAGAAATCAGAAGTGAATCACAGGTCATTTCTATTGCAAAATCTCAGCGATAACCCCTAATCACTGGAATCTTCTCTTTCACGTGTAATCGCATCTTATGAGCTGTGGTGTGATGTTCCACTTACGGATATGGAGTAAGAAGCGATGACTCACACCTTTTCCTAGTGTTACAGACAGCCTTTCCTATGTAACACTATAATATATATCTGATTATGATGATAAGAGGTTCATGTATGTTTTAGATCCTTGTGTAATTTCCAGCCTGTATTCTGGAAATAAAACAACTAGAAAATCCCAGATTGATCAGTTGGTCTTAAAATGAAGCATACTATGGGCATCAGTGGAAGAAGTACTGGCCAAGTTTGTTAGAAGTATGAACTTCTCAACTTACAAAGGAAATTTAATGTCAAAATTAATGTGCAGACTCTGGAGAAAACCTTGCTGGTGTCAAGATATGCAGAATAACTGAATAAATTTGCTCAGATCCTCACACAATCTTACCTCTAATTAGAGCTGCCTGAGGCAGAATGTGTCAGTGCAGAGATGGAAATCTCAGACTGGGGACAGGCTGCTGACCCTCACACGGCTTGGGAGCTCATGGACTGCTTTTCCATGGCACTAGAGCGTTTAACTCATAGGCACGAAATTAAGATCCAAAATAAGGCTGGAAAACAGAATTCTGCAGAATCAGATTGGAGGCAGGTAGAGCTAATGAGTGACTTTGCAATGGAAACCCTCTCCTGTTCAGCTGACCACTGATTTAATGGAATAAAGGCGACTCGGGGAAAGTGAGAAGGCATGGATTTAAACTGAAAGAAAAGAGATTTAGATAAGATATTAGGGTTTTACTGTGAGGGTGGTGAGGCAGTGGCACAGTTACCCAGAGAAGCTGTGGATGCCCCATCCCTGGAAGTGTCCAAGGCCAGGTTGGACGGGGCTTTGGGCAACTTGTCTAGTGGAAGATGTCCCTGCCCGTGGCAGTCGGGTTGGATGATCTTTAAGGCTCCTTCTAACCCAAACTGTACTATGGTTCTATAATTCTGTGGTAGAATAAGCATTATGACTCCAGGAATAGCAATTCCTGTGTTCTCTATTTTAGGCTAGCTGGGCTTTCCAGGAAGCCCTGACAGATCTTCCCAGCCATGATGAGCAGTCACTTCGCCTGCACAGCAAAGCGTGGAGTCATTCTTGTCCCACCTTAGCACTGCAACATGCTTTTCCAGTAACCTCCTCCAGAGAGTTTTTAGGCAGATAAGCATTAGTTTTTCTTGAGCGAGAGCCATGGCGTTTGTACAATAACAGTCATCACCACCGTCTCCTGTGCCAATGAAGCCCACAAGCTAACTATAGGATGCCTGAGGAGCTATTTCCTTCTATTCTTTCACTTTCCACCAGCTGTTGTTATTATTTAACTCATTATTAGTTTCAAGTATGATGCAGCGGTTGTTGTTCTTATTAAGGAAAAATAATTGGCTGTCTGGCCCTTCGACTTGGATGAAAGCTCATTTCTCTCTGGGGAGTTTTCAGCATTAGTTCACCTCCGGCAACAAAAGCTATGATTTTTAGCATCCTCCAAAACACTGGATTACAGTAAAAGTGGAAATGGGGTAGTGAAGCAAAATTCACAGTATTTCCCACACGGAGTTCCTCATATGGATGGTCACTTCTGTGTACAAAAAATTCTAGTAAAATAAACACACCCTCCAAACTTCCTGGGCTCTAAATCACCCTGCTAAATTTGATTATCACTTAAGTGATTTAGAAAGCAAGATGTTCTCTGAGTTATAAGAGTTTATTCACAACGTCAGCTAAAAGAGATAGACACTGCAGTAATTCAAACCAGAGGGTGGGGGAAAAAGGAGTTATGAAAACTTGGCTTAGACTGGAGACCAGAGAAGAAATTGAAGGAAGAGCAGCATTTTTGAGGGAAAGGCAAATTGAAGGAATGAAGTTTTGAAATTCCTGTCTTTCCTGCCTCCTCAGTAAGCAGGAGAATCTAACGTTTGCTGCCTTCATGGGGAACAAAGCAGAGCTTGGAGTTTTAAGCTTTGCTACTCCCACTAGCTGTGGTTACCTGGCTGCTTAGCCCAAGTGCTTGTGAACACACAAAGCAGTCTGTGGCTTGCCCCAAACTTGAGCCTGGTGAAAGAAAGGCTCTCCAGAGCACTGGACCATGCTGGCGCTCAACACTGGACTCCCTGGATGTCAAAAGGACCAAGGCTTGAGGGTCTCCTCGCTACGCCCTGCTCATGGGAAAGGAGGATCGCTGCAGCTTCGCGCCAGTTCTCCCAGGCTGTGAGTTAAACCACCTGGGGGTCTGCGTAGCATTGACCTTTCTGCTGACCTTCCTCCCTATGCAATCCCTCCTCCAAAATACGCACATCCCGTGCCTGCCGCGCAGGGTTAAATTAGGACCGGGAATGAATTTTCCAAGTAGGTACTGACGTACCAGCTGATGAGATGACACAGCCTGTGAGCAACCATGACAACAAAGATGTGGCAGGAAAAGATGGCATCCCTGCTCCTTGGGATCTGCTGAGCCGCACAGCTCTGCACCAAATCCCACACGAGACTTCCAGAAAGCCTCGAATAATTAAGAGCATGAAGTTAACCATATGTCAAACATTTCACGGCATATATCCAAACTGTAAATGAGTATCTGTTAGAATTTTACTTGGAAAAGAAAAACAATAGAGGAAGATTTATTTTGTATTAATACTCTAACATATTTCCTTACCTATCTCCCTATCCAAGAACTTTTTCAGTTGAGTATCCCAGTCTGGGCTCATCACCATCCCTGTCATATCCCATTTGCCTCTCCTTAGCTTCCAATAAATTTTGAAACAAATCAGCAAACGTGAAGGACGTTTTCAGCATTTTATATAGCTGGAATAAAAGTGGGAACAAAGTCATCGGTATGATTTCCTTCCATCCTGGTAAAAAATAAGAGAATGAGAGCAGACTTAGAGACATTCCTTCCATGCAGGAGGCAAAGAAGTGTTTGTGAAAGCCTGTGCAGCACTGGGCCTGTGCCTTGTGCCCTAAAGATTCCCAGCTCAAACAGCTCCAACCCAAGAGTAACAAAAAGAAACTTAAGTCACAATATAGAAATTATGATAATAATAATAAAAAAAAAGATCCGGTGGACATTAGTTTATAAACTTGAGAAAGAAGAGTCCGGAATTCCAAGCGCAATCCCAGGAAGGGTGTGAACTGGATATCACTTATGTGGGGGTCTTAAACCTTCAAGAAGGGAGATTCACACTGATCCAGAACAAGACATGTGAATCCACTGTGTCTGGCCTCAGAGATTTAAGGGCCTAAGATTTAGAGTCTCTGGGAATTTGTGTCTTGGTTAAGGAAAGAGTTCATGCTTTTGGAGCTTTTCTTAGAAATTTTCTATCTGTGGCAAGAAAACGGGCAACCTGATTAATCTGAATTCTGATTAACCAGAAATGTCTTTCTTAAGACGCTCTGAAAGGGTCTAACGGTCAGCATGGATTGGTACACAGCGACCAAACCAGCACATGCCCAGGTGGGCACGGTGTCTCAGAGCTTACTTGCCAGCCCCGACATCGCATTTCAACTACTCTCCAGCATGTGAACCACAGGGAGCAAAGGCTGGCACAGGCAAAAAGTTTCATGTCTTTTATTGTAAAGGTCTGACTCCTTTTCCTGAAGTTTTTAAGTGTGGCCCTTTGAGCATAATTGAATCAGACAGAAGCAAAAATCAAGAGGTTTCTGCTCTAGAAAGAGACGTGATTTTTAACCACAAAACACAGGCCACTTTTCTTTCTTCTTCTTCTTTTTTCTCAGTATCAACTTCACAGTTTTGATTCCTTTGAAATAGCTTGATATTACCAGAGCCTAAGAACCCAAAATGTTCTCATCAGCATGTTGGGGCACCTCTAGTTCAGGGATTGGAGCCATCAAGCAGCCCTTGGGATACCTTTTGCATCTTGACAGTTTGATGGCCACCACAGCACCACCAAACAAGCAGAAGCCTTGATTTAACCTGCACCAAACACCTCATTTACATTTCCACTTCCCATAACCCCTTTCCACCTGCCAGACCACGCTGCCCAGAGGCTGCAGCAGAATTTCCCTAGACTACAACATTCCTTGCAGGCTTACAGAGATGCCAATGAGCCTGGTTGGCTCCATCTACAACAATTGCTACAGTCTTTAAAGACCAGAACTGCAAAAGTCTGGGGCGGGGGTTACATTGCTCTGCAGATGAACCTTTCTGGCACCTACGTGAGAGCTGAGAGTTGAAGTGCATATTGTTAATAATTCCCTATTTAATGGAATTTTGTGATTATAAGGATGAGGTGGACTGTAAGGACTGTTTTTTCCATCTCCTGTCTAACCCAAGCATGAGCTTTGTCCTGTTGCCACCTCCTGCACAACCCAGAATGACCCTTGTCCTGAATGTTTCCCTACCCAGTCCCTGTGGTGCCTCTGAGTCATGCTGAGCACCTAAAAGAAAACAGCCTTCTAGTGGTGGAGAATCTACATGTCCCATCCATAGATTAAATCTTCGTAAGCTCTCTGATGGTGAACGACTTCCACCATTAAAACTTTCAACTGTCTTTCTAGTCCACATTTTTCTGGATGTTGCTTACAACATCGTGTCTTCTTATATCTCCTTTTGACATGCAAAGGAGATCCCATTCCCAAATCAGTTTTCTCCAAATTTCAAGTTGATTGGCCAAATACTATTTTAAAATAAAATTTAAGAATATGGGGCAGTTTATAATGACACAGGGAGGGGGAAGCCATGTTTCCATACTACTGCTTTGTCCTCAGCAATGTCCTTTCCAAAGTCAAATAGTGATGCTGAAGCAGCACAAGAATTGTACAAACATGTGAGCCAGCATCCATCTACTCTTCTGATTCAAAGAGTCACCATTTCCTGAACTCTGAAAGCATCATAAAACATTTCTTGGAAGTTCTCCGACACAAGCAACGTTTTCTCAAAGTCAGTGGGAGCCTTTCCACCTCCGTTAGTGGGCATTTTGTCAAGTTCTGACTTATTTTGTAAGTAAAGCTCCAAATCCTGCAATGATTTGAACTTTACTGCCTATGCAAGATAAGAGCAGCCAAAATAAAAAAACCCAAATAAATGTATAGAAAAGAAACAGTAAACCAAGGTTTTCCCCAACAGCATTCACTGATAACAATACAGCTTTGTGATGGCTGTAATTTCTTTTTAATGTATTTCCAAGGCCAAACAAATGGAAATATATGATTTGTCCACATTTCTGCCAAAAAGGCAGTTCCCAGAGTATACATTTAATGACAGCAACACAGGAAGACAATTTTTCCCATCCTTTCTTAGTTCCCTGTCCACTGAAAAGAACATCAACAGGAAGAAATCCCACACAGAAAGGGAGGGGATATGGACATGTCTGATGGAAGTGAAACAATTTTTTTAAGCTGAGCTGGTTTGAAAGGGCTCTGGTGAGCAGCTCATCATCTACTGGAGATTGTCCAAATCCAAGGTCTCCCTGGGGCTCATCAAAACAGGCTCTTCACTCATTCGGCTGACAGAAGAGCACCAAATATGTGTCCCAGAGGAATTTCTCATACCTGCTGAGATCACAGGTTCTTTGGTGGGTTTTTTTGGTTGGTTTTGGGGGAGGGTTTTTTGGATGTTGTGAATTTTCTTCCCCAGGTTGGAAACGTAGAGTTTTATTTCTTTGGAAGGAGAACTTGCAGAAGGGCTGGTTACTTGGGCCCCTGGCCATCAAGCAAAACCAAGCTCAAGCTGCCTACATAGGACTTAGTGGAAAAATGGCAGTGATTCCTGGTCGGTGGAAGATTAAAAGGTGATTTGAAGTGAAGGAGGGACCACCCCTGATGCAGCGTGTCCAGTTAAACTAAAGGAGAAATGTCTGCTGTAAACAATGTAATATATGTAAACTTCACTTGTGCTTAAAACCAGGCTTGACAAAAGTACTAGTGGGAGAAGAAACACCAACAAATCAAAAGTGGCAGAGGATAAAAGGTGGATTTTGGAGAGGTCGGAACAAGAAGGCAGGCTCCTATGGAAGGCCAGACAGAGCACAGCCATCCATGAGCTCACACAACATCCTCCCAGCAAGGGACTATTTAAAGAGCCAAATAAGTCCATGAAATTCACACAGGGCCTTCAGGAATGGAAGAAATATTACACTTGAAGAGACACATTCCCCAATCAAGACCGCAAAAGCCCTTAAAATTATCAGACAAGTTGGTTCAGACTCCCTGGCAGGAGTTCTGCAGAGCAGCAGGAGCTATGGTGTGGAGGTCTCTGATAAATCACAAGCCACTGCTGTGTTGCTGATGCAAAGAAATGAGATCCATCAGGACCAGTCAGCGCCTATCTGGGACAGAATTGTGCTGAGACGTGACACCGTCACAACGTCTGACTGAGATTTGACCTTGGCAATGACCTCTGCATGGTGGTGGAGAGAGGGAAGATACCGGGAATTGTGCTCTTGATGGAGATTTCCTGGGGACAAATTGGAGAAATCGCTCTACTATCTCGGTGGAGCCCAGTTATTCCTGGATGGGTTTCCCCATGAGTTGCTGTTTCTGACCGGCTTTTGGTTAAGCACGGAAAAAGTGATTTCTAACTCGTAGCAAATAGCCTTAAACTGAGTTATCACAACTGACTCACTTGTAGTAAAACTGTGGCTTTCAGCACCAAAAAGGACGTAGAGCTGGAGGAGGCAGGGGGCTGAAGGGCTCAGTGACTGCTGTGATGAAGGAGTTTGGAATTTCTGTTAGGAAACACACAAATACACCTCACTGCTAGAAGAGGAAGGTCTCCTCTCTGACCCACATGGATACCTTAAAGTGGCAAAAGAGTAGGAGTCTTACCAAATGTGCAAAAAGGGATGCAAAAGCACCAAAGGATCATCTTAGAGGCTGGGGAGAGGAGGGCTAAAATGAGAACTGTCACAATCAGATATTTTGATGAGGAAAACAGCCTCAGATGTTTTCCAGCCGCAAACACGGAGAGGGAAAAAGTGTTGTGGCGCAGTTAAAATGGAGCAGAAATAGGAGAGCTTGTTGCTCCAACCAGCCTGTCTCCTCTCCTGTGGCGCTCAGCAGAGTGTGGGGTGGCAAGGGAGAAGAGGATGTGGAAAGGATGGCGCTGAGAGAGTCACAGCCAAAGCATCACGTGGGGAAATCTAGAGGGATGGGGAAATCTCCATCCCTAGTTGTGAAAAGAACTTGAGAAAGTGCAAGTCAGGAGTGTGGCTCTATAACCCCTAAACGTGCAATAACTGCATTTAGGGAAAGGAGCAAGGAGAAAAGAACAGTTTAGGCACTGGCAGGTCGCTGAATCTGAATTGACAGCAAGGAAAGCTTTCAAAAGCACTTTTTCAATAAAAATTAGACATCGTGAATCAGGGTTTGCCTCCATTCCTGTTTCTTCAAAGAAATGGGTCCCAGATTTTCTCTGGCAGGACATGAGTCATTCTGACCTCCCTCAGTGAAAGCCGATGGTGTCTGTGTGGAAAGAAGAAAGCCCCTGGCACAGGCCATGGATGTTTCTTTCCTGGGCATCATCTGGGTAACATACTTCGAGTCTGAGCTGCCATTCATTCTTGGCAAATGACTAATAAAGACTTGCAAAATTCACTACTATGTTTTTCATCGCAGCTGCTCTGGGAACATGTTTCTGGCACACAAAGCACTGCTACCATCATGACAAAACCAATTATGCTAGTTAAAAAAAAACAGGCCAAGAAGATACAAGACTGTTGTTAAGCTGAGGGCAGGGGGAATTATTGAGATGAGTTGTCTACAAAATAGCTTAAGAGAGTTGATTTCTTATCATGACATCATGTGTTAGGCTGACTCGGTTATGATGAGTGATAATCATGAGAGAAACTGCTCTAGCTCTGGCCTTGGGAGACGAAAACTGAGGGGAGGAATTAGCAGGGGGCTAAGAAAAAAAAAAGTAATAAAATTAAGTAATCTTCAGTACATATTAAGCCAATAGAAATTGGTTTAAATTATAGTGTGTGAGTGGAGTAGCAGGAAAAGTAGCTCCACAAAAGCAGGGCATGGATTATCTTATAGTGTGCAGCTATATAAAGTCAGGCACCCCGGCGGAGGATTAGGGCTCAAAGGGGTCCTGGAAGTGCAAACAACCCAGAAAAGGTGGCCTCCAGACAAAGGGACATTTAGGATCAGAACTCCACGTCCTCAAGTCTTATCCTCATCACACACTTTTCATAAATCCACCTAACATCCCTATAAAACGAAGGATTTTTATGGCTCCTTAAGTGCTCAGAATCACATAGTGCTGGTTGTCAGAAATCTGTCCTTTTTCCTCCTAAATTTCCTTATTTTAAAGTTATACCTAGACATTGGTTGGCCTCCTGGCACTGCCTCCTTAGGATGCTGCAGAACTGTAATGCCCTCACAACCTCCCTTTTGCTTGGATAACCAAGCCAGAATCTCCCAGTTCCTCCACATCACACAGCCTTTACTTTCCCTGGAGTCCTGCAGGCTGCTGAGCATATTCCAGGTGGGAAACCTGATCCCTGGAGGCTCTCTCTGCGCTGGAATTAGGGGGCAGCTGGGTGCTGAGAAACCACCTCTGAGAAAAAGGGCTGAAAAACAAATAAAACCCTGCAAGAGCCAAGGAAAACTGGAAGTAACGAGATGATTTGTGTAAACTTTAAATTGAACAAGTTTCATGGAGAAGGCTCAAGTTACATTTTGCGGGCAGGGAGAGGCAAACTCCGGCACAACAGCAGCGGCTTCAAAGCAACACGGAGATGGTTCCTTCCTCACTGCCTCTGTGCCACCCTCCACCACATGGAAATGGGTCTTTTCAGGTCTGCTGTACACTAAAGTGAAGGAAAACAAGTCAAAATATCCAAGCTTTCCCTGTCAATTCTGGGCTGTTGGAAAAAGCCAAGTGTTTGTGACGGGCACACCAGCGCGGGCAGGCAAGGAGCAGCCTGCCCACCTTGGCAAAGCCTCCAATCTGTGATATCAAATTTTACCTGAAGGTTGCAGACAAAAGGAAAACACATTTCGGGGGATTTCAGGATGTTTGTTGCCTGAGCAGACACGAGGGGCTAAGGCACATCTCCCTTGCATACCACCCACCACCTCCTCACAGCCAGCACTTGTTCTCCTGCTGGTGTCTTCGGGACACCCCGGTGTGGCAAGGGACCAAGAGCAACTTGAAAGCTAGACAAACATAAACAGCTGCAGCTTTAGAAAACAAGAGAGAGAGAGCTCTGTGATAGAGCTGTCGCTCCAAAGATTGAGATGTATGTATAAAGTCAAAACGAAAAGCCCGTCTGGCTCGGAAGCATGGAAAATGTGCCGAGGGCAGGAGTTATGCAACATGGCAAGATGTTTATCAGTTCTGGGGTTTTCACCTTTTTTTCCTTGAAATTGGAGCTGAGAGTTGGAAAGTGGGCTGCTGGGGGGGAGACAGAAAACAGGGACTCTTCATTTCTTGGGCTGATGTCTCAAAAGTGTGACATGAGGATGCCGGTAGTCAAAACAATTTAAAGGATCCTCTGGTTCATTCTTCTCTGACTACTTTCAAGAAAGAGTCAGGTAAGACAATGGTGAGGGAGAAGGGGGATAGACCCTCTCCCACCCAAGAGTTCCTCAGTATCAACAGCTCCTTGACATCAACACTAACATAGCCAGGGCTCAGTCTGGGAACAGGGTGCTCAAGCACATCTCTGCCACACTTGGCATCCTCAGACAACTCTCCTGCCTCCACATTCAGCAGAACCTTAAAAACGCCTTTCCTAAGGGATTAAAACCAAACCCAAATGCTGCTGCCTGTCCAAGTCCAGAGGAGATGACAGCTGAGAGGTTTGGGTGAAGTCGGGAAAAGTTCACCAGAAATGCCTGTGGGTGGTAGAGTGATGCAACCCTTTAGGTAGCTCCCAGCGTTTTGAGGTCACTCATCCATTAACTTTCCATTAGAAACTTGGCAATCTCCATATGAGCATTGCAACACCTGATTTCTGTGTGCCAGAGAGGGTGTGGACACACGGGCTGCCCCTGCACCCTGCTCCCTGGGGCGTGCAGGAGCTGCTCTGCACATCCAGGGCCAGAAGGCACTCGTTCCTGGGAGAAATGAGTCAACACCCAGGCCAGAGACACATTCCAGCATCCAGGAAAACAACCGAAACCTTGAGTGGTCTTGCAACATCCAGTCACTCAACAGAGTGAAGCAATCAGTCACATGAGCTGGTTTTCAGCTGCCTTAAGCCAAAGTGCAGTGCCCAGGAGTACCCAGGACCAGAGTTTGTTCCTCTGTGGTTTATGGAATACCCACGCCCAGGGTAACATGATCCTGGGTGGACATCAGTGTCCTTTCTCACTCTACCTGTTCAGCGTGGGCAGTGGGCTGTGTGCTGAGCATCCCCAAAATGCAGAAAGAGCCCACTCTGGCTGTTGGTTGGGCAGAGAGAGGCAGTTCAATGTTCCCTTTGCAGGGATGCAAAACTGCTGCCCTGGGAGGTGGAACCAACTCCTCATCCTACACCCCATGTACGCCAAAAACAACCACAATAGGAGGTTTGCATTTCTGGCACCTTTACAGCTATGTTAGATTTGGTTGGATTTTTTCTTTTTTTCTTGCAAACCTGAAAAATGTTTGTGGTCTAAGGAAAGTATTTAAAAAAAAAAAAATCCAACAAAACCTAGCAAAAGTGAACATAGGCTTTTTACTGCCAAGGAGGGTAGTTTAAAAAAAAATAAAAAAACTGAAAGCAAAACTTTTGTAGTTACTGTGGAACATTTGTGTTACAGAAGGAGTGGTGAGAAACAAACATTTCTGAGGCAAAAGCAGCTCAACCCTAGCAGGTGTTTTATGATGTTAACGGAGCCAAGTGAGGAAAACATTTTTCCGTTACAGATGCAATTATCTGTTTGAACTGAAAACACAGACTTTGGAGAAAAAACAGCAAAACGCTTGACTTCCAAAATATTTAACTTATTTTGAGCACTTGACCAGTAGGAGGGAGCAAAGCAGGGACAAAACCACTCGTGTAGTGCTCCCAAATGTACATATACTATTCACGCTTTTCATAGCTGAGTGGTTAACAACAAAGACAATGACATTCTTGCTACAGCTGATTAAACAGTTGATCCCACGGACCCCAGGCTTCTCAGACACGGTTGTTTGCTGTAAGCAGAACCAGCAAAACAAAAACAAGGCTAAAGCGGAGATGTTCATCTGTCATGGCTCAGGTTCAGGACAGCAACCCCAGGCAGAGTCAGGCATGAATATGAAACGTGTCCTGTTTATACTAAAATTAATACCATTTAGCCAGAACTTTGCAGGAGAACATGGAGGTGGGGTTAAATTTGTCACTGAGATAGGATCTTCTGTTATCATCAAAGAGCTGAAGTTGACAAGTCTTATGCACAGGACTCTTGGATCCCTCTTTTGTTTATGGGTTAGTGTCCCAGTATTCAATCCATGTTTTCTTGGCTGTGCATAGAGTGTCCCACCAGCCCAGCTGGGCAACTCTAGATGATGTCTTAAGCACGCAAACAACTCTCCATTTGGAAAAGCTTTGATTCCTGTTGAGCCTGTGCATAAACACATCACCCAAGAGTCCATTCCCCACCTACAGCTGCTCCCACGGGGCATCCTGAGCTGTGTGACACAGAATATCTAAGTTTCAGAGAAATAAGTCTCATTGAACTTAAATGATCTATCCTTTCAGCAGGCATACATACCACAAATTCCTCTCAAAATTATTTTACATCCAGCTTTGTTTTGTCTTTCTGGAAGCACTGAATGTTGTCTCCTTAACGTGCCTTTGCGAGAAACAATTACATTTGTATTGGCAACCCTTTTTAAGATATTACTAAATCTGCAGTCTTTTCCCTGGGGAAGGACATAACTTGGATAAATAAGACAGCTGGCTTCTGACCACTTTTTTTTTTGCAAAAGAGGAAAAAAAATGTGCTTTACTATGTGGCATAACAGACAGTATTTCCACACACCAGCAACCCTCTCAGTGGAAAAAAAAAAAAAATTCCTGCAAGCCTTTCACATTTTAGCCCAAGTGGAGTATTTGCTCCAAAGCAAAAATGTTCAAAATGTTCTAGTAGTGAGTCCACATTTGACATTCAATATTCATTAATCACTTTTGCCTCTGTGTCCTTTTTATTACAGCAAATCTGAGACCTGAACACAGATGACCTTTTTTGTGGAGTCCATACTCCTCAGTGGTGTATGGACTACGAAAAACCCACTTCCCATAAGGAAAAAGGAGCTTCAGTCCTGAAAAGTTTACAAAATAAAAAAACCAAACAACAAAACAAAAAACCCAGAAGAAACAGTGAGGGAGAGCTGTGACCACCACATTGCTGGAAACTTGGAGATGAGACCTGAAACAACTTCCCTTTGCAGGAAGCAGATGGAACATGAAGATGGAGAAGACCATCACAAGCATGAGCATAATATATCTCATATTTTTAGAGAGCAATGTTTTAACTTTGAAAGAAACACCATGTTTCTTGGTACTTTTGGTGAGGGAACTTTAGCCAGAGTGAAGGGGTTTGTTTTTGTCTCTCTGCTATCTAAACAGAGTAACTGTTAGAGGTAGAGTTGATCCCTCCAAGGCTTGGTCTTAACCCTGAGAGAGGAGACTGCCTGTTCTACAAGTGGAAAACAATATACCACAAATATTTCTGAAATAAGGATGCAACACAAGCTTTTTTCCCAAGCTATTTTCACACCCTGGACCTGTGTTAGCACATAAAACACATGTAAGGCACATGAGGGTTCTCTAACATCGTTCCAGAGCCTGGAGCTCACAGTCCACCCAGGACTCCTGCGTGATGTGAAGCTGCGATTTGTCAAAGCAGCTCATAGTCATCCACCACCCAAGGCCATGATCTGTAGGGTCTTGTGTACTGGGGTTTCCCCACAGTTAAATGCCTCTGAAGATACAACTCCATTTTATATTTAGTTAATGGAAACCAACTGGAAAGATTCCCACTGACTCTCAAGGGCCATGCCTCAAAACATACCGTATTAATGGAATAAACTGCCCTGCTAAATCATCAGAAGTCACAGACAGACCCATTCCTCACCCTTAAGCCCCTGTCCAGATGATACAACTTCTCTTTAAGGGAGGAGCAAAAGGAGTTAATCCAGGGACTAAAGTCTGGGCTGCTGAAATGCAAATTTCACACTCCCTCCAAACAAACACCTCTGAATATGGGAAATGGAAAATCAGAGTAGGTCCCTGAGGGTCAGACCAGAATGAGCCACCCTGATCCTGCGACAGTCCTACAGCAGCCAAATCCTTCCCTCCTTCCCCCAGAGGGATCTGGCTACACAGGTAGTAAGGAATGCGCAGGCAAGAAAAGGCTGCTGTGGCTCATTGGAGGGTGAGGATGAGACCGAAAAAATAGAATCAAAGAATCAGAGCATGGAAAAGACCTCTGAGATCATCGAGTCCAACTGTTAACGCGGCACTGCCAAGTCCACCACTAAACCATGTCCCCCAGTGCCACATCTACACGTCTTTTAAAATGAGCGTACTCTGGAAAGCTGGATTTTGCTGCCTGGGATACATCTCCATACACTCAGCCCAGCTCGGAGCTAGAGAGCCCTGCAGTTCTTGGAACCTTCTGCTGCAACTTTCCATCCAAAAGCTCCACGTGGACTCACTTGTAAATGGCAAGAGATTAGAGAACTTCCCATCGTCATCACTTATTCACAAAAAGTTTGGAAAAATCTTGCTTTCCGCAGGAAAAAAAAAAGGGGGGGGAATTGGATCTTGAGGGAGGGGTAAAATAAAATGTTCATAGTGTGCATTACCTAAAAAATAATTCAGATGATGAATCTTTATCTTAAAAGTCCTGAACTAAAAACAAATAAATGAATCATTGAAATTATTGTGGAAACAGGCATGTTTCATGTTACTTATGTGTTTGATGTTTCTTTTAGGGTTAGGATTTTTTCCTTCTTATAAAGAAAGGCAGCTTTCTTAGCATTGCTGTGAATACCAATGTCAAATTCTATTTTAACAGTGCTTAGTTATGCATGAACATCCCAAAGGTAGAATTCTAAAAATGCTTAAACCACTTGTTAAAGAGCAACTAGACAAATTGAACAGTTTTCTTTTCCTGCAAACTTTACAAAGACAGGATAAAATATCCACACGGATGGTGTCTGAGCCAATCCCCATTAAAATAAACAGGAATATTGTCATTGACTTTATCTGAACTTTGGATCAGAACCAGAAAAGTATTTTTCTATTGCCAATTGGTCTTTGTGAACAGAATTCTTGATAAGATCACAAGAAGGCAAAGTATTTTTTAAATGGCTAGTGGTTTTCCAACCAGATGATATGGTACATTCTGGTTACCCTCTAGAGATCTTGAAGCTGCCACTTGAGGGTGGGGAATGCAACAGAGCAGCAGTGCTGGGACACCAGGAGGTGCTCCTAAGAAAAGGCAGAAGATACCCTTGTTTTCTTTCTGGAAAGGAAGAAATGAAGGGAACTCTGCCAGGAAAAGGACCGGCTCAAACCAAATTTTGCCTTTTGGGAATAGCAGGTTTCCTTTCACTGAGACAGCAACAGGTTATCTGATTCAATTCTGTTCCAAGGGTATCCCTCTTCCATATTCTGATGTGATATTTCCAACCTCATCCATGTATATTAGTTGTCAAGGCAGGAATTTGCTTCCATGATACACATTTCACCACTTTTTTTTTTTCTTTTGCACTCTGCATGATACACCATGATGAAAGATCAGCTCTGCTTATTTTAGTTGGATTTAGCCATGACTTTTTTTGCATCCCTTTCTCAGGCTACAATAAAACATGGAAAAAAATATAAAAATCAATTGGAAAAAAAAAAAACAACAAACCACCAAAACTCATGCCACCTGCCTTCTGCTCACCACTCCTTGCATGAGGGGCTGGGGACAGCAGTTGGGTCACATTCCCACCCTATAGAATCATTAAGGTTGGGAAAGATTTCTAAGACCACTGAGTCCAACCATTAACCTCACCGCTAACCACGTCCCCAAGCACCACATCTAAATGCTTTTTGAACGCTTCCAGGCATGGTGGTTCCACCACTTCCCTGGGCAGTTTATTCCAACGCCTGACCACCCTTTCAGATGTTTTAAGGGCTAGTGCTGGGGATGAGATGAATAACACGGTGGGAAGGAGGTTATTTAAGCCAGCAGTGCCCTGGGGAGCTGCTGGGAGCAGCCAGTCCCAGGCCAGCATGTAGGAGCATTGCTCCCAGAGCCAGTGGAGTGTGAAGGATGGGTGGAGGGTTGCCTGTCTGAGAAGCAGAGAGTGCTGTGAGAGCACTCAGTTCTGCTCTTAATACCTGTGCAGTGTAACAGTACCTTGCCTTCAAGTTGTTTTACCCAAATCCTCAGCTTATGGAATGCCAGTACAAAAGTTCAGATGTTGCTCCCTGGGAGGAGAGAGGATCTCCAGAGGATGCTTTGCCAGCATCAGTGGACTAATTTCAGCTGCAGACCCAGCCCCTCCATTTCTTTGCATCAGTTTGGTCAATTGATTTAAATAGACCCTCTGAGTGAGCAGGTGCAGCACAATTAACATCATTAACCAGCTGTAAAGCAAATGAGTAGCTGGCTAAAATTCTCTCTTCGGGTGCATACCAGGAAGATTACATACATATGAATAAGTATGTGCCGGGGATCTCTGGATAACTACGTGTTACTGAGCCATGATCTTTAGGGAAGCGTGAATGTTTGTGTGAGCCTTGGGATTTGGCCATTCCTTTGTACCAAGGCTCTATTTTAGTATCAAATGTGGGCAATGACAACATGAGAGACCTACCAGTCTCTACCAGTACTTTTTCTCTTTCTTAAAGCCTCAAGACATGACTAGGAATTGCATTATTATTATTATTGTGAATAATAATAACAGAGAAGGGACACAGCAATAACAATGACAAGAATAACTCAATACATGTTAGACTTGTTAAAGGCAATTTAAAACAATTTGGGACCTGATTTGTTGAGAATAAAATGTCAACAGCATTTACACCTGTGCTTCCCCTGGCCCCAAACTCAGTGAGGAACTCACACATAGGCCTAATTTAAAGTACACAATTAGCATGTGTGAGTTTAAAATTACATGTATTTGAGCACTGCTGATTCAGAGAGTGTATTCCTGTATTTATGTTGTAGCTTCAAATTCTTCATAATTATATTTCCCCTCCTGCTTTATTCGGATAGTCACATCTTTTTGTCAGGAAAGGTCTCTCTTTCACAGTTTGTTAATCAGTTTATGATAACACAATCTTTGTGGTGTTTTCCTTGGCAGCACAGACTGAAATTATTTAATGATCTGATCACTAATCGAAGATTAAGGTTTGTGGTTGAATGCACTTGAGTGTCCCATTGAACACGAACCCAACAGATTCGAAGACATCCATCCTTTCCTAGGACAAGGGGTCAAATTTCTAGGAAATAGTGAAGTCTATCAGGCTGGTTATTGTGGTGCTGCTTCGTACAGATTTCACCTGGCACCTCTTGTATAAACATTTTTCCAAGGAAATCAGAGAAATTTGGTCCCACTGCCCTCTCCTTATGTGCACGTACTCAAGGGTGATGCAGAGAGCTGATAAAATAGCTCAAAGTCACTTATCACCTGAGGCTGCCCTTGAGGCAGAAGATGTTGGTTTGCCCTGTAACCCCCAAACTGGGTTGTGAGGTTGAGCGCCTGCATTCCCAGTAAAACTCCCACAGAGTTATTAGACAGATTCTCAATTATTTTACTACTTCTTTTTTTTTTGTGTGTGTGGTTTTGCATTTTTAAGGCGATAGCGGATTTTCAAAAATCTATTTAATAAAAAAAAATTCAGTAGTAAAAGTGTTTTAGGAAGTGGAGGTGATGGCTTACTGATTCTTTTCCATATAGCAGGAAGACATGTGGTTCCAAAGAAAATCAAAACACAGATGAAAAGAAAAGCTTCAAGAAAATCGTAAAAAGAAAATAAATGAAATAAAATAAAAATCCCAGCCTCTCCAATTAGTTTAACGAGGGAAATGAATGCCACCTGGACTACAGCAGGTATTGGACTGTTTGGATTTTCCACAAGAGGAAAAGAAATTCACTTTTCTCTCCTCGTGTCTCCACTTTTCATCTGTCTTCATTTGCCCACATTATTTTGTCAGACATCTGCCCAGCTCCAAGGCAAATAACCTTCCTCCTCCTGCAGGATAAAACAGATCCAGGCAAGGGAATAGAGTGTGTACCTGAGCACTCCTGGCACTTGGGATGGATAACCCAAGCTTAAGCCTCGCTTGGTCCTAGTTCATAGGTCGCCCCTTCAAAAACCTGTTGAAACACTTTGAATAGCTGAAATTAGCCTTGTAAATGCTCTGCTGTTATGCCCAAAAAAACCCTACAGAACCCAGATTTCCACTGAAATATTGAATTATTTTGTTATTGCCTTATGCTGCTGCTGCCTTGCGAAGAGCAGGTGGCCTTAGTGCCGATTAGTTAAACAAACACATGGAAAGGAAGAGTTAGTCTGGCAGAGGGGGGGAATGGGAGCCAATATATCTTCTTGCCAAGGTCCAAAGTGTGTGCCTGTGTATGTACAAAGAGCACGCAGGAATTTGTCATCATTTTGTGTGTTACATGGTGACAGGGATTTACCAGCTCAAGTGGAAAGTAAAAACAAAACCCCATTCAGGGGCAAAGCCTGGCTAAAAGACCAGAACAAATTCTGGCTTTCCCTCGGGAAGATTCTTGAGAATACAAGAATAAAGCAACAATAAAAAAAGTAATAAAATCACAGGCATCTGGCAAGGTCAGGAGACAAAGGCTGAAGCTACAAAGTCACTGTCAGGTGGGAGGGAGATGTCAGATACTCTCTTACTGATAATAATAAATGGAATAAATAGCTATTATTGGGCGGTGGTGGGAAAATTAGTGTCTAAACCAGTAGGATCCACTGCCTAAAGCACAGAGCATTAGTTAGCCAGGTGCAAAGGGCTAGCTAAGGATTTGAATTTCTATTAGAGGAGCAAAGAAATTCATGCAGGGTTTTTTTTTCAGGGTGGGGGAGTAAGGTTAGAAAGGAAGTAGAGGAAAAGGGGGGAAATAGGTAGTAAAAACATCTTGAGAAATATCACAGTAGTGCAGCTGAAAAAGTCAAGGATAACTGAAGAAGCACATGAAGCATGACCTTGAAATGAGACTGATGAAGTGAGCTTTTTTGGGTTGAGTGCTGGCTGGAAAAGGGGGCTTGGACCACTGCCCAAGGAAACTGCCTCCTGCTATTTAATTCCTAATGAGTTCAGGGAACAAGGATTTTGCCCAGGCTTTGAAATAAACAGGATTGTGTTAAAGAAATACTTGAGACCATCATTAATTTCTACTTCTAGTGGAAACAAGCCATGAGACCCCACATCCTGACTAATCATTTGGGTCAAAAAGGTAACATCAAGTGAATTTCAGCACTATATATTATTTTGTAAGGCCAAACAGTTTTTTCCCTGTATTGTGGCTTTTCAGAAGGGAGGAGTCATTGCTAATAAATTATTATGTTAATTAATACTATAGGAATTCAGCATTTTAGTTTCTTACTTTTCCTTCCTTCCTGCGCCAATTTTTCCATCCCTATAATTGTCTTTCCTGTTTATGCAACTCCATATGCACAGTGGCTACTAAAAGTCAGCTGTTAGAACTGTTTACTGTAAATATTTACACTGTGGCCATTAGTGAAATCTGTATCTCTGAATGGATGATGGATGGCAGAGGGTCTAATCCGAGAGACACTGTGGGATAAACAGGGGAAAGTCACGTGTGGAGGCTGGGAATGCTGCTTCCCACTGCCTTCAAGGCAGAAGAGAAAGTCCTGTGCTTGGGACATTTCTCTGAAAAATGCTAAGAAGCACAAGTTAATTGCTCATGTCCATGATTGATTTTGGGTGCCCTTTTCTCAATGGCATCCCAGGATCTGGGCTGCCAGCGGGCATCCAGCAGCTCCTGGATGAACGATGAGCAATCCGTCACCTTCCGGAGAGAATGGATCCCAAGTGCCCCTATTCTGCATATTTTTTGTTCTCTGTATCCATTCAGAAGTAACTGGTGTGGCAAAGCACATATTGTCATGAAAAAGAGGCACTGAAAAATAACATAATGAAATCCTCTCCAAACTGAGTTATTTGGGAAGAACAAAAATAAGCAGGTATTTGATGTTAGTTAAATATTTGCTGGAGTAACAGTTCAGGCTTTGCTCAGTGTTAATAGGAATTTCTCCACGTGGTGCTGTTGGATAAACCTTCAAAGAAGAGTCACCAATGGCAAACACACATACACCACCCTGGATCCAAGCCTGAAATCCTAACTGCACAAAGGGGAGTATCGGGAAGGTGACGTTCCCTGGAAACCTCCAAAGAGACAGGTCAATATATCTCAGGATAGAGACCAGCCTCATTCCACTGTTCTAATCAGAGTTGTGGGAACTATTTATAAATCAGGATAGCACACAAGCTCAAAGCACATGCTTCAGTGCCTTGTTTAAGCCACAGCATGTGTTTAGGTGCTGTTTTGCAGGGATGGACTCTCCTGATGACCCAGCTGATGTACGTCATGGAGGACGTCCTATGGGGAAATAACTTGGCAGTTTACTTTGGATTGAAGATAGGACTTGTGTGCACATGGAAAACACTCCATGACTTATGTCTGCAAGACGTGACGGTTTGGGAAATGCTTCACATGTTATTAAACCCTTTTGAGATTCTAAACTCTGCCTTCTTTGTTTTCATTTTAATTCCTAGAAACATAGAAAATCCATGGAGAAACGACCAGGCTAATAACACTGATGAGTTTCTATTCATGGGGATTCATCCTAAAGAACATGATTTTCCCTGACCAACTGTCTGAAGGCTGAGCAAAAGCAGGCTGGAGGACTAAGACAGGCATGGGGCTCATCTGAGAGCTGAGAAGCAAGGAAATGTAAAGGAAAGGAAAAAGGATATAGAAAAAGGGAGAAAGGGGAGGGGGGGAATGAAAAAAGAAAAAAAGGAAAAAAGAAAAAAGGGGAAAAAGAAAAGAAAAAAGCACTTTCCTTGACTACTATAGGGAGGAGGTGAAGAGAGAGAAACACCACATCACTTGAGAACCACAGCAAAATGAATGTAAACAACATGGTCCCAAATCCCACACCGAGGAATTAGGATTATGGAAGAGTCTGAGGCAGGGAAGAGTTAAAGCTGTTTTAGGCAGTTCTTTTGTGGGCATTTGTGGCTGTAGGAGGAGGCAACTCCCAGGCTGTGCCCAGGGGTGGCAGGTGAGTGACCCAGGGCCACTCATTCAGCAGCACCTTGCTGCAGCACTGGGGTCCAGCTCATAAATTTCAACATCTTCCCAAAAAGAGAAGCCACATTTTGGTGATGTTCAAACCTTGCTGACCGGTACCTGATGCACAGCAACATTCATCTTCGACGTACACACCAGCACATCTACAACTAGGACTACAAAAAGCTCAGTTTAGGGAAAATGCTCTTCTCTGCCAGCTGCACATCCATAAACCTCTGTTTTCCTCCATCCATTAACGCCCATTCTCCTCCTTGCTGAACAGGTGCCCCTCTGATCAAAGGGAAAGCAAGTCCTTCATTCGATACTCCCTTTCATTTGGCAGAAGCACCTTCCTTCCCACAGCGGAATTAATCCCAGCACAGGTAGTTTTCCATTTGGAGCTCAGCCTTCTTTGTGGGAAAGTTTATTTTGCTCAGTCCAATTAGCCACTGCCGCAAAAGGTACTCTTAACAGGAGCCAGGGTGGGATTAGTCATTCCCAGGTGGGAAAGTTTGCTCCAGGCAGCACCTGCCAAGCTCCACACAGCCCTTTGCTACATTTAACAGGAGATGGATGGATGGATGTGATGGTCCCATCTTTGATTTCTCTCTGTAAGGTATTTTATTTCTGCCGGCACTTCGAGAGCTAAAGCTTGGATGTGTTTATGACATGGCTTGATGTTAATGTGAGTTTCCTGTTCTCCACCATTGCATTCTCACTTCTCCTTCCCCCATGTGTTACTCCACTCTGATCTACTACTTGTATTTATATTTTCCCCCACCTTTTGGTTTTATGGCAAAAAGTCATCAGGCAGAGCAACAGACAGAAGGATCAGAGAAGACAATTGTCTTCTGTTTGGCAGAGGTCACAAAAGTAGTCTCAAAACATCACAGGCACACAAGATCACATCATCTGTGTCTTACCAGTCCTCCCCCAGCTGCTGCTGAAGCACGTACACCACAGTGGAGAAGGGGGAGCTCCCCTTCCCCCTCTGCCCTGAAACAACTAATTAAACTGAAAGTCATTAACTTCAACTCAGCTGACCCAAAGCTTGCACTAGAAAGTGTTTTCAGGTCTGGCAGATTAACCTGACCCCGGGTTACACCTGGTGTTCAGAGAGTGGCATGAAGGCAAGAGGCTCACGGAGTTTCTCTGCAGCCACTCTGGTGATCACAGAGTGTGGTGGGGAAAACAAGGGCAGACTCCTGCAGCCTCAACTAAGTCCTTCGTGCCTCAGTTTCCCCCCTCGCACCACAGACAAAAGCAGCCACAGGTTACAACGAGTGCCATTGAAGAGATAACCACCTCCACTCCCTGTTATTGACTTTAGAGTGGCATTTCCTCTATCAAGAATCAGCCCCACAACAAGGTATTTGTACCGGGCTGAAATACAAACTTGCTTTTTACCAGTGCCTGCTGCACATACCACACTGAGGTGTTGGGAGGATTAATTACTTAGCACACGCAGAGGACTTTGAAGATAATATGTGCCAAGTAATTACTATGTGTTTGACTGATTTGGGCATGCATGGACATTTTTTTCTTAATGGTTTGTTGATTTTGTTGACTGGCAGTCCGGGACAAAGCTGCATTTCTTGTGAGGTTTCTTTTTTTAATATTATTTTTAATAGCCTTTTTAATTGCAGTATTTACTTTAGTCACCTATTAAATAGCGAATTACTTGTGATCCTGTTTAGATTTGTGTTTAGCACAGACAACAATTACAGCTTTTCTCCCACAGCCCACAGTTACTGCATTACATGCTGGGCTTGATCTATTTTTTCCCCCCTGTAAACAGAACTTTTTAACTTATTTTCATCCTTCTGCTCTGTAAGGTGGAATGAACCTCAGTAAAGGCTCTCTGCTTTGCCCACAACAAAGGGGCCATGGCCAAAAGCTGTTGTATAAACATGACAGATTGATCCTTTGTGTCATTAAAAAGTGTAAATAGGACAGCAGTGTAAATAGGAGAAACAACAGGGCAAGGGAAAAAATATGTGTGCGAAATTCCGTGTTCTGCTGATCATAAAGAGGTTCCAGTGAGTGCCTGGGAGGTCATTAGGCTTTCATTTTAGGAGAACAAGAAAACAGTTGACCAAGGAGACTGGTGGCTCTCACTCATCAGAGCTTTAGGAAAAGCACTGATAGGAACATCAGCAATAAGCTACCACAGAGGGTGTTTCATCCAGGATAACCCAAGAGGAACCCAACCAGCCACCCATGCACCTCCTCCTTGGTTTGATCTCTTCTGCAGTATTTAAACTACCATTTCTACCTCCACAAACACCCAATTAAAGAGTAAGACCTCATTAGGCAGAATTTGGCAGATTATTTCTATTTTGCTTCCTCGCCACTTAATGCCAGCATTAAGCTCCTCTGCAGCACACAGGCATTTGTGAAAAGGTCAAGCCTAGCTCAGAAGTGGCCACCATCACCAACCAGACAGGAAGGGTCTCCTTTCCTGTATGCCCTTAACCTTCTTTCACAGCTGCAGGAGGATTTCCAAGCTCAGCAGCTTAGACCAGATTAGTTTTTTTGCCTGTCCTTACTCGCAGCCTCCAAAAGTACAACTAGTCCTGTAGGCTGGACTGAAGACCTTCCCAAGAACAGTAAGTGAAAATTAGATGCCTTCTTGTCAAGACAAACTTTGATTTACACTTATCTCCTAGTTTCTTCTCCTTATGTTTTGTTTTCCCAACGACAGGCTGCGGAGGAAGCAGTTTAAGTTAGAGGTGAAAAGGAGGAGGTCAAGGTGAAGATGTGAGAAGAAACTCCTGCGATCTGCTAAATTATCTGCAGTGACTTGTACTCAAGCCAGTCACCTCAGCTCTTACTTTCAGCTGTAAAACCCAGCAAAGTCCCCACAGTGCTTTGCTCCAGGAGCTCCAAAACAGGAGAAACCAACTTAACCAAACCCTCTCAGGCAGCTCAGCTTGGTCAGAAATAATAGTTCCAATGCCCTCCCCCTGTCTCCATGGGTTAGGGGCTTGAAGAACAGCCTCACTTGCTGCATTTGCAGAGCAGAAAGTTCAAAGGAGGTCCAGAGCAGACATGAAGGTGGCTGCTGACCTATGTGTGTGCTGCCTCTGCCCAGCTTTTCTCCCCAGCCTGTGCAGACACAGCCTCTGTCTGCCCCAGGAGATGTTTTTCCCAGTGCATCTCCTTCAAGACATAATCCAAAATAGATTTAGCAGATGGAAACACTGGATTTGCCTCCCTGTGATGCCATCCAGAGGCCAGAGGGCTCCAAGGGGAGATCCTGCCACGGGCACAAAGAGAGCTGATGCCTTGTAGCTGCTCCACTGGGATCTGAGGGGCTCATTCAGCCCTGTCTCTGTATTGACTTTTCACAGGTTTTATGGCAGAGCATTACAACAACTCTTTTTTTCTTCTTTTTCTCCCCCCTCCCCCCTCCCCCCAGGAATTCACAGCAGGTGCAGGATTGTAAAGGATGCTTGCTGGAAAAAGCCAGGCTCTGAGGAAAAAACCCTCCACCCTCGCCTGTCTTGCCATCTCCAACTGAGGTCAAAGCAATGCTGCTAATTATTGGATACACTGAAGTCTTTACAAGTGCAGAAGCCCGTCCAGGAATCCTGCAGTTAGGTTTAGTAGGGCCACGCATCCCAAACCTTTCAGGGCAGGCAAGCTTCAGGGCTATCATATTTTTCCAGGCACAGTATTGAAAGTAATAGGAAAACAACTGTCTCATTGTTTAGAGCATCCCTAAATATTGCCAGTAAAGATCTGGTCAACTTTCCACAGTCTGCGGCTTTTGAGATTTTTCCATGAGGGTGATTTATCTCATCAAAACAGCTCTCAGGCCACCAGCTGTTAAAGCACTTGTGGAAAGGGCCAACTCCATTCTCATTCTTCGCTGCAGGTTTCCCTTAATAGAATCAAACTGGTTAATAAGTGCTAATACCGGTAATACAGCGCTCTGTACTTTGACCTAAATTCTCCTCTGGCTCCCGAGGGGTGGACACAGGGGGAACCCCGCAGTATTTCCTCCAGTGCACAGACAGGCAGGATTAACCCATACAGACAATCCTCATCCCCATGTTTTGGGAGCATTTTGAGGTCTAGGCTCTGTTGTATCAGATACTGTGCAAAATCCCATCCAGCACCTCTGATCCCAAACTGCCTGTGGTCCCTTAGGATCCAAACAGTGCTCAGCCTCAGCCACCATCCAGAATGACCTTTCCCTGCTCTATGCAGCCAGTTCAGAAAGTCAAAGTTGTTTTTTTAAATAAAAAGATAAGACGTGGCACAGTTTTCTAAGTTTGATAACTGCACTGCCAGTCTGAGAACACAATAAGAAGGCAAATATCACTGTGAAATTAAAGAGGGAGAGAGACTATTTTTTCCTGGGAGAATATCCAGAAAAATCAGACTGGTCTAAACACTGCAAATGTCATTTTATTTTGTTCAGATTAATTTGGCAGATCAGGTTCAACTGAAATGGTTTGTTTAGTTACCTTCATTGCTACGTAATCCAAGTTGTAGTTTTAGATACATGAACCACATGGTTTCTCTACAGAACTGTGATAAAAGCAACTCACACAACCTGTGTGGAGCAGAGCAAGGTGGTTCAGGAAGAGGGCATGGGATTAAATGGGGTGACTTTTCTCCTACTGGTCCTAATCCCACCAAAAGCACACATTCCTGCCCTAGAAATTGGCCTGAAGCACTTCTCAAGTAGAAATGGGTATCCTTAGGCTTCAGGGTTAGCAATCCAGAGCACGGAGCTGGAGACAGTTTGCGGCCATGAGCTGGTGCCGCGGTGTTTGGCATCACCCCAGTTCCCGCTCCCAGCTCAGAGCGAGGAGGAGTCGCAGCGCTCCCAGCGCTGACCTCCCGCACGGCTCAGCCTGGGCTCTCCAGACGAGCTTAGTTTTGGCAGCGAAGGGGAGGAAGGAAGGAATGTAGACTCCTCCAGTCACCAAGTTAATGGGTTTCAATGTGTAATTAGTGTCATTCTTGAAAACCCATGTCTTGTCACCACTCTAAATGTGTTTAGCTTCTGTTTCCTCATTATTTTGGGATCTCATTTTTCCGCTAGATTAAGGAGATAGTTTTGTTTTCCCCCAAAAAAAACCCCTCTCCCATGTGGGTGTTCATAGATGATTAAGAGATGATTGGAAACCTCTTGGCCTGCTCTTTGCATGTTAAACATTTGCCTGAGGAAGGACAAATATCCACTATACAGCTTGGAAGTTTGACAAAATCTGACGCATTGAGCAGAGACTAACAAATCCCTGACTTGCATCTCGTCCTGGGTACCACAGTTCTTTGGGACTACTTATGCACAGTGAACATGAATTGAATTAAAGAAAAATTTTCCTGTGTTGGCAATTTTTTTGGGGTTTCAGACTCCCCTGGAAAGCTCAGTCATACACCCCGAGGGAGCTAATTTAAGAGATTGGTCAGTACGTGCTCTCATTATCATTATTGGGGAAAAATAGGTGCCTTGAGAGGTGAAGTCAACTTTGAGTTAGTTGGTGTGGAAGAACTATCTCCTCTCTTCACTTTCTCTGTCCCTATCAGAGAAAACCTGTTTCAGCTGATGCAGTGAGAAAACATTATTTGACATCTCTGTCTCTAATCAAAACACATGATTTTTATTTTTTATTATTTTTAACACCACTGCACTGGCACAGTAGGGTACACATCCTCTTGCCAAGAGAGTTTCCAAAGTCCCCATGCTTGCACCCACCTCCACCCCAGAGAGAATGTGCAGCAGCACATGAGGCTTCAGTCACATCACAGCTGCCCCAGCTGGGTAAACTAAGGAAAGGAGTTCAACTCTGCAAATACAGAGATCTAGAGTTACACAGTACATGTTTCTTATCCTATTTTATTTTGATTTGATTTTTATTTGCAAGCCAGCACAAATGCAAAGTTCTGAGGATGGAACACACTCTCTTTCCCCTGCCTTGAGACTGACAGAAAGACTTAGGAAATGCCACAGAAATAAACTCCACTAAGAAAATGCAAGAATCGAGCAGTTCAGCTTTCAAGAGTCAGATAATGGCAAACAGAAGGTTGAACTTTTCCCCTCGTGTGCATATGCATCATGATTCATTGCATACTCCTCTTATGCTATTCCTCAACTATTGCAGTATGCCATAATTTGTCTCAAGAGGCAAACGGTAGTTTGCAGAGCTGCATACTTGTCTCCGAGCGGCGGGGCAAGGCTGAGTTCACAGCACACCCCCTCCACTGTGCCCAAGGCACTGCACACAACGGCAAGCTTGCTGGCGTCAGGGAGAAGCACAAGAGCAGGGCTGCTCCCTAAAGGAAAATCCAGGAAAACCAAGCAGCAGCTCAGGAACAGGGCAAAGGGCAGGCAATCCTGTGATGCAGTTCAGGCTGGGCTGAGCTCAAGCTTGTCAAAAGTCCTGAGTGAGGGAGGTGAGGGGAAATCACAGAATGGGTCAGGTTGGAAGGGACCACAGTGGGTCATCTGGTCCAACCTCCCTGCTTAAGCAGTGTCGTCCTAGAGGACATTGCATAGGAACTTGTCCAGATGGTTCTGGAATATGTCCAGTGAGAGTGACTCCACCTTCTCTGGGCAATCTGTTCCAGTGCTCGGTCACCTGCACAGTAAAGAAGTTCTTCCTTGTGTTCAGGTGGAACTCCCTGTGCATCAGGTCCTGCCCATTGCCTCTTGTCCTACTGCTTGGCACCACAGAGAAGAGCCTGGCTCCATTCTCTTGGCACCCTCCCTTCAGATACTGATATTGGCAAGATCAAGGTCTGTTAGTGCCCTCAGGGCCACCGGATGGTTCATGGATGTCCCTGAGATGTGGCTGTCCTGAAGCCAATCACTGGGGTACAGGCAAGGATGGCTGCATTATGGTGTTCAAATGGCCAGCCCCATGGCTAAGCCAAAAGCTGCACCAAGCGCCACACTGTGCAGGATTTGGCCTCATGAGGTGGGAATTAGTGGTAGGTTTGAATCACTTCTGGCAAGGCCACGTGTGGGGCTTATCATCCCCAAAGCCCAGCTTAGAAAGAGGTCTGCTGGAAAAGGAGCCTGAAGTCATGGCTTTGTGTCCATGTATCCACATCACTGCTTGGCCCAGTGAAGCCTGGCAGGCTGGTATTGCAAATACCTCTGAAAACTGTCCCTGAGCAGCTCTCTGAAAGAAGTCCAACCACGGCGCTGATACTGCTGAAGTCAGCACAACCCTGATCTCAGTCAGGTCCACTGCCCAGGGAGCCAGGCCACGCTTCCCAGCGCTGCACACTGAGTAATCAGCTCTTACCATGCAGACGAGCCCCGGGAGATGAGCAGCAATCAGCACTGGGACTCGCAGTTCTGGGAAGCGCAGCCCTCCGCTTTCAGAAATATCTCACTGCAGGAGTAATGCCGCTCGAATCTTGCAAGTAATAAAAAGTAATGGGAAACAGATGCTGCTGTACCTTAGATTAGAATCTATGTTTAGATTTCCAAGATAATTTTTATCTCTGATACTTTGGCTAATGTAAGGCCGATATGATAAATGGATTTTCTACGGAGTCTGAGAAGAGTGTGCCTGCTTCCAAATGCAACCTGATATGGATTTGTCTCTGGCAGGGAGACGGAGAAAAGAAACAGAACTGGCCTGAACGAGGGTCAGGATGGAGGATGTGTTACATGTATGAGGTCAAATGACCCTGGACTGGTGCTGGAGAGAGAAGAGTCACATCTCCCCTCCCGCCTTCTCTAGGCAGGGTGAGAAGGACCATCCTGCAGGACTCCTTGGAGGGCAGGGGAGCCTCCCCTCCTTCCCTTCCTAAAGCAGTGCAGCCTCCTGAGCCCATGTTTCAGAAAGACCCTGGGAGAGCCTTCACTTTCGCAGTAAAGTGAAACCACGGTCTTTAAATTCGAAAGGGAGTGAGCTCAAATACCCAGTACATTGACTTAAAATCAGCCACTGATGGAGAGAACCGGGTACCACACTCCAATAACCATGTTTTCACCAGCCCACAGTGCTAGGATGGGGTGTAGACTTCCGTGCACATCCACATCCTCCTTAGTTCACCTGAACCCTGTTTTCTGAAATTTACTTTTCTCTGTAAGAAGCACATCCTTCAGTATACCCATAGCTGACATCCTTCAATACCCCCTCTTCCCATCACCTCTCCTGAGGCCAGGCACAGTTTGCTGCCATGCTGCAACTGCATTTTCCCACCTCTTTTTCACACTGAAGCCATGGCCACAAACAGTGGATCCAGTCTTGCCTTGGTCTGCAGCCAACAAGGCCAATGGCAAATCCACGTGGCAAAAAATACGGGGATTTTATTTTTTCGAAATTGTTTTTTCTTATTATTATTTTCTAGCCTGAAAACGTTTGGCAAAGTAAAGCTCATCAGTTTCTTCTAGCATTGTAAGCAGAGATTATGTAATATTTACAGTGATATTAATGCAATCAATCAGCGTCAGCAAGTGGAGATGTGGGAGCCAGCTATGCACAGGAGAGAAAAGTGGGGAAAAGGAAAGCACAAAGGGGTCCCTGTGATGGCCAGGGAAGGATGCCAAATAACTTCACTGCTTTCCAAACTAATATGTTACAAAATAACACAATCAGCTTTGGCCCAGTTCATTAAAAATAATTGACTTGACTGAGCAGTGACTTCCCCGCAGCCTGGAGATGCCCACGAGCACCCAGGCGTTCCCATAAACACCTTTTCTCCTACCATTTGAACAGGAAGACTTTGCCCAGCCCTTCTCCAGCTCAGTCTCAAATGATGTCAAAGAAATCCTTGTTGGATCTCGGGTCACTGGGAATGGTGAAAGAGTCATGGATCAAGAGCCTGCACCAAACAGAAGGGCTCAAAAGAAGCTGTTCTTCCCAAGATGTGGAGCCTTGCAGCATCAGAAAAGTGGCTTTGCAGCCCTGAAGACCTCATACATAGTGGCTTCTGCTGCTTTGTTTTCTTTTTCTTTTTGCAGGTGGAAATACTAAGGTCCAGAGGGGATTGTTGCCAGAACTTGATTTCTGCATCGCTGCTGGAGAAATTTTTGGCAGCGGGGAAAAGGTGTTGTTTTGCTGTACAAGGGTGGGAAGTGGGATCTGCAGATGATTTGAGAAACTCTTCAAACCCAATCCAGCCAGCTGCCAGCCAGGCAGGCTGCAAAGGGCTCAGCAAATGGCTTCCAAGGAGCTGGGAATGCACTGAAGAGCAGCAGCTGGGAGGTTGCTCTGGTCCCTGTCTACCAGGATGGAAACACTGCAGGCATTACTAAAGGGTATCTTGGAATAAGCCTTTCCTAAATAACTGCTAGTGATGTTTGGACCCCAGCCTATAGTTTGGCAGTGGCCAATTTTGGCATTCAAATCTTGATGTGGACTGTCTCGTATTCTGGCAATGCCAGAACGAGGGATCACTGCTGCCCTGGCTGGTGGGGCACTCTTGCTAGTATGAATAGGCAAATCATGCTCATGAAACCATGAACCCAACCTTCTAAAGAGGCCAGAATGGATGAATTAACATAATTCTGTAATTTTAAAATGTTTATGTAACTGTTGAGATACTGGATTGGATGTTTCTTATATACCAGTAGAAGATCTGATCACTGACTTCGGCTGGACCACTGAAAAGTTTTGTAGCTAAACCTGGCTAATCCAAGAAATTCAGATCTACCATGAAGGGTCACTGTGTGTCAATGTGGTTGTCTGAACCAACTAATTACAGCTTACAGAATGTACCCTTGCCTGATGCCTAAAGGACAAAACCTGCGTATCTTTAGAAAAGTGAATATCACTTGAGAAACTGATACAAGATACAGTTAAGAAAAACTGAAATGATGGTAAGCATGTAGAAGCCTGAAACCCTACAGCATTTTCTTTAGAGGACTTGTTTGACTGAGAATTCACTTTAGCTTCTGGAGTAAGAAATTCCCTGGTATGCTTCACTTGGAGAGAGGAAATTCTATATATTTTAAAATCCAGCAAGTGCAGTAAAAGAACAGGAGGGACATACTATTTTTCCCATGTTCTTGTCTGTTGTGTTACCCCAAACCCAGAAGCATGCTCAGGTCACAGTCAAGGCAGACCTACTTGAGGCTGATTTCTTTTTCTCTGTTGATCTGCCAGAAGCCACCATGAGGAAATTCCCACACCTTCAGAAGGGTTTACTGATACACACCTTGGCTGAAAGGGAAGGGACAGGTGAGTGGCAGAGCACCAGCTTCTGAGGTCCTGACCCCGGTGCAGATGGAGAGAAGGGTAGAGATGATGACTCCTCAAACACTGAGTTTGGAAAGAGCTGATGGCCCAACCATGATTGAGAAATGGCTGTTCTCTGGAGGAAGGTCAGCATGTGGGCAGCAGTGAATTTTTCAAGAGCAGACCTCCCCAAGCAGTTAGTTCTGCACTAAGAGCCAGTTGTCTTTGAACAAGCACTCGACATGTGATCATTTTGGGCTCCTTCCCATTTAGGAGTATGACTCTTGGGGAAAGTTTGACATCAGATTATGCCCTGCTCAGAGAGTGCAAACCTCTGTCTCAGGCCAAGTTTTGTGCATTTCTGACTCCTGAGTTATGCTCTTTCTTCTTCTCTGACCCAGGGAGAGTATTTTGGGCTGAATTCCTAGTGACATGAGCAAAAATTCCTAGAATAAGACCCTTGTGCACAGATGGAAGAGCAAACTCTTTAGACCACAACCACAAACCACTTCCATAAACTCCAGCCTTTTGCTCCAGCTTTAGGTTTCCTTGTAGAGTTGGAAGCCTTCCGGGCAAAGTTCAGTGCTCTAGGGAAAAAAGGACTCCTTTTTTTATTGTTGCAGAGACCTGTTCCTTGCACCATGGAGGTGCTCACCAGATGCCTAGAAATGTTTGTCACTGGGAACAAAGGAAAATGAACATTTGCCCCAGACAAGTTTAATCATATAAGCTGCTAAATTAGGTGGCTGATCTGCCTTCGATCTCTTTATAATCTCTGTATAGATCTTTTTTTCTCTGTGAGCATCTTAGAGCTGGAATTAACCTCATGTGCAGGGAAGAGCCTTACAGAGTAACCTTTCTCTCTCCCCTGTACAGAGGAGCTCTTGAGCAGTTTAAGCCAGGCAGCCAACTTAGACACCTCAGGTAGACACCTGGATGTGTCATCACCTTCATCACCTTCTGGAGATGAATACTTATCTCGTACTCTACCCTCCATGTCTCCATCACACAGGAAATGCTCCATTTGCGCTTCAAAATGTGGACAACACATTTCCCAACACTGAACAGATCATGAATAGAAGGGTGACCTGAAATTCTTGTTCCAAGAGGTCAGAGAGGAGAGCAGCAGTTGCTTTCTTTGGTCTCTGGCGATATTCACAGCTTTCTCTGTATGTCACACTGAGGCAAAAATTATGCAATGCCCTGACTGTACATTTATCCACACTTCTGGTGCTTTAGCAATCTGGTTTCTCAGCTAGAGGCTGGAGCCAAAGTATATTAAGAAATAAGCCTGTGAGTTGAACATATGCTATCAGCAAAGTCTCATTTTTTTGTTGCCACTTACTATTTCTTAACAGGAGACTGCACATGGGGCTGTAATGAGACAGGAATGATGCAGGGCAAAGCCCTGAATTGCTTAACACCTTCAGGCCACTTGCTGCCACCAGTGTGCAGTGCAAAGGTGTCCAATTTTAACCTTCCCAGTTAGGGCTAATGGAAGGACACATCAACAACAAAAACACTACAACAAGGACCCAAGATATTGGCAATCACCCACCACCGTGTTGTGGGCAAATAGGGAATAAGCACAACTAAGCTGCAGATGACCTCAAGATGAAAGATGGATTGAGGAGAGCTGTTCACCCCAGTTCAGGAGAGCCACGGGCTTGGCCACCAGTCCTCAGCTAATGCCGAGTCCATCCTGTCTGGTTATAAACACAGTGCAGGACTTGGCTGCTGCTCTTGTCTGTATTTCCATTTGTGCTGATAATACACATTTTTAAAGGCGATGCTAATTGCTGCACTAGATTTATTAGCATGAATATTATCCATCCTTTCCTTTTACCCTCCTCTCCCCCTTTCAGCTCAATTCATCACTTTTACGAGAGGGCGAGTTGAGGACCACACCTCCTCTGCTCCCCAGGGACAGCACTGTGGACATCAGCTCCACCATCACCCATGGATCGAAGAGGATGAGTTCATAGAAAGTTGTGGGTAAATGACCGAACCAGGCACAGGGAGGCCCATTGCATTATTTTCTCCTGAAAATCCCTGAGCAACTCGAGGTGCCAGTAGTGTAGCATCTAGTTTGCAGCAGGGTAAAGGAGAACAAAGAGCTTTTGGGGTGGAATCCAAACCACATCCTCCTATCAAACCCTGCCGAGCCAGGATGCTAAAACGGCTGAGCCTGCAGCACGGAGCTATATAAACCTGCAGGGGTAACAGCCCTTGTTTGGTGCCAGGCTCCAAGCTATAGTGAGTTTTACAGGAGAGGGGTTACAGGCTTCTAACGGGATGTAAATTGTGTTTCAGAAAGTGTGGCTGGTGTCTGTGCGGATCCTGGAAATCTGCATCTTTCAATGTAAGCATCAGTGGTGCCAAGCAATTACGATGTTTATAGAAACTGATGGCCTACATCTGTTTAAAATACTTCCCAGTGTTTAGACTGACAGGATAGAAAACATTCTGCAAGGAGTAAGCAGAAATTGGATGGTTTGATATATATATTTTTTTTAAGTTAGACGAACTCACACCAAATTGATTAACTACTCAAATTCATTAGCACTGTAAGCACTGTAGGGTGAACACATGCCATAAACCTGCCTTCCTGCATGATAGAGAATTAACAAAATGTAAGAAAACTGTTCCAGAGGGTGAAGCCTGTTTGGAACTAGACTGAAACTAGAATGTAGTCTCATATCCCAGCAGCTTTATACCCTTCCTGCTTGATCTTAAGCAAGACAAAGCTTTCTCTCTATTGAGAAATCAGCCAGTATTTCTTTGCCTCAATTCCCAATCTCTACAACAAAGATAACAACCATTCTTACTCCAGTGTAGCTGTTTATAGATAGAGCTAAAGAGTAAGCAGAGATCCCAGCCTGACCTACTTGCAAAGAGTAACTAGATTGGTTGCACTGTACAGAGAACCCTGACCAAATCCTTTGGCTTTATCTCACCTGCCTGTGGTGTCTCTTCATCTCCGCTCCAACACTACCTTTTGCTGCTTTCACTTCTCCCAGGCTTTGACTCCATCCAGGAGACTCTGCAGAATCAATCATCCCTCTTCACACCAAAATCTGGCACCATGGGATGCACCTTCTATGATTCAGGCAGTTTTGGACATAGCAAAACATCCAGACAGTTTAGGAATGAAAGAAGCAGAAATTGTGTAGATTGTGACCGTGAGAGCAAAAAGAGCAGAGCTATACGGTGCCGCAGTCCAACAGCCCCCAATGACACAAGGGCTCTTTTGAGGGACCTCAACAAGCCAGTGCAAACTAGAGCTACCTCCAGAAAACCAGGGATTGCTTCAGAAATGGCCAAACCCCAGGATCTGATGGCCAAGCCCTGTAGTTTTGGCAAAGCATCTTCCCTCAGCTGCAGCAGCTCTAAGCAACACGAACAACACGGCAATACCCAAATTCTCGTGCCTGTATCCATGGGCTCACTGGCACAGCCACCCTTAGCTTCCTCTTCCTTGAACTTTGGCTGCTGTGCTGTAGTGCTTTGCCACCTGACTAGTCAAAGAAGCCTTCCTTCATTAACAGCTTGGAATCTTGCTATAAATCTCCCCATAGGGCTCACTCTTGGGTGACAGTGTTCCAGAACAAAGAGCCCCATTCACCAGACAGGCCTTTGGAGTTCATTTGCTGTTTTTTAATGTCAATCTTAGAGGCAGGGGGTGCAAGTTTTATGGACAAAGCACACAGAGACCCCAGAAGGGACACCCTGTTCTGGAATTAGTTATAGCCAAGTCCCCTTGGGCATGGCTGCTGCACAGCAAGTGGGAAGGTCTCTCTCAGTTATACTGAAAACAAATGTATGGCAGAAAAAACCTCAGTCTCTGGAGCTCTCCCATAGTTAGCTGTCAGGATTATTATGGTATCTAGCCTACTAAAAGACTTACAGTTTCCATTCTTTTTTGCCTCCCACCCAATCCCTTGCATTTTTAGAGCTACTTATGTCACACACACACGCAAAACTCCAGCACGAGAAGGCAGCCACATCAAGCACCAACAACACAAAAAGGCAGCCACCATCTCTTCCAAGCCCTCATTCCTTCTGTGCTATAAATTAGTACACAAATTATGTAAATCAGAAGCACGTGCAGAGGGGAAGTTGTTCTCCCTAGCACTGGCTGGGGAAGGACTACATCTCCCATCAGGAAGTTCTCTGGGGTACTGGGATAGAGTTAGCCCTGCACTTTGCACTGATGCTTGGTCCTGCCAGCCTCAAGCACCCCCACGGCTTGTGTTTGCTCCCACTGGTATCCTGTCCCCTCTGCAATCGCACCATCCGCACGGGGCTCTGTGTGTTGTCGCAGCACTGCTCCCTCTCCCCCAGTCCCTGAGCAGAACTGTGTAAAACATGCAGATGTTTTCATCACTAAACTTATGGCTGCCCTGAGGGCATGTGCATAAGATTACCCAGTGCTCTTTAAATCAGTCCCAGAACAACCTTTTGCAGCCACTGCTAAACAAAAGCTTTTCCAGCAGAACTCCATTTTTCTTTTCTCTGTAAGAAACCCTTTTTTTTCGAACTAGCTCAGCTGTTACACTTGGGCACTAGCTGATGGAAACACACACAAATACCTGCAACTTCACAGAAATTAATGGAAAAAAACCTGCCATTAAATTCAAGGAGAGTGGAACAAAATTTTACACTCGTTTTTTTTCCAGGGAGGAAAAAAAAAAAAAGAGTCCACATTTAAGCAAAGCTTGGTGACTGTCCTATCACCCATGGATGACATAAAAGTTCTACAGAAGTGAGCTGCTGCTCCACCACAATGGAGGAACTGTAAGGATGCAGTCTGCTCTAGGCTAAGCCTCTAACCTGCTCCTCCTGTGTCCAAGGTGGCCTGAACACCAGTATACAATTTGCAATGCTGAAGAAAACACGGGGCAGGTGGGCACAACATCTACCAAATCCTAAAGGAGTGTTTTTAGACTTTTATTCTCCTACCAAAATAGTTCAGCCACTGACGTCTCAGAGTGGGCTTTATAGGGTGAGGCTGTGTTATGTTTCCATCTGGTATGACGATGATCAGGGAACATGCTATTCCACACCCAGTTTGCATCCATTATGACCAGTCCAGAGGATGGTCCAGGCTCTCAGGGAATGACAATGCTTGTGCTTCTCAAAAAGCAACCCTGTTTGCAACCTGTTTTGCCTGTCCTCCCTCTCTGATCCTCTCACCCATAACCGCAGCTTTGCATCAGGCAAGTGACTCAGAAATGCCAATACGACATGAGAAAGGGTGTCCTTGCCAGGTAAATGAGTGCCCCGAAGGGACAAGGGCTTTATGGCTCTCCTCAGAGCGAGTTATGTTTACATCAGCCAACGGGGTTGTTCTTTGCACCAGGATGGACAGATGAATTTTAGACAAAGCCAGCCTAACAGCTCTGCTGATACCTTTCAGGTCAGCTACAAAACCACTTGCAGACATCTGACATGATCCTGTGTACTGGAGCTTGTAAAGGTTCCCATGGGGTCATCTGGGACTGACTAATGTCCAAGGCTCATGGGCTTGCTCAGCATTACTGTGCACCAGAGCAAGGCCAAGCCAACCTGTCCAGTACATGGAGACGATCCTGAGGACACATCTGGCCAGTGCTGAAGGACTTCAGCATCTTCAAAGACGACCTCCATCTGAAGGGATACAGCATTACCATCTGTGTGAGGAGTCACGTCAGGGTCAGGGCTCCGAGAGAAGTTGTCCCTACACAGCACCTTCTTGGATCTGCTACACATTGATATTTCCATACAAATAGACTTGGAAGCTGCTCACATCAGCATTTAGCTAGAGGAAATCCCAGTCACGAGCCCACCGGGATCAGGGGAATCAAAGTGTTACTAATAAAGAGCCATTTCTCACCCTCCCAAATCCACACTCCAAACAGTAGGATGCAAGAGGGGGGATTTCTCATAAGGCAAACGTCTCCAGCAGGAACTGGCACATTTAGCACTTCTATCATGACTTTCTCTCTACCACACTTCCTCCGTGCCCTCTCCCAAGCTCTGTCAATGGCAGCACGCTCTCTCTGTGAGCAGAGCCCTTTATTTTTAAGAGCAGCACTGTGCACTCCTGCCAAAGAAACCAGGATGGTCCCTGGCTGCCACGTCTCTCCAACTTAGCCCCACAAATCACAGTGGCACCAGATGAAGCCTTTGGCCATGTTATTTCATGAGGTTTACTCATCACAAATGTTGACAGTAAGGATCAGCTTTAAGTAACAAACCAGAAAACCAATTCCCTTCCATATATTCAACAAAATCCTGTTGCTCCCTTCAGGAGGAAACATGCTGCACAGGGTTATTGTACAGGCACAAGAGGAAATCACTCTTTGGATTTGGAAAGTCGATATTAATGGGTTCAGACTGCAGCAGAGGGCATGTTCAATTTGCAATTGGGTTACTTTCCCTGGTGCGCTCTTGATTCTATTTTCCTGGCAAATTGTGATGGCTAATAAATTGCAATAACTTTGAGTTTACATTATGACTTGCAGAAGATTATTTTGGGCAGTAACGACATTCCCAAAGCGGAGGGTCTCTCCAGTGGAATATCTGGCATATGGAAGCAATTCACTATTTACGGATTCAGATGAAACCTACATATTACTGATGAAGAAACCATGTTTTGATAAGGTAATAGGCAGTGGTGTGAGCTGACAGACATGTTTCTGAAAGAGAAAAAAATATGAAGGTCCTAATGCTTACTATGAAGCCAGACTTCTCCCAGAGCTTACTGAGGCCAGTAGACCGAGTCCTCCAGGCTTTGCTGGGGTTGAAGATCAAGTCTTCACCCTCCTCACGATAGAAATATATTCTGGGTCAGCTCACTCCATCCCGGAACACTTTATCCTACAATAATATTCCGGCCTCCCACTTATTATATGCTGAAATCTGTTTATTTCCTCTGATATCCAGCTCTCTCTCCGTGTCTCCTTTTGAAACCCCCAGGGCAGACGAAGCGGGAATTTTAATTTTATTGCGCTATTTGTCAAGCTTTTTTTTTCCCCTCCCCAAACCCTGTTTACACAGAGCAGCCTTCCTCCCTGATCCCCTCTGGTTTGTCTTTTGCTTCTCAGGCATTTCCTAGCTGCTGTGCTTGGGCTCCACCTTGTCATGTAAATCCAATTTAATTTGCACAGTTCTGCTTGACTGGGGCTGTTTTCTAATAAATTCAAGCTCCGTGAAAAATTCCAACCAGGTGATACACTCAGAGGCAGCAGCTCCTAACATAGTTTGCAGGAAGGATCTTCAAAGCACACTCTAAGAGGAGGCAGGTGGCTTTCAGGGCTGATTGGTCTTTTGCTTCTAATATTGACTTTTAATTACCAAAAGCTAAACCTTGTTTTCCTATATGATCCATTGCTGCCTCAAAATCCATTTTGTCCTGGGGTTATTGACACAGTTGGAAAACTTACTGTGTTTACTCTTTTTGAGAAATAGTTTAGCTTTCATGCATTAATTTCAAACCAAGACTGTCTATGCTCATACTACAAGCTCAAATTCTGCCTTTCTTCATCCCTATCCTTAGAATGGAGTTGTCTGCAGAAACTTCTAGTGCAGAGATGACAACGTGCAGGAAACAAGGATGAAGAAGAAGATTTATTTTATCGTTTTAATATTTATCAGTGGGTGAAATTTTGGGAATACTCAATAAAATAAAGAGAAAAAAAAAATCCTCTTTGCAGAACGAGGGTGGTTGAACCTTAAGGCCCAGTACAACACACTGAGACAGTGAGTGTGGTGAGAGAAATAAGTGAGAACTCTGCCCTGCCCGGCCTAACGTGGGTGGAGAAATCAGAGCCAAAAAATCCCCTTCTGGTACCAGCAGAGTCTGGGAGGCTTCAGAGCAGCACCTACAAACAGAAAAGACCCTTTTGCTTCATGGCCCACATCTCAGTGCAGGGTGGTGCCTCCTCCATAACCTATTTTTGGCTGCAGGCTCAGCCCCAAGCACAGGTTAAGCAATGCACGTGGCTTTATCAGCCAAGGAAGTGCTGCACTTACCTCAGCTCTGAACTGGGCTCGATCCCCTGTGAAGCACCTCCAAAAATAGCAGCATAACATACCTCAGGTACAAGAGGCCAGCTTGAGGTTTAGGTGGCATTTATCTACTCTCCCATGCAAAGAAAACTCAAAAAAAAAAAAAAAGTCATCCCAAGAAATCCACAGAACAAAAAGCCCCAGCTTTTGTTCCTCTTGGTCAATAATACCAAAAAATACTCCTCTAACAGCTTTGTAAATACGACAGTGCAGGTGATTTATTGGCACTTAACATTACAGGTGACAGAAAGCGCTGCAACAGTCAAGTACCACAGTCATGGTCATTATAAACATTGTTTTTAAAGGGGTTTATTGCAGAGCTGTAAAAGTAAGCTCTAGGCTAGAAGTTGGCATGTGAGTGCTCTCTTCTTTTGAAGTATTTATTGACAGCAGAGATTTGAAAAGGAAAAAAATATCAATTTGGAAACTATGGTCTCATCAGACTTTGAATGGCGAGTGTAAAAAGGGAAGGAGATAAGAAAGGGGAGAAAGAAGAGAGGGAGCTGTGCTGTTAAGATGAATAATGTCCAGCAAATCATTTTCCAAGAAGATCTTTTGGGTTCACCTTTTTCCATCCACAAGTGACTCACAAAGCAGTGGTTTCTACAAAGTTTCTCAGTCTTTCAAAATATTTGCCCAGCCATTTCCATGCAGCTATTGGTGTGTAATTTACAGCTTCTCACAGCAGGGAATGCAAGTCGCCCTGGGGTAACACATGCCATTGGGAGCTGCTGGGAGAGCTGCAGTTCTCCTGGCTCCCTCCTTTCACCAGAGGAGGAGGAATTTGTATCCAAGCGGATCAGCCCTGCCAGGTTACACATTGGCAAGAGCAAAGGGTAAATCCCACCTGGCCTGATTCTCCAGCCAGCACTAGAGCTTCAGAAGTCTGGTCCAGGCACAGGGGGCTGTTTTTCCATCCCTGCAAGAACTCGCCAAATGTAGGTACCTCTCAGATTTAAAATCCAGAAGAGGCCACTGGGAGCTTCCTGTACAGGAAAGGCCATTTCATTTTATAGTTAAATGTCACTGCAGAACCAGTCCTGCTCACAAGTCACCTGCACGGCATTTCTGTACTATGAACTGGGGACACTGGAGCATCCCTGGAAAGCCCTGTGCTCAGTGGTACCTTTTCAGCTAATTATAGAAAAGGGTTGCACAGAAAACACTTGGAAGTGGGTTTACCATCCAGGAGGACAGCAAGGAACCATTAACTCCTCTGTTGGCACCACCCAGAGTTGCACTCTGAGCATGTTGCAGCTCAGCATCCCATTTTGATGGGTTACACATGCCTGCTGCACTTGGTGCATCACTGAGCTTGGATCAGAGACAACAAGCTGTCTTCATTCATTGTGTGGCTCCTCCAGGGCAAACCCCACAGTGAAACCTACTTGAATGGGGGAAATAATCTGGCAAATCAGCCTGGAACATCTCAAAGCAAGTGGTGAAGATGAACCACACCTTGAGCAAGGAGCACAGGAGAGGACACTCACTGATTAACACCCACCAGCACTCTGGCCTGATTCTCTGAGAAGATGATGCTGTTTTTGTCTGCCCTTTCCATAGCCACATTCACCACTGAAACCCTCCCACATGCTGAATTATGGGCTGGATGGATGAGTCCAGCTTGGAGCAGATGTTTATCTAATTTGCTTCCACATTTTTTTAAGCATTTCACATGTAGGAAATCAATAAAAGCAAGAAGATTAAACATGGATGTCCAAAGTCTAATTAACATCCCCGCTGGTAAATTGGGTGTGTTGTATCTGTAAAACACAGTGACACCATCTTCCTTTGTAACATGCATGAATCCTAGGGGGAGCAACCAGAAATAACACAATGATGTTGTTAAGAATCATTTATTATTATTATTATTACTGCTAGCTTGGGTCAATCAACTCAGTAAGACCAACACAACCTCTGTGAATCACTTCAACTCTATTTTAAGGTCTTGAATAAGACTTTGATGGGACTCAGTGTAAAAATCTACATATGGGTAAGATGCAATTACAGAATTTTGACAGGGGCATTTGACCAACCCAAAAAAATCCATGCATCAAACTGTCATCATCCCCAAATGTGCATGCTTCAGATTTTCCAGTTCAGCAAGGTTAGAGAACATTACAGCTTTTTATGTATTTAAAAGTGAGAGTTAAAATATAATTACAATATAAAAACATTATAAAATAAAAAGCTTACTTTTTATAAGCTCGCCACACTGGAAAATTTGAGGCACAACAATCTTCTCTATAGCAGTCTCAATATTATGGTTCCAAGTTCCTCACACCTTGTAACATAATTAAGTGTCCTCCTGAACGCTTTGTCGCGCTTTGATTTTTGCAGACTGCGGCCAGGAATGGTTGGTTGGCCTTCACTCCCTCCAACCATCCCGACACTTGGTGGCTTGGAAATAGATTGCTCCAGGAGCAAGTATGAGAAGTGAGCCCTAGGGGTAGCTTTGGCTCTATAAACTCACCGCATACAGGGAAAGAGAGAGAGTGGTCAGAAATATTTTCTTCCCAGATGTAAACGTGCAAGCAGGTGCCAAAGGGTCATAACTACATGACTGCATTTAGCCTGGTGACAAAATAAACCCCTGTGTAGGAAGATACAGTAGTTCAAACCAATAGGTGAGGGGGTTCAATTTAAGCAAAGCCTAAAAAAATTCTTTATCAGAAGGAACAGCGTCAATATATATAAAATCTTTAACAAAATATTGTCCCTGAGGTCACAAGTCTGAACTGCTTTCTTTTTCTTATGTTCTATCAGTGTTTTCAAATATCCATATCCTGCAGCCGTAGTTCTCATGTAAGCTTGGTCCATGCTGCCAGTCCTGTGGCAAAGGGATATTAGCACCTCATGGCCACATGTTGGAAATTGGTTATTCTTTGGCTCAAAGACTTGTGCATCTTTGAACATCTGGGCTGAAGAGGTTCATGAAGTAAATCAAAACAAGTTACAGGAAATTCTAGACATGGCAAAGATTCTTTGGTTGCAGGATTGATTTACAGATTGCAAGAGGTGTTGTGCTGGTTTTAGCTGGGGTACAGTTAATTTTCATGGTAGCTGGAATGGGGCTGTGTTTTGGATTTGTGCTGAAAACAGCAGATGGAATGTTCAGAGTGATGGTGTTTGTCTTCCCAAGTCACTGTTACACATGATGGAGCCCTGTTTTCCTGGAGATGGCTGAACACCTTCCTGCCCATGGGAATGAATTCCTTGGTTTGTTTTGCTTGCACACATGGCTGTGCTTTACCTATTAAACCATCTCTATCTTAGCCCACGAGTTCTCACCTTTCCAATTCTCTCCTTCATCCCACCTTGGGGAGTGGATGAGATAATGAGTGGGGCTTAGTTACCAGTTGGGGTTAACCACAACAAAGGTATTGTATGTCAAGATACCTCCAGTTATGAGCCCAGAACTTTGCTAAAGGAGCATAGAGGATGTTTGGAGCATGGATTAGAGCATTCTGCACTATAAGGACACCCAGAGAATATGCCCCAGTCCTGCTTCCAACATAAAACCTCATCTGTGTGCTGACTCCCTGCCAATCCTCCACAGAGCTTTATTTTGTAAAGAGATTCAAGAAGGTGGTCGAAGAAGAGCTGCAAAAGGCTCCATTATGCCCCAGCTTCTGGATGATGTGGCATGCATTGGCTGTTTCCATTTTGATTCAGCCCCTACTGATCCGTAGACAGGAGGGACTATAGGGGTAAGGACCATCCCTATTACATCTCTGGGGATATCTCATAGAGAGTGGACACAATGCTGCAAAACTGGGCATGTTATGACAACTTAGGGTGGATAAAAATAATCTGCAGCAGGGCTGATTCTTAAGTGTTAGGGAGGGCCATAAGGAACGATACTCAGATTTTGGAAGACTGAGTGGAACGTTCCAGTTCTTCCCAAAATATACAGTGGAAATATTTGGGCTCAGAGAGAACAACTACAGCCAGGGCAGCAAGAGAAACAGTTCTAGTGCTGGCAGTGCTGGAGAGGTGGAGAGCTGACTCAGAAAGAGGATTATCTTTCATGCTGCCGATCGCAACGTCCTCGCCTGGCCTTTGGTACTGCGTTTCACGGAAAGCCAAATCCCCAGCCATGGGTCAAGCCAAAGAGAATAGGCTTGAACGTGGGGCAACTGGCAACAGAAAGATTTCTCCAGACACTGACTGTGGGCCAGAGGTGAGCTGATCCCTGATTGTTATTGCAGGCTGAGAGGTGCGGTGTGCTTGGCAGCCCCTGTTTCCATCGGCTTGCATGGGATGGATGGGGGAAAGCAGGGAGGTAAATTCATCCAGGCTACTGTCTCTGGCTGCCTTCTAAATAAACCTCTTAGTGGGACAGTCTTACCTGGTTCTTTGTCTTTTTACACAAGAGGTCGTCATTTATTGAGGGAGTATTTCTCACAAGGACATTACAGCACCAAGAATCACAGGACAGAGAAGTTTCTTTTTCCTTGTTTGCTTATTCTGTTCCGCTCAAACCATCATACAGAGTTCCTTAGTGGTTTGTTCAAAAACATGGACTGAAGACAGTGAACTGCTTCCAGACTGGCCTGCAGTTGACCACACACCCCTGTAGTGTCTCTATACATTTCAGGTGTCACCATAAAACAATGAGCAACTAATAATCAAGTTAGTAGCAACTAATAATCAATTAAACTAATAGATTATAATTGGCATCCCATCATGGTGCCCCCGGGGCACCAAGACAAAGCACCTCCTCAGATCAACATCAGCACATATAAAGCCAGTAGCATGAGACTGCAGCAGTTATTCCTTCGATTTGTGGGAATTTAATTCAGGCAGCAGCTGGAAGACCAGCTCCTCTTTTCCTTTTGGCCTTTGCCATATCTAAATATGGGTTAGAAAGGGGAATTTCAGATGGCTTATTACAAAAAGGACACCATGTTTTGGGGTGTGTCCCACAGTACCACCCATCTCATCAAATCAGGCCATCAGCTGAGGACCAGAGCTGATTTTAAGGCCACACATCCCAGTTTCCTTCCCATGGTAACCAGTCATAAAAGGCAAAACAGAGTCAAACAAGCATCCAGGATATATATTCAAGTCCCACTGTGTGGACCTCACCATTGGCTTACTCCAAAGAGTGATGGTGATGCTATTTATGAGACTGACTTTTCCCCACCCTCACTGTTCAATTTTACTATTTTTGATCAACAGGCAGGAAAGTATAAATAAAATCCTCTTAATGTCATAGTTACTTTTTGAGCAGGAAGTGACACAGGTTGACACCCAGTCATTAATTTGACATGAGGTAGTAAAATAATTTGATTTTGCTGGCAGAATTTTGTAGGAATTAACCAGCTGGAATATTTATGGTCAACATATTGCTTTCACTGTAAAGGCCAGTATAAAAAAATGGAGCATTATCATTATTTATTAGGAAAAGGATCATTAGCTATTGACTTTTGGAAACAGCAACTTAGAGAACTTTTTGCTTTTCTGTAAATATCCCCCATAATTTGACTCTAATTTAAAATTATTCATGAAAGGGTGTTTTAAAAGAAGTAGATATTGCAGAGAGAGAATGGGTTTTAGTGATGTGTGAACTTTGCTCCTAAAGAAAGAAGGAGCACATGTGCTACAGCCAAGATGACAGCGGCCATAAGTCAAGTGTCCAGTTATGTGATGAAACCTGAGGAGGTCAGGGAGGTCTTTGGGCCTGTGAACACCTTCAGCCAGGCCAGGGAGAAGAAAGGACTGAAAAGGCTGTAGTCTACTTGTCATAGCCATAGATCCTAATCCCACCACGCCCTTAGAACAACCACCCAAGGCCAGGGAAGGACTCTTCACAGAACATGTTGAGTTCAAAGGGACCCACAAGGATCATCAAGTCCCGTTCAGTCCCGCACAGAACCATCCCCAAGACTCCCACCGTGTGTTTGAGAGTATGTGCACCAAGACTCTGGGTTGTATCCTCCTGGTCCTGCTCTGGAAAGCTTAACCAGCACATACCCTATTGCTTCAATAAGCAAACCCTTTACATGCACAAGGACTCTCTCTCCCCGAGTAAAAGTCTGCAGCTCGCCCTCTCACCTGCAGGTGTATTAGAAGAGCAAAGGTGGCTCTGTGCATAGAGGGGAACTCTGCCAAGGAGCAGCCATGTACATTGCTCCTCGAAACAGGCTCCAGCCCTGGATGGCAGTGGAGAGGGGCTGCACTGTCCCCCACCCTCCTGCTGGACACTGAGGTGAAGTTTCCCCTCCAGCTGGGGAGAAATGGAGCGCAGGTGGAAGCATGTGGAGATCTGTATCAGGCTGCAGTCAACAACAACGCATCAAGCCTCCTGCCTGACGTATCAGACCAGACTCCTGAGATGAACTGACTGATCCAAGCCAGTGCTCCCTGCGCAGCCTCCACCAGCTTCCCCTATAGTGTCACTCCATGCAGAGGTCACCTCCTCCCTGCTCCTTCATGCTCTGCCACCATCTTGCTCACTCAGCCTTAACACTTATATTCCCAGTACTGTTTAAAATGCTGCAGGGAGGGCGGGGACGTCTTCCCAGCACCTCCAGACAGGACTGAAACCTGAACGCTTGCACAACCAGCCTCAAGAGGTGACAGAAGTACCAATGATCGGAAGATGAAGGATGATGCTGGAGTCCCTGAGAAGGGATGAGCTGCCAGAAAAGGACAGCAAATCCCACAACAGTCATCCTTGTTCCTTTGACTCAGGTCCCACAGGCAGATGCACCCAGCTCTGAGCCAGCGTCAGCACAAGTAGCACCACAACCAACACATCCTAATTTGATTGCTACGGCGCCTGCACTAATAAGGTGATATAATAATGTAGAATGTGACTAATAATGGGCACAGCTGTGTACTAACATGCTCAGGTGTCTTCTGTCTTACATCCCATCATCTTGGAGCAAAGCAGAGCCAGTTCTGATCTGCAGGCAGAGCCAAAAGCTCATTGCTGTTCTGGTGTCTGCATTGCCTCTGTGACACCTCATGGCCAAAATTCCTGCACGAACCGACCCACAGCGAGAGAGCCTCTGCACCAAGGAGATTTATATGCTCAACAGCAGGAGATTTTGGGGGAGCAGATGTAGAGAGAGGGTCATGCAAGGTCACGTTGGAAATATACGGCTGAAGCAAGAGCTTAGCCCAGTTGAACTAACTTCTTGCGCAATGGCAGAACCATGAGACCATCCTTCCTCGTAACTTTTCCATGCCCTAACAAGCCTGGTGAGGAACTTAATGACATCTGCGTGTTCTTGCCTGAGCAAGGACCTCATGATTTGGCTGGATGCCATGAAAGAAAGATGTCCAAAAGTTATGAAAATAAAGGTATTTATCTTCATTGTTAGAAGCAGAGACTGAGCCTTTTATTTCCCTCTCTTGGAGGATTAAGCTCACAGATTTACAAAGAACTGGTTGATTACCAAAATAAATACGTGGTCATGCCAATTTATAGGACACAAATGTAGGAAACCCATCCAACCAAATCAGGCAAAGTGTAATTCATGTGAGAGCCCTCAGCATGTGCAAAGGGCACAGTGCATGTGGAACAAACTACATAGGGAAAACATGCTAGAAACGTCTATCTGCAGGAACAATTCCCAGCACAGCATACAATGGAGCTATAAAATAAATGGCTTGGCTCTCCACTGGAAGCAAAGCCCAACTGTTCTCAATGAGAAGGAGGATCATGTATCTTTATAATGAGAATTCAGTCATTTTTAAATGTTGGCTTTGCTCATATCACCACCAAATCTGTCTGCTGAGCTGACAGGCTGCAGACTTCATTTGGATTTCTAACTGTGATTACACATGGCAGTGATGGATACCACAGGGTTTTCCGGGGCTTAAGGTTTGGGGCTGGCTTTTGTTTTTCAGTTGTTTGGGGCTTGGGATTGAGTGAGCTGGTGGGGTATTTTTAGTGTCACTGTCCAGTGAGGCTTAAAGAGCTCTTTCCTCATTTTAGTAGTTCTGATAATGCACAGAGATGAAAGCAGACCCTTAACAAGTTCTTCTTTATATTGGCAAAGCTGCCCCTTCTGCGATGAAACCCAAGAGCAGTTTTTGCTTTCACTGCTCAATGAGATGGAGCAGAACATGTTTACTGAGCCTGAACATACCATTGCCCTCAGAGGTGTAAGTACCACCCTTTGCAGCAAAGGTGATCCTCAGAGCACTAAAACATCTGCTTGCTCAGTGAAAAAACAACCTCACAATCATGTTAACATTCATGAGCGTGGCACATTCAAGAGTTAAGGGCCCTTTCCTCTGTTGTTTCTTATAAGGCAGAATCACTTTTTATAGCTGATAGTCCACAAAGGAATGATGCATTTCACAGTCATACCAGCTCCTTTCACAGTTCAACCTGGAGAAACCTGAAGCTGTCCATTAGAAAATGAGGCAGCCTTCACACAAGGCTTGAAGCCCCATTTGGAATCTGTTCTTTCCCAGCCCTGCCATCCACCTCAGACTGCAAGGCTACAGACAAGCAAAGCACTTGTCTTACAGTGCATGCAAAGCAAGAGGCTCTATAGCAGCCTGGAGCAGGGATGTCCAAGACTTTACAAGAAACAGGCACAGAGAGAGTGTTTGTAATTTTAAAAGTCAATTTCTCCAAATATTTGCCCCTACTATTAAGACTAAAGAGCAGAATGTCTTCTAGTTACTGCTGGGGAAACCAAGTCAATGCTATGATCTCTAGGCATCACAGCCTGATCTCCAGTGGGAAAATTAAGTGGCACAATTTTGGAAGCAGCAACCCACCTATTAGCCTGATTTAGGGCACCGTTAGGCAGAGTGGAGCTTCAGCACTTGAGAAAGAGGTGGTTGACCTGACTATTGGAAACAAGTTCACTGCATCCAAATCAGTGAACTGATGACATGCGTGGAGTTCACAGCATGTTCTTTGCAAGTGGACACGAAGCAGCTCATAAAACCGTCTCCAATCAGTTGCCAATATCAAATGTTCTCAGCTGAGATGATCTGGTATGGCACAGGGCTGAATCTCAAGCAAAGGGGATCTCTCCCTTCTTCAGAGCATTGAGTAACACCTTGAGTTCCAGCCTACTGTGGCCTTCAGAGCAGCAGTGCATGGCCAGGTAGCATAAAAGCAGCTCAGGAACATCTAGACTGTCTCACAGTCCTCGAGGTGATAGGAACACCAAGATGGAATCACCAAATCATTAAGGCTAGAAAAAAATCTGTAAGATCAAGTCCAACCACTAACCTAGATGCTGTTTGCTCTTCATGCAGGGGTAAAAGGCTGGTTAACAACGCTTCTGGGACTCCCACCCCAGCAGTGAGTATCATCCTGCCACTACACTGACAGAAAATTTAAAGGCAATAATGACAAGTCCACACTTCAAATCAAACAAAAGCACAGATTCCCCACAGTTAGCTCAGCAGCACACAGCTGTATTGCTCCCAGCACCCCGGCTAAATGCTGCTGTGGCACAGACCAGCTGCAAGTGTTTTGTCAAGGAAAGGGCACAGAAAAGCCACGCAGGGCTCCAGCTTTCCCCAGCAGCATGTCAGCTGCTTCAACCCAGCACTCCTTTGCGAGCTTTAGCCATCTGTGCACGGGCCTTGGGGCCAAAATGAGGAGCCTTCCCAGTCACAGCTTTTGGAGGGGGCCAAAGTCTCTGTACATTGTGAGCTGTGAAATATATGAACTCCCAGGCTTTACATGAGCCTCACTCTTCTGTGCAATATCACATGGCTTTTGGATTTGTCTGCCCTGTCCACCTCTCCCATGTGTTTCCAATAATTGCTTACATATGGAGGGGTTTCTTTTTTTTGCCCTTAGAAGGGACAAGCTGTTGTTCCCCCTTCTTAGATGAGGCTACAGACATACACATCATTTTTATTGGTGTATTTTATTGCCCCTACTTCTTTACAGCACATGCCACTGGTCTCCTAAGCCTTCCTTTTCAGTCCACTGTTTACCCCTGCCTCTGAAAGGTCTCCTCATTCCCCATCATTTCTCAGTCAAAACAGGGGCCCCTAATTAAGAGAATGCCTTATAAATTTCCCCACATCTAAATAAGATCCAGAGGCTGGCTGGGGAGACGGATCTGGAGACAGTGGGTAGGTCTGACATTCCTCATGTTGCACACAGGCTTTCTTTAGCATCACTCTACTTGGCATGTGAGCTGGGTCTCAGCACTGGCAGCCAGTGCAGAGACCCAAGCTCATATACCCATCCCTTCTAGAAAGGAACTACAAATGGAATGGGCTGGAGACCACCCATTTGGACCCAAACTGGGATGCTGACTCTGCAGGAGAGGCAGTCACATCATCTAAGGCTTCCTTGCATGACCTTGTGGTGCACACTGGTTGGAGAGGCGGGTAGCAATCTGTCCCCCAGAAAGCTGGAGGATTTGGTGCTCTCCCAGAGATGTATGTGGCCAGCAGATTCTTGGGGCAGGAGGTGAGCTGCATTCAGAGATTCTTTTTCCCCTTCTAGGGCATATTCTCCCCTCAAAACCCCCAAAACCTAACCAAAAACCAGGATGGAGGTTGCTGCTATGAAGCCCTGCCTGGATATAGCCCTGTGCCCAGTTTCACACTGACTGGTGCAAGGCAGCTCCCAGCTCAGCACACCCATCCCATACACAGCCAGTCATCCAAGCCCCCATGGAAGCACCCAAGAGGTTTGTCCTGGTTTGAGGCTCCTGGGTTGCCTCTTCTCTTTCCATTGGTGCCAGGCGTGCACAGAGAACACAGGTCTTCACACAGGCAGGATCACCCTGTGACTTGCACATTAATCACCCAAATTACGCATCTAAAGCAGAATGCACAAGTACAACCCTTGGAACTCACAGTAACAACAAGCACCTTGCTGAAAACCTCCTCCTTGTGGAATAATGATGTTGGAGGCCTATAACTCAAAAAACGCAAAGGATAACAGTGGCCTGAGAGAGAAAAACCCACCCCACGGTATCAGCACATTACTTTTGTCTGCAGTCCTGACTCTTGATCAATACTGTGCCTACCTAGGGACTTAAGCCCAGCCTGCGATGGTGTCTCTGCATTACACTCACACACAATAATTTCCTCAGTGTACACACTGCTGGAAACACAGTCGGTGCCAGAATTCCCCGATACCAAATCCCTCCTTGGGCTGGTGCCCAGTACTCTGAAAAGGCCGGCAACATCTGGAAGCAGTGACACTGCACATCTGCAAGACCCTCAGAGTTACAGGATGGAGGGAGAACTACCTACAGGATTAGTTCTGTTGATAATTAATTCCCAAATAGGAGGGCACTACATGTACTCACCTTCCTTAACACTTTAATGCTTGAAGTATTGCATGACCCGCACACGATGCTGCTGCTGTAAACAACCCTTGGGGTAGAAGTAGATGGAAATTTTGCTTGCACTTGTAACAGAAGTGCAGCTGGGGAGGCTGAGCAGGTAGGATAAATCTAAAGAAAACATCTCTAATTATCAAGGGAGTGATTTTGAGTCTCTTATTCACATGGAGCAGTAACAAAGCAGATCATTTGACTGATTATCAGCATTACTCAGGGGACTAGATCCAGGGTCTAACCACAACCAGAACCTCTAGGACCAAACCAGGGTCATACAAAGCTTCTTCAGGCTTTTCCCAAACTTGGGATACTCATTTTCCTCCTCACACTGCACACGACATGGCTTTTCTGCTATACCCAGCAAGATACCTTCATGCTTCCAACATACTGTTTTTTCTGGGTGCCTGGTATGGAAAAGCACAGAAGAATATTTTGTGCTTTTATTACAAACATTCCCTATTTAGACTTCTGGCATAATTTATACCACAACAGACAAGATACAGTGTCACGGGGTTTAGAGGAAGGTATCTTTAGTGCACTTGTATTTTTTTTTCTTTAAGACATTTGTGTTTTTACTGCTAATGAAGTCCTGATTTCCTGGCAGCAGGGGCAGAGTTAGCAGAATGGAAGAGAGGGCAAGAGGGACTGTGAGCCCACTCCGTGATTCCCCCAGCACTGCAGCCCATGCTACGGCAGAGGGGCTTTGCTGCACATCACAGCCCACCCTGCACCTGACCTGACTTTTGCAGGCATACACAATTCATGCGTGTGAGAAAGCCCAGTGAAACCAGTGGGGCTGATCAGGCTCTGTTTGCTGCGCTGAAGTGTCTGGGATTGATGACAGGAATTTTATCAAATCAACCAAAAGTCAGAGAATCCAGAAGAATTTAGAAAAGGATTACTTCAGCTGCTGTATTTGTGTAATAACATCTCCTACTTGAGTCAAGGTCTATGAAATTTCAAAGGGGCTTTACTTAATTTGTGTATGTTTTTCTGTTATTTTTACCCCTTTAAAATGCAAAATCCACCCCTTGATAGCCAAGATCAGGGATCTCAAGCACCCCAGCTACCTTGGGAGCTTAGGGAAATGTTTCCCCATGGAGATTCTGTACAGAAAAGACATCTAGACCAACAAACCACTGCTGATACAGGCTATAAATTAGCAGAAGCCACCTGCGCGCACTGCGGGAGCCATGCTTTGTACACACCACAGACCGACAACAATTTGCACAAAGAACAACACTTGCAACCATGATGGAATTTGAGGCAATGAGGCTTCCTGATGCTTATCTCTGACCTGAGAACTAGGCTCATTCCGGTTGTTTTCTAAGTCATCACAGATAAATGCTGCTTTGCATCCTCAGTGGCCCCAATCCAAAGCTTTTCCAAAATCAGAAGCTCTCAGGTCAGCTTCAGTAGCCTTCAGGAGTGTGTTTTGGAGAGGGTGGGGCAGACTGTTTGCCTTTTTTTGCTAGTGAATAAACCCATTATGTGGACACCCAGCCTTGAAACGATGAGAGATCTGGGTTCAAAACGAGGTTTTTGTTTCGCTGTAAATCCTATTTATGGCTTAGGGTGCAGCTGATACGCCGTTAGCTTTTATTTCATTGATAATTCTGTGATTGTAGTTGAAACCTTGCAACTTAATGAGCTGATGTTATTACTCATACTGTGTGGCCATCTGGAACCAGTTTGGTCAGAGAGCCCAAAGCACCACCAGCCACCTGTAATGCATTAAGCCTCAGTCCAGTACCAGCTCCGTGCATTGGGAAAGCCAGGCCTGCATAAATACTAACCTGTGAGAATGTAATTGGAGAAGTGATATTTAAGAACTTATAGTTTGCCAGAAATGCTCATTCTCAGGGGAATGTATGCAGAGGCTTAAAGTTTAAAGCCAAGCGGTTTTTAGTTTCAGCATTGTGAATCAAGGAAAAAAAATCATTGCATATGGATGTCGTTGGACTGTCCAAGCCGCCGGGTCTGTTCAAACAGACCAACCCATGCCAGGGCTTTCCAAAACCAAGGTTCCCTCCTCGCACCTGAGCCTCACACTGCACACGTTGCTGATTACTGAGGTACCATCTCCACACATCCCTCCAAAGGGACTAAAGAAATAAGGAGTGAATGCTCCATAGGGCTTTGCAGTCACAGAGAATACGCTGCCGCTACAATCCGAAAAAAAATTAATTATACAGAGCTTTCGTGTGGACAACAGAGAACACAAAGGCACAAACCAGCAAAATATTCTATTGAATATTGTGATCAGACATGAACTGCCTCTGGGTCAAAAAACAGATGGAGCAGCTGCCTTACCTGGAATTCCCTGCTGTGTCCTGAGCAGACCCAGTTTTGGTGGCCTTCTTCTAGGAGAGCAGGTGAGCTGAAGTTGCTGGTGGCTCTGGCACTGCTGCACCAAAAAAAGTGCCTGTCTTGGCAGAGACATAAATTAACATGTTAATTAGCACGGTAATTAACATGGTTCCTCTCTGCTCATTGCTGATTTACATCAGCTGGAGGTATGAAACACTACTCAGGTTTCAGGGATTTGGGTAAAATACAATTCAAGTAAAATGCATTTTTTTCCTTTTGATTTTTTTCAAATCTTTTTGGCATTTCAGTGGTAAAATACATGTTGGGAATTGATTTGCGTGCTTCCCTGACAAACACTGATGTCTGAATCTCAGACAGGCTGTGACACTGACTGAAAGCAGTTTTCCTGGTTGTTTTCCAATGGCTCAAGGACAAGGGTTTCTCCTGCTGGGACTTGATGGAGCTGGACTTCATGTTCCTTATGGGTCCCATCCAATTTGAGGTATTCTATGATTCCAAAGCCCTTGGTTCAGTTAGTAACACACAAAGCTCTGATTCTTCAAGGTAGGAATGCAAATCCAAAGGAATAGAGATGGCTCAGCCCTTGGAAGGGTTTCCATTTCTTTTCTCCCCCTGTTTGTCCTGCACGAGGGAACTTTGCAGTGCAAATAAACAACATGTCCAGTCAATATAGGCCTATATGAAGACATGACTTGATACGTGAGCATTTTGTCTTAGTAGGCACCCTTAAATGTTTTACGAGTTCCATGTAAACATATAAACATGACATTTGTGTGAAAATTATGTTTTATTCAGCATTTTGTGCGTTTTACACACTCAGGATACACCACAAGGGCTCAGCATGGCCAGCACCATCACATCCATATGTCTTGCCTGAATTTAGATTGTGTTTTATTTATTTTTTTTGATTTTATTTTAGTGCATTTTGGTGACAGAAATTTATCTGTTTTAGATGAAGGCTGCAAGTACCTTATTTCTTTCCCCCCTGCATAATCCAGAAGTGCTTTGAAATTCACAAAGAGCCATAAAAAAAAAAAAAAAAAAAGAGCCAAAGAGAATTTTTTCTGATCTGGTTTTGATATAAGTGATGCAATACAATATAAAAGAGCATCTATAGAAAGCCCACGATAACAGCGAAAATGTGAAGAGGTTTCATTTTAAACCCCAAAGTGTGGTGGATATATTAAGTAAGAGTTGGGGGGGNCATTCCTCACACACAGATGCTTTCCAATCCCATGCCTGTCTGGAAAACACTCCGACCTTTTCCTCCCCCCATCCCCATGGCCAGGTAGGAGCTGCAGTGGAAGCGTCACATCCCATCTCCAAGCCCTTGGAGAAGAAGTTGTCCCCTGGCCATGTTGACCAAAATCCCTGAGTTCCACTGTAGAAAATGCAGAATAAAAACAAATCCCAAAAGAAGGGCTGAATTTCCATGTGGATGTGCATTAGATGGATCTGGCAACTCTTTTATTTTCTTAGTTCTCTGTCAGAATATATTATGATACAAACCTTTCTGTCTCTCAGACATAAAGTCTTTTTTTGTGGGACATTAGATACTTATTTCTTCATGATCTTTCAGGCTCCATTTTTTCCCCCAAATTTCAGCAGATTTTTCAATATTTTGTGGTGGCGTTTTGAGTAATTCCATGCATAGAACTGTCCAAGGAATTTTTCTTTGCAATAGTTCTTCGTGGGTTGACTTCCTGCAAACATACTTGAGTGAGAGGTCCATCAAAAATGTTAATGTCTCTCAAGTTGGGTGAAGATTAAGATGGGAGGATAAAAACCCACAAAAATTTTGAAGCTTTCACGAAAGCATTTAGGAAAGTTACTGAAAATTCCTCATATTTTCTGGGAAATTATTATTTAAAAAAAAAAAAAACCAACTCAAACCAGCAGTGTTCTACCTTTTCCCTGAAATGCATTTGTGGCTTGGACTGTGATAGAAATCTCTCTTGCCAAAATTTTGTTCGTCTGAGCATCTGTGACTCCATTTACATGAAGGCAACAGGAAGAAATCCCACACAGCCTGGTCTAGTGGAGGGTGTTTCCCACGGTGAGGGAGTTGGAACGTGGTGATTTTCAAGCTCCCTTCCAACCCAAAATATTCTGTAGTTCTATGATCATCCCCTGTGATTGCTGCTTACTGTTGGAAACCTTGGGCTTCCACCCTATGTTTGAACCTCCAGATAAGTCCTACTGCTTCCCTACTTCTTATTTCAAGTCACCTTATCCAAGGTGTGCATCCCACACATCCTATATGCTCTTTTCCTGACCGTGTCAGCATCCTCCCAGCCCCCTCTATTGCTATTCCACCCGTATTTCTTTGATATATAAAATCTCTGAGGTTTGGATGGAAAGATTTTTATTCCAAATGTCTTTCACACTTAATCAGCCTCAGGAAAAAAGAATACAAAAAGAGAAAAATAAAAGAAAAAAAAAACTGAAGCAGGATTCTCGGGAAGGTCAGTTTGAAAAACATCAGTCACAACATCCTGAAATCCTCCTTCTCACTGATAACTATGACAGTGAAAAATGCCACCCTCTCACAGCTGGTGACAGCTCCTGTTCCACGTGTGCTCCCATGGTGACAGCAGGGACAGAGCTTATTTCAGTGCTCTTCAGATACCTGGTGCCCTTCAGGACAGGGATGGCCAAGCACAACCTGCAGCAGATGTGTTCCCGTTGTATCCAGGAGCTGCCCTTCGGCTGGGATCCAAGCAAAGATGCTGTTTGCTTTGCCATGGTATCTCCTCTAAACCACTTGGATTTGCTCTAGGAATAACAAAAACGCCTTGCCTTTGCATTTTATTCATTCACAGCTCAGATTTCCCAGAGCTCAGAAGTGTGGGCACGCAGGCGCTGCTCACAGTCAGCCCAGCTTTTGGCTGTCAGAATAAAATTCAACCTACACTCAATGCCTATGAGGAAAGAAAAATAAGGAAACCCGTCTAGATTAACTGGCTCACCCCGTGTCCCACGAGTTCTCATTCACAGCTTTCGCTGCCAGCATTGCACCATTGCAAACTGAATGGTTCAAAGCTTTGTTTCTCCAGAGGCCTTTTCCTTCATATAAAACACAGGTTATTGCAATGCATCCCCGTGGCACCGTGCCAGCCACCATCAGCCATCTGCACACACCACAGTGAGTAATTCACTTGTGCTTATCCAAAAAAAAAGGGCGAAAAAGTTCATTCATGGACTGCACGGTGTTAGGTGGAGGTACGAGGGCTGTATCTGTCCTGGACATCTGCTCAGGGTCACCTCCAAACCTCAACAGCGACTGGGCTGTGTCACTTAGCCCAGATCTGTGCTATACCCTGCCACGGTTTCCCTAAGCTGTCCCAAAAGCAAAACCATCCCCCGCTGTGCACACAACTGCCTTTTCCAGTGGCAACCCCAAATTTCTCGGTTTGGGTCTCCACAGAGAAACCAAACCTGCCTCAGCTTTTCAAGCAGCTGCTTTCTCCTGTTACACGATTTGCACCTTGTCCCCATCCCTCGTGCGGTGCGTGAAAATCTAGAAAACGGAATGACCACAGTTTTATAAACGTTGTGGGGAAAAAACACAAACAACACAACCAAGGTAGAGAGCTTGATGACACATTCCATCCATGGCTTGTCCAATCATTTTTGCAGCACCTTACATCTTTAGGTGTCTCTGACCATGGGAAGGGGCTTGGAACTTTAAGGTCCCTTCTGACCTAAACCATTCTAGGATCCTATGATTTAGACCCTAAATCACCCTGTGTGCGTCTCCCCACATATGAAATTGCCTGTGCAGCCCAGCACCGGGGAGAAACTGAGGAGCAGGACAGTGATTTCCAGCCTCCTTCAGTTAGCACACAAACCACTCGATTACTGATATAAAGCAAGACAAAATTACATCCTCACTGTAAGAAAAACCAAGCACAGTGTTGCAGACCCATAACCATTTATCCCATTCCTGCTCTGGGCTTACACACTGTCGTTTCATCTTCCAGCAACCTCCACTCCCACTTGAAAAAAACCAGCACAACATGAGCAAAAAAATAGCATTCCACACACACAAACACATGTTTCTCTGTAAATATTTAGAGAACATGCGAATCCTCAAGAGGATGGGGCAAAGCCGTGAGAGCATCAGCAATTGTTCTCATTGCTTTCCAAACCCCAAACGCTAACAACCACAGCCTTTCTCCATCTCTTTCTTGTAAGGAGGGTTTATTCTTGCCCCTGCGCATCCCATCACCGTGGTGTGGGGATGCTTGACACCGTGTGCAAGACACGTTGAGCTCTGCTTGACACTTCATAGGACTTTTAAACAGCAGGTGTGCAAGATGCAAGCTCGGGTCAGTCAGTGGGGATGAGAGGCTCCATCCAGTCAAAGGAAACAAAACAAAACCACTCCTTTTCATGGCTTGCAGCTGGCCATGAAAAGGCCAGAGTGCTGGAGCCCTCCCTAACCTCGGGGCTGCCGGGGTCTTCTGCGGGCGGCGGATGGGAGGGGAGCGGCTGTCTGCCCCTGCCCGCCTCTGTCTCCATGGAAGTGCTTATCAAGTGGAAGGAAGTTATAATAAAATTTACTGCAGTTCCACAAAGTACCACTGTTTGTGTGTTATTAATCATTTACGCGGGTCCCCGTCGGAGGAAATGGCAGCCCCGACAGTGATTTATGTGCTATTTAGATAACCTGAGGAGAGCACGTTACGAGCTCCGTGCCCAGGCTGTTGTCTGCCGAGGGGTGTCCCCTCCTCCAAACACCCAGGGGTCCCCTTGGACCCTCCCTTTCACCTTCAAAGCCACCGCACGCCTTATCAGGGCCACCGCCAAAGCAGCGCTTTCCGAAGGCAGCCAAAGGCAGCAGCTTTTCCCATCACTGAGATCAAACAGTCCCTCCTGCCTGCAAACAAAACCCTGGCTGGAAAACAAAGTGGCTGTCCCCTGCCTTGAGTGCTGAGGGACATCAAGTGCAGGCAGATGGTGATGCTGCTGTTCCCACCTGGTGCTGAGCAGCGCCCAGCACAGGTCCCATCCAGCCACAGAGCCACCCCAGCATGCTCATTCGGAAGTGATAGAATGGTTAATGAAGGGATGTCGATGTCCTGTCAGAATAAAAGTGACACTTGTATAATTTACGTTCGGGGGAAAAAAAAAAATAATCCTTTTTATTTAAAATTATGGCTGGGTTGAGCCTGGGGTACAATATGTTTCAGCAGCAGATGTTGGTGTTGCAAGCAATTCAAGGGACGATTGTGCTGAAGGGATTGGAGAAGGGACCCTGTCCTGTTTGCTGGCACTGAGACCCAGGCTCACCATGTCATCCTTTTCTCGTCCCAGTCATTCCTCCAGCAGAGCTTTTCCCACCCACCATCCTTAACCTGCATTTGAGGTGCTCTGGCTGCTGTAGAATGAGATCTTGCTCTGTGGTCCATTCCTGGATATACAGGAAAGGACTCACAGACCCTGCCCTGCCCACTCTGGGCTGCAGGCTGGATGTGGCTCACTCTTTCTCCAAAAAGCCGCACAATTTCTGTTTCCTTTCCTTTACTCCCCTTTGCTTTCTCCCTTTGTTACCTTCAGGCCAGCAGGAAGGCCCAATTTCACTCATTCAGTCTGAACCAAAACATTTCTCTGCCCAGAAAAGCCTGCAAACCTCTCTTTCCATCCTGATTTTTTCCCCCTGTGATGTGGAAGTTTACATATCCTTGAAGAATCCATGTCCCTATTTCTGAGGCAGCCTAGAGGAAGCATTTTGGGGGATAGGGCAGCAGCACAGCTCGTCTCAATTTCAGTAAAAGGGTTGTTTTTCTGGCCCCTAATCTCTTCTGTGTATCGCATTTCCTCCCTGTTTCATAAATGAACAAATTTACTGTAGTCATTAGAGTTTTACTTCAAAATTAAAGGCAGGCTAATACAAAACTGTGCACATATTAACTTTGACTTTGCTTTGTTAAGTCAGATGTTTCTTAATCGAAACCATATTTTTTGAGAAGTCTGGTAATTTTAGGCACCTTAAAAAAAATAAAAGAAAAAAAAAAGGAGTTAACCTTCCATTAAATATCAACCTCTCTTCCCCGTAAACAACTCAGCTCAAGATCAATGGTGTGACATTTGCTTTCCCAAATGCAAGTGTTTGTTTCTAACTTTTTGTAAACAGAGGTAATGTCTTTGTGGCCTTTCCATTTCAGTTGACATTGAGAAATGGAGTATAAAGATGCAGCCCAGACTGCTCTGGCTGCAGAGCTGCCTCTTTTGGAGAGGTTCAGGCTCCCATGCTAAGGGTGGCTCTGAGGTCCAAGTAGAGCTCCATGGATTAGAGTGCTTGAAATCCAGAAACTTCCTCAGAAGTTCATTTGGAACACCAGAGCTGATATTTTGGCTTCTGCATCATTCCAGCTGGGAATGCAGAAACGCTGCCATGTGCTGCAGGCTCCAGCCAAGCCCCAGGCAAGCTCAGGACTCAGAACCACGCATTCAGCAGGGCAGATGCCCTCACTGCTCCCCGGATGATACAAAGCATGATTTCCAAGAAGCAACAGAGGCTGGAGACAAGTATGGGAGAGAAAAGGCCCCTCTGGCTTGCAAGTGTGCTGCACCTGGTAAGGGACCACTTGCTTCCCGTGTTCCAACTTTCAGTCCGTGACGATGGTTTGGGTACCATCAGAGACTTTAAACAACATTAGATGCCTGTGCTCATCTGAAACAATCCCTTCTTTTCCCTGGATTTTCAGCTTACAACAGCCTTCCCCTCTACGAGGTCCTGTTAAAAATCTCAGTTGCTTCTGCATCTTTTGGAGCCTCAATGCCTTTCCAAAACAGGACCTTATGCAGAGGCAAGGGCAGATCAACTCAGACCCCATGGCAGGACTTGTCTTCAAGCTTGGCAACACTTCAGGAAACCCTCCCCCAAAGTGGTGGCCTCTGTGGAATCAGTGCTCTTTGGCTCTCCTCCTCTGGAATCACTGAGGTTCCCCAAACAGGACAGTTACCCTTTGTGTTCAGTATCAGGTCTGAACACACCCATTTTTCCTCAGGTGCAAGTGCTGTGTTTGCTGGAGTATTAAAACTGCCAGAGAGAGGATTTAGCAGCCTAGGAGACCTTATCCAGTCATGGCATCCCTGTCTCTGCTTCAACCACAGGCTCCCACACTGGCCACAGGACTAAAAATAAATTAGTGGTGTTTGAATCAGAAAGCAAGATGTGCTTTTTGTCTCATCCTGCAGGTTTGAGTAGTTGCAGCAAAAATAACAGATTTGTTTTGTTGTTTTTCTCAGCTTACTTTAATCCTCATGTGGATAAGTTATGGAATTGTGGTAGCAGATTTACTGACTCCAAGTATTCACTCAGAAGCTGCAGACCACTGAAACCCACAATTTTACTTGTGAAGCAATCCCTCTCTGAACAGAAGCCCCAGTTTCATGCTCATAAATAACAACAATAGAGAAAGAAGCAAGGTCTAAATAAGATGGAGAGAGGGTTCAATAACAACCACAGCTCGCTTTTCAAAACAGCCTTATAAAAATGCTGTTTGTACCACAGGTCTCAGCTGGACAATATGAGGAATGCCAGGAATCCGATTTCTAGAGTCCAGTCTTTGGGGAAAAGGCAGTTTTTAAGACATACTTGATGATATGATCCCAAAAACAGTTATATAAATCACAGCTGACTCCGCCCAGCTCCACAACCATGGCAAGGGATGTGCACTTATCTATTACTTTGGTCTGTGTCTCTTGCAGGACAGTTTATTCCAATTCCCAAGTGCTTTATGAGCATCTAAACTCTTCCAGCCAACAGGCTGGAGGAAGGTTTTTGTGCTGAACTCTTACATCCGTGGGTTCATTTGGCTGGCACATCAGACATGAGAGAAAAAATAACATTTTTGTGGTACTAACTCTAACTTATTTACACCAGTGTGAAAAATAGTTACTTCTCCTCCCTGAAAGTGTGGCCAGCACAAATGACCCACACGTGGTGATGTAGGACATCATTGGTGGCACGAGTGATTTCTCACTTGCCAGAGTCCTGAGCAGCAGTTTGACCTTTTATGGGCTTGAAAGCCATTTCTGAAGGTGGGGAAAATGGGAGGTTTGCCCCCGACCTGCTCTCTCCTAAGAGAATTAGAAGCTCTCATCTGCTAAGCTGACATGACCCAGTAATGATTTCTCCCCCAGCCTTCCTTCATACTTTTATCTCCTCACTTCATTTTCCTCCTCAGCACAAAAAATAGCTGCTTTTCCTCACTGACTCATCACCACAGTCCCATGGGGATGCAGGAGGCACAGTCCCACCTTCACCAGGATCGCTGACAACCAGCGGAGGACAGAAACTGCAGGAATTGATCCCAATTTCCCTCGTGGCGCTTCCTAATTGGCAGCACCAAGACGCAGTCCTGGGTTCAGCTGCATCTCTAGACTCCCCATGCCAGCAAGGTATGAAAAGAGACATCCAAAGTGAATCCAAGACCTGCTGGATGCAAACCTCTGTTCGTTATGTGCTTGTGATGCAGAGCACGCATGACACGGGAGTTCCCTGAGGATAGATGGGCTAATTAACACACTGATTGTCTCTGGGGAGCTGGGTTGAAGGAGCTGACTTAAAGCATGGAGGCTTGATGGGCAGGCAGGGAGTCTTTGAGCTTCTTTGACGTGCCACAATAGCAGTTTTTTGGTGAAAAATTTTGACAGCTTCAGAAGCTGAAGGATCAGACCAGGGAAAGAAGAGAGAAGATATAAAGTACATTGGGATGGCGTCCGCACCTGCATACCAGCGTGAGGGGAGGTGACCCTTGGAGCCCCATCTCCCTCTTAGTGGAGGGGACGTGCTGGCCATGAAGCAGCAGGTTACGCAGGCTGGGTTAGTGGTCTCCATCTGCCAAGATGAAATGGCACCAATAGAGACAACAACTGAACGAGGCTGAGTGTTAGGAGGCATCCCCCTCACAGGTGGTCTCTGTAGGAACAGCATCACAACACGGCTCCGTCACCTTCCCCAGTGTCTGTCCCACACCATCTGTAAGACAGAGCAGGGAGCAGAGGCTGCTGATGCCAGGGACAGACTCTCATTCCCAGCAAATAAGGGCTTCACAAGAAAAAAAAGCATGTTCTCTAGATACATCTCGTGTCCACCAAATGCCACAGACCTGTTCCCTACTCCACCTTGCTCTGTGAGGACACCCTCCCTGTCCACCTTGGTGGTACCCAAGCGCATCTTCCCTTCCCCAAGCCTCAGCTGCAGGACATCGGGGTGTCTAAGCCCCTGCTGCTCCATATCCTCAGTCATATCCAGTGTCAGTGGCTGAATTACCCCTGTTTGAGTGCTGCCCTAAGTGATTAACCAGACAAACACCACCCTACAGCGGACCAGCTGGATGGGTGACTTGAAAGCAGTTCTGCTCATGACATGCCTGGACTTTGCCTGTTGAGATCGAAGGGTGAAGCTAAAAACATCATTCACAAGAGAGCACATTTTTGCATTTCAAAGAAAAAACAATTTTACTTGCTAATAAATGATTTGTTTATTTACCCTTTCCTCTCAGAGAATGGTTTCATGGCTACAAGTCCAGATAACTTATGCTTCTATTTAACCCGTGTGTGACTTCGAGGTCATCTATTCAGGGAAGTGTAGTATTTCTTAGCATGGTATAGAACAAAAATAGGCTGGACTCTTGCCAGGTGGGAGGTTTGCATCTCCCCACACTGGAGACACCAAAGTGGCAGTCTGGCTGGTGGCCATGAGGAGCAGGGAGGCCAGGGGCCATCCATCAGGTTGGGTCCTTTCTGGGTGAGCAGAGCCGAGTAAATAAGTAGTTAAGTCCGCCTGCTCCATGCCTGGAATTGGAAAAGCCATTGGGAGTGGTGCTTTCAGTACAGCACAAGCTGTCAGCCAGTTTGTTTTGTTTGCTAATGTAGCCCAACAAGCGGCTGGTGGGTAAATGTAATCGGTTTGAGAACACACAGTTCCTGGACAGGTTTTGAGATATGCCCAATAGTGAACCCCTTTCCCTGGACTGGGATGAGGGCTGGGGTTTTGGTTTGTTTGCTTCCCCTTTGCTTTGTTTTTAATGCAGAGCAGACCTCATTTATTGTAACAGGAAAACCGAGGGCTCTATTAAAGTCATTATTACGCAGTTGCCAAGTTTTTAGAATGTTAGAGTTGGGATTTTTTTCAACAAGAAACATCCCCCCACACCCTTTCCCAGGTAAACATGTTAAACACTTTTCAAAGGTCAGTTTTCCTTCCCATCTCCTCTGTGTCAGAAATATTTGTCTCATATGTTGGAATCTTTGATGTGAAAACACTAATATCTCAGCAATTCAGAACTGAAACATCCATATTCAGGTTCTCAATGGAAAACAGCATTTCCCAGTGGGACATTCCAGTTTCTCCAGGAGCTCCAGCCATCACCCAAAGAGAAGGCTGCAGTGCTACAGATGCCATCTGATTAATCCTCCTTACACCCTCGGTGTACAGGGGGGATTAACCTCAATTTACAGATCAGGAAAAAGAGAGGAAGGAGATGCGTGACAGCTGCAATGAACACAGTGCTTCGCTCAGCCAGGGATTACAACTCATGAACCCCCAGTTTGCAATTCCCTAATTAGTAAAAGACAGAGTTCCTCCAGTGGACCAGAAATGAGTATTTTGGAATAAAGCAAAATGTTTTCCTTCAGATGTTTGCGTTCCTGCAGAAAATTGTGCTACTGAAGCTGGTTACAAGCCCTGCTTCTGCCACTGTCACCTCTCGTGGTTCTGTTAGTGAGACATCCATCTTCAGGGTGGAAATATGTGCTGTCACACCACGTCACAGGAGGAAGCATTACAGAAATGTAGCTATTCAGCAATCTTCGGGGGATCTGGCTGTGCCAGGGACTGTTCTTTCCAGGCTGATTACGACTCCCATGCTGGTTTATTTGCTGAGTGTTTAGGTCTTGGTGCCAATGGAAACCCAGTTTCATCGACAGTCTTTTCTGGCATGAGAATATAAATTTGATTAAAAATTAATTCAAATCACCTTAGTAACATTCAAGAGGTTTTTTAAAACTCTGACAACTGCAAACCAACACTTCTCTAGAGACGGGATAGTTTTTTGCATACATTGCATGCAAACAGCATCTCTTGGCAGCAAACCCAGCCAGGAGAAATCCCAGTGACTCCGAGGCATTGCCCATGGCAGCTGATTTCACTGCTGCGTCTCCGCTGATAGTCTAGAAGAACAGATCACAGTGCCAGGGAGAACCCTGTGTATTTATGGCTGCATCCTACCTACCTATACCCATTGAATATTTCCTATTTATGCACTTTTAAATCTCAAACTTTCATAGGCATTTCAGGTCTGACAGAGTGGTTGGCACGTTTTCCAGAAGAAAGTTGTTTGGCTTTTGTTTTGCTGTTTTTTTTCCCATAGGAAATGAAACAATATTCTATACAAATCTATAAGCTTCACAAATTTTATATAAAAAAGAAATCCCCTCCACAAAAAGCATTCTGATTTTCCTGCAGTGAAAGAGTTGGCATTACACTGACTGGCACATTCCATCTTTCTCTTCCATTTGCAATACAATGATGTAATTTTCGAGAAGTAAAAAACACTTTTATTAGTGAAAAAAAACATTTATTTTTGGGTTTGAGATTTTCTTCCCCTTTGGAAAAATGTTTTCTTTCCTGTAATTTCAGAACGTGCTTTCTCTAATTTCAGATTTTTTCCATAAATAACAATTCCGATTCCTGCCCTGCTCTATTGCATCCTTTATTCAGGATCCTCCCAGGAATGGCATGCCTCAAGGATTAAAGAGATGTAATGTTTGGAGAGAGATAAAGATTAAGTTCATTCAGTTCCTAGACCTCATGCCGGCTCCGAGCACAAGACTGAATTTCACTTTGTATGAGTTATCACAACTGAAACTGCTCTTCGGTGGAAACCACTCTGCAACCATCCATTTGCAGTTGTAAAAGTCAATATATTTAAGCCTGCGGTGCATAACAATGACCCCTATGGATCCTCCAACGTTTTTCTTGGATCTGTATAAGCCTGTTTTTAATATATTACTCATCTAAATTGTTCCTGGGACTTGATTATTTGCTGGAGTTAAATATCCAATCTTTAAAGATTTTTAAACATGTGCACACTGAATTCCCCACTGCAATAAGCTTCATTTAACTCAACTAAAACTGCCGTGCCATAAAAAAACGCTTTAAAAAATCCCAAACTAACTGCTCTCCTGGTTGGTGGAAGCTCCCCAGGCAGGATTCCTTAGTGATGATAATCTCTGGTTTTGGCTGGCTCTGTTTGGTCCCTGGAAGAATAAAAATCCAGTTTTCACTGAGCTGCATAGTGAGGTGGAAAGAGAGGGCACAGCCATCCCCTCTCCCCTGCCGTGTCCTTCCCCATAGTACATGGATACTGGATGTTCCCCAAGGAAAAAAAACGTGGCAAGCCAAGCGATCTACAAAACAATATTGATTTATGCTCTGCCTCTGAAAAGCAGATGAAATCACCCTGGTTTGCATGCGCCAGGGCTCACCGCATTCCTCTCAGTCACCCTGGCCCTGGAGAGCTATTCAAAGGCAAATCGCTGCACACCCAGCGCAGCGCAGGGTCCCTCCCTTTGTCGCCATCAACTTCTGGGGCAAAGCCTGTTGAATTCTAAAGCCCATCAAAGACTGCTCAGCCTTTGCCTGGTTTGCTTCCCAAGCCCCAGCTCCTTTTCATCGCGCTGGTGTAAATTAGGGGCCGGTCTATTGAGGGAGACGAAGCTGTAGCAGAAAAGAACTGGGCCAAAAAAAAAATCCAAAATCCAGTGCGCAGAGTTCAACAGGCGACCGTTCTTTCTCTGTTTCTTCCGCAAAGAAGGAGAACTGGGTCATCGTGAAAATGACTGCACAAAGCCCGGCATTTCTCCCCCGCCTCTCCCATATGGAAGGGCAATTGGGCAATCATGCAGAAAACTGCACAAAGTTCAGCAAAGTATGGGGGTTTTTTCACCCTCCTTCTCCTCCTCCTCTTCTGAATAATCTTCCTTTTCGCTCTACAGCAATGAATACTAACAAGGTGTTTCCAGTGCATTTTCAGAGCATGTTCGGAGCAAGTGCCGAACATTTATTTCCAAAACTTGAAGTTTTGTAAATTGTTCGCCTGTGTGACTTTGAAGTCTGGGGGGAAACGCCCTAATTTATGTATCTTTAATTGATTTTTATGGATATTCAGAATGTCTTTATCTCAGCCATACAGTCAGATTTCTGTGGTTTTGGTCATAGAGCCTCCCTACAGTTTCAACAGCTTGATATCCAGAATTAATAAATCTGATATGTACATGCTTTCACAACCCCCTTGTCTTATTCCCCCAGGGAAAAATATCATCTGCCCTATTGCTGACTGCTCGAATTTACCCCCACAATCTCTCTCCCATCAACATGTGATTAATCACCCTAATCCAGCAGGCACCTTTCAGGAACTCAAGACCTTTTACAAGCCTTAATTAAGCCTTGCAACATCCCCGTAAAATAGGTTGAAGCTGGGGTTAAATGATTTGCCTGAGGTGACAGAGTAAATCAGAAGCAGGGACAGAAATGAGACGGAAAGCTGCTGCTCCTGAAGCACATGCGCAGCTCCCAGGATCGATGCAAGACACCAAAACCTTTATATTTCTTTTTGGAGATAAGATGCTACGGCCACAAAAGCCATGACAGCCACGCCGTGAGGCTTTCCTATCTTGCTCCCTGCAGGAATCTGTCTCAATCCCTTCAGCGTGGGCATCACCTGCAAGCCCAACCTCTGTGCTCACCCACAGTCCACACTGCAGTTCCCCAACTTGTAGAGGCTTTAACTGCTGTAAACTGGCAGCTGAGCCCTGCCCCAGAACTCACTGTCTTTCATGAGCCACCTCTCCCCATCTGACACCCAAAGTGAAGTCAGACCCTTGTCACTTGGCACATCATCAATTCCAGAGAGCGAGTGGGGGATCAGAGCCAGGTGCGAGGTTGCTGAGGTCCAGACTTCTCTCTCATCTTCTCTGCAAGTAGAGGGGAAAATCACCTCAAGGAAGGAGAATCCAGTGGCACCTTCTTGTAGGCAAAAATAGAAAAGGGGCGGGGGGAAAATGCATAACCTTTTTTCATGGCCTTGGAGCTCCCGTTACCTTGCCCTGGGTATCACTTATTTTCTAGATTTGGAATTAGAGTCTCATGCAGGTGGTGATGAGGGCTGTCCATGTGATTTTTTCTTGTTCTCCGCTGAGTTATGAAACATAATGTGACTTTCTGAGGTTGATTTTCTTTTTCTTTCTTCCCAAGAAAAATCTTTGCTTTTTTTCCCTTAATTTGCCCCAGATTTTCATGGCAGAGTCCAACACTAAAGGAATAAAGCAGCAACTCAAAATCAATGTTCTCTCAGCTGATTTAGTGGTTTCCTCAATGACCCAGCAGCAAAAGCAGACTGGCAGGGGTAAGGAGATCTCCCCATTATGCCCACCAAAGTGGACTCTGTTGGGAAGGATAAATACTCACAGATCCAGGAAAACATCTCTTTTCCTGGAGAAAGAGGTTTCCCTTATCCTTCTCTCCACTGCTCACACATCTCCTTCGGGGTACTCCTGAAGGTCATCCAAGGAGGCATTATTCCTAGAAAGTTCTTCATGCTCCAGGGCTTTACATCTCCTCTCACACACTTTACCCAGCTTGGCATAATAGTGAATAAATAAAACATAATCAATTTATGAGGAAATGATGGTCTGATGCCCTTATGCATGTGTTGCCATTTTTGGGGTGGCTGTGCTGGATGGTAGCTCAGTTGGGGCGGTGGGAAAGAGCGAGAGAATCAGCCCCATAAGTCATTACTGAAAACTTTAATCAGAATAAGCAAAGCCAGCAGATCCCCACTTCTTACGGCATCGGTCTTCGTTATTTTCTTGGGGGCCAGCTCAGATCTTTGGTGTATATTTAGGCTGAGGGGCATCCCAGGAATATCTTGCCAAAGAGATTAATTGTTCAGACAGGAAATATTACCCACTTCTGTGATCCCCTGAGCACAAAGCACCTTTCCAGCCTGGTGGCCCAGTCCACCATGTCTCCCCACAGGGAAGAGAAGGCTGATGGAGCTGGTGGTCCCACATGGCATCCCTGGGGATGCTCTCGTGTGCCTGTCCATGTGGGCTACTCCCAGAAACAGCTTGTTGCCAGGTTTGCTCTGCTCACACCACGGAATGAACATCTGGGTGAGTGGCATAACCGCAGAGCTCAAGCATCTATGCTTTGAGAGGTCCCGTGGGAGCTGCATCAAAAAATCCTCTTCCTTCTCCACTGCTGCTCCGCAGTTGTATCAGCCACCCTGTCACACACATGCTGTGCACAACCAGCACACGAATTCCAGGGACTCAGACCATCCCTGTGCGGTGCTCTTGGTCTGGAAGTAGTTAATGCACAAGGTGCCAGGAAATGATGCTAAAAATACGCTACATGGTTGCTCCGTAGAACATGCCATGCCTTCCACGCAGCTTTTTCAGTGGGATTCTTCAAACCAGCCCTTACAAAACATGTTGGGTTGTTTTTTTCCTGCACCTATTTCAACATCCCAAACAGAGCCACAAGCAATGGCTGGGTTCTTCCCTATCCTCTTTCGAGGCCACTGTTCCCAGCTCCCTCACTCCTTCTGGTGGGTTTTGCAACATTTGGCTATTTTGAAACCCCAAGATAAATTTCCAGGCCCATGTTTACAGCAAAGGGCTTGAAAGTACAGATCGTAAACCCCGGAAGGCAAGTAGACACAACTCTAAATGTAATGTTATTCTACTTCCAACTCTTTTAATTAAGCACTTGGGTTGTCAATAGGATTGTGCTTTTTTTCCTGCCTTTTGGAACCACTTCCAGAAATATGAATAGCCTCAACAGTCGGACGTGGAAATCGGAAATCATAAGTGTGCGGAAAATGATAATTAAAATGGAACCAAACTGACAAAAGCTCAGCATTTTCCATGCCATGCTTCCCTGTCTGGCTTGGCTGTCCCAAACTGCACCGGGAGCTGGGCAAGCAGCATCCTAGGGCTGAGACTTTGGGAACAGAGGCTTTTCCTTTTTCCAACACTCAAAGATGCAGGTCATAATGTGCTTCCTGCATGGATCCAGTTGCTGGAGTACAGGCACAGGCTGCAAGGACCCTTATACCTCCCATTTTCCTAAACCAACCCCAGAAGCATTGCTGTTATCAACACTTGTCGCACAAAAAACAGCCAGGAAACAGTTAATTCCAATTAGCTCAAACCGGCAGATAACATTCTTTATATTTTGGCAGTTCTCGTTTTGGAGGAAAAAATATGTTTGTGTTCTTGGAGTCAGCCTGAACAATAAAATCGGATGCCAATTTTCTGGTCTAAATTAGGTGAAAGACCAGACTTTCTATCATATGTGTGTGTCTGTGTGTGCTGTTGGGTTACATGTTTATTTTACTCCTCTGTGTATTTACCACCAAAATCACGGGCTGCCCAGTGAATGTCTAAGCCTGGCAGAGGAACACGACAGCCCAGCTCATTCACTAAGGTTGGAAATTAAACCTGGCACCAGGAAAACACGAGACACTATCAATAGCAAAAGGAGATATTGCCAAAAGATAAACATAATAAAGTCAGTCATTGTCAGCGTATCAAGCGAAAGCCTTTCCAGGGTGTATAAATAAGGGGTTTAAACTTTTGCACTGGTTGAAGTGTTTTCACGTCCAATTTCAGTGGGAGCTGAAAAACATCCAAACCCTGGACTTCAAAGAGGCTAAAATCAAAGGGATTAATGAGTGGTAAAATGCCATGGGAAAAGGAGTAAGACTGGCACATCTTGCATGGGACATTGTCCATTGTGAGCCTGTAGCCAAGGTGCAGGCAGCATTGCCCCCTTCAAAGGAGAGGGAAAGGAAAATATAAGTAAAATAAGGGTATTTTCAGCTCCACTCCACATGCTGTTCCCATCTGCTGGGATCAGCTGTAGGAGCCTGACCAGAGGAGAGCAATGTTGTGATACCACCTCTCTGCTGGGCAGGTCTCAGGCCCCGTGGACACGGGATGGCAGACAACGTGTCTGGGGAGAGGGGCACAGCCCAACCCGCATGATCCATAGGAAGGCTCCAGTACTTTTCTTTCCATACAAGTGAGCTTTCTATAATCTTGTTTTCATCATTCACTCTCTTCAGATGTCACTAATTTTCAGGACAGGCGAGAGGATGCCAGACTCGCAGTCAGCACAGATGCCGGCACGCAACGGAGAAACTGTTCCTGCAGCGGAGCAGAAGATACAACGCAACCCAGCCAAAACACGCTGACCTATCAGCCAAATCAGCCAGTGGCAGCTCTGCTCACAGCACGGTGTCCCCCATCCAAAATTCCTCCGAGCCCTCTCCCCTGGCCGTCCACAGAGGTGTGCAGCTCTGAGGAGAGCTTGCTGGCATCTGTTCTCTGCTCACTTAGCTAGGACATTAAATCTCTGACACTTCCTTTACCCCTTATTCAAAGTGTTCTCAAAACACTAGAGGGAGATAGGATTCGAATCAGGTTTTGCAATCAGAAACCGGTATTTATCCATGACAGAAACCAGCCAGAAACGCTCGCAGAGCCCAGAGCACCCAGGAAAACACAGATGCCACTTTTGAGTGTGGCCAGGTGCAGAGCAGACCCTTTGCAAGAGGGGATTCAAGAGTATTTGGGGTATTTCACTCAAGAAATGCACATAAAACAGATAAAAACTGAGCACAGGCTTAAATTTAAGAACACATTCAAGAGCTTGCTGGCACAAGGGCTCAACCAAGGATTAAGAGCCACACACCACATTACTTTTAATTGAGCTACTGTCTTCCCATATGGTTTTCCTTGGGGAGACCAGTGGCTGGCTTATGAGTTCAAGTAACAACATCAGTTAAAAGAGTATTCGAACAATTGCGGTTGGCAGTTCTCTGAATAATATGAATGTTATAGAGTGTCGGAAAATGTCGTATCATCAATTTTCTGGTTTCCTGCACTCATTGCTTTTGATCTCCACTAAAAGATTTATTGAATGGCTTTCATTTTTACATTAACCTAGTCCAAATTACACTGATTGAGAGCTAGGATTTTTTTTATTTTATTTTATTTTTTTAACTTACAAAGCTTTTTAAAGCTGAGGTTTTCCATTCCTTCCAGTTTTTATTGTTTGAAGCAAAGGGCTGTTTTGGCAGGTTTATGAGAGGGCGTCTGTTTTGCTGACAGACGTGCCTGATAGATTGCTTGCTCGTGTTTTATTTTTGGAGCCATTGCCGTGTTATCTGTGTTTGAAAAACAATTCACTTTGATTAAAATTTAAATCATATACATGGAAATATCAGCCTTTCTTACCACCAGATCTTACATCTCTCCTGTTGAGCCTCTTGTCCTCATCGGGAGTGAAGTGGAATGCAGAGGAAAGTGATTCCTTCCCCTCCAGTAGTGCCCAGGTTCAGTCAATTATTGCTCACAAACAAGGAATAATTCCTCCCCAAGATGCCTTGAAAAGTGAATAAAGACACTTCTTGTGCTGCCTGGGTAACCCAGACATGCCATTGACGAGTGTGAAATTAAAACATTCCTTAAAAAAGAAAGTTATAGCAGCCAGGACATTTGACCGGGGTGATTTCCTGCAGCAGTGAATTTTAGAGTGACCACAGCATGCACGATTAATGATGGATTGGAAGGATTGGATGGATTGGACAGATTGGATGGATTGGGCATGAAGAATTATAAGGATTATTACCTTTCATTTGTCCCAGGTATTTAATCACTCATAGCTTTTAAGCTTTGCCTTGAGATCCCATTCCAAGGATTTGTTGGTTTTTAACAAGATTATTTTCACTAATCTGTGCCACACCATAAGTTTGGGCTGAATTAGAGAAATAAAACTGAGAAGTTTTAGTGCCTCTATGCAAGAGAGTTTGCAAGTCAGTGAGTTGGTGAAACATTGGATATCCTGAGCTGGAAGGGACCTACAAGGATCGTGGAGTCCAGCTCCTGGCCCAGCACAGGACAACCCCAAGAACCCCACCATATTTATCCAGTGCTCTTCTTTCAGGTTTAAATGATACCTTTTGCCCTACTGGGAGGTCTTCCAAGTCTGTTTTAGCCTCTGTTAAAAGAAGAGAAAAATAGACCTTTTATTTAAGTCATATAAAACAAAGATGCCTCCTGCAATACATCGAGACCTTTAGTGGCTGCTGTGAAAAGGGGGGGGGGGGGGGGAAAAAGGACCCCCCCCCCCGAACCAACAAACAAAAAAAAAAGAGCCCATTTTCCTCCACTGCTCTTTGCTTTTAGACAGCCCAAACATGTTAATTCACTGAGCCAAGTTCATCCCCTCAAGGTCCATCTGTGACAGTGCTGATGAGTTTGGCCTTGCTGATGCTTCTTGAAATAGTCTCCAGCCCCAAAATAGCCCTGCACACACACCAGCACCATTTCCTGAGTGGGAATCACAGGAATGGGGCTGGCAGGGAAATCTGGGGCAGCTCATGACTGAACATTGGAGTTGAGGATGGTCCAATTTCCTATAAATACCGCTAAAAAAGGCAGAGCGTCCCTCTCCTCTGCCTCTGCATTCCTGTTGTCCCTTCTCCTCTCTCGGCTGAATTTTCCTACAAGCTTCCGGAAAACACTTCCCGATTTCACACCATAAACATCCTCTGCTTTTATTTGACCAGCGCTTCCTATGCTGTGAGCCCTTCCGCCCCGCTCCTCCAGAGCTGCTTCTATGCTTCCCCCATCTTTGATATCTCAACAATAAATGAAAAACAGCCTTTCCTGTGCTGGGTACTGGCACGCTCTCAGCATTTTTATTCCTCCTCCCAAGTGGTGAGTGCAGGTCACTCCATGCCTGGGTTAGACAACAGCTGCTTTGCCAGAGGTGGCAATGGTGGTGGAAGGACTTTGCTCCCAAATCAAGGCTGGCAGGAGCATCACGGTTTGAGGGAGCTGATGAGGTGTTTTTTGGGGTTGGTCCTGTGCTGTGAGAGTTCTTCAAGACGCTCATCAGTGGAGATGTATGAGGAAGGGACTGACCCCTGCTAGAAGGTGGAAGGTCACAGCCACCCTGATCTCTGTAGGACCATTCCCTCTGAGCCCCGTGTCACTGTCTTTGGATCACCTCCTCCTCCACTGGGCAATTCCCAGAGCTCAAGCCAAGGCCAGCTGAAGGTGACAGATGTTTGTATTGCTTCAGCAGCCTTCAACAAAGCTTCCTAGAAGGAGAGTTTCCTGGAGAGCCAGTGCTGATGGACAGAGATGCTTCCTTAGGAGACACACTGCTGCCATCCAGGTAAGGTCCAACCCCCGTGCTGTCTCTTCCTCCTCTGGAGAGCTTTAGCAACTGATGGAGACCAATCATGCCCTATGATATTATTGTTCTTTTTCAACTTTTTATTCTGCCACTCATTAACACATGAACTTCCCAGAAATCCAGCGACATACAACGCTTTGTGAAGCCGTGAGTGAGCAAATAAAAAGGGCATGTCCTTCACTGCAGACAGCTCATACAGCATGGAATCATGGAATCATTTAGGTTGGAAAAGCCCTCTAAGATCATTAAGTCCAACCATTAACCCATCACTGCCACGTCTACCACTAAACCATGTCTCCAAGTGCCACATCTACACAGCTTTTAAATCCCTCCAGGGATGGTGACTCCACCACTGCCCTGGACACCAGTGTTTGACAACCCTTTAAGTGAAGAAATTTTTCGTAATACCTTATCCCTTTGGTCAGCTGGGGTCAGCTGTCCTGCTGTGTCACCTTCCAGCTTCTTGTGCCCCTCAGCCTCCTCACTCACGAACACCAGGACCCTTTTTGTTGGGCTGATGGGTATGGACTGGAGATGGGTAGGGACTGGAGCTAGAAGAGCAGTGTTCGACCACGCTGGAAGCGAGTGTAACTTCAGGGCTAAGGTGGTAAATAAAGATCCAGTATGTGACTCAGCATTTGGGTGCTTTGGTGGCCTGGTAGTGGGATCTGCAGAATGCAGAAAGGGCCTGAATTTTGGAAACAGCATCAGGTAGAAGTCTGACACACTCCAAACAATTCAGCTCTGATTTAAGGAGAGGCCGTTGTAACCTCAGCTTCTGCAAAAGTCCTTACAGAGGCATTTGGCACTTCAGCAGCAGCTGTGGGAAGGTATTCTGAAAAGAAAGCAAAAGAATTTGCCAGGAAAACTAGGATGAGGAGCAGCAAGGCTTATTTATGGAGAGCTGCAAATGGGCTGTCTTTATTCACCACAATTGTATCGGAGCCACCGGTGGACAAATGCCCTGCTTCTGATGTAAAAATAAGAACACGAGGATTAGTCTGAGAACTATTATAGTTTGTTTCAGCCACATTTTGTTAGTATCAGATGCAGCCAGGGATATACTACCCTACCTCAGAGTGGCCAAAGATAACACGCAAAGCTTTGCTAGAAAGGAGGACTGTGAAAGATGAGCCAGTGATGGGGAGGATGCAGCATCCTGCATTTAACCAGCAGCAGACAGACACAAAATCCTTGTCCCATTACCCGTCACCCACAGTCTCTCCCCTCAAGCAGATATATTTTTGCCACCCTGCAATTCCTAACTCTCATGTTTAGATATCATTTGAGTGCATGTAGCATTGTTTCTTTTAACAAACTTTGGATAGAAGCCAAGAGCATTCTTTGCTTCTTTGTCGTTTTTGATTTGTAATCAGGGAAGCAGCAGCTTCTCTGACTGTACACATAACATAACACAGGAAAGCTGGCAAGGGAAGCCTGATGGCTTTAGATTCAGCACCTCTGCATTTTTTATTGCAGATAAGGCACACTATTGAGAAGAGTTCAAAGCCGTGAAATCCCCAGGATGCAAAAAAAAAAAAAAAAAAAAAAAAAAAAAAAAAATTACACATTTTAATTCTATTCCCAAGAATNTTCTAGCCATTTCAGTTGTGGTTTACCCTGTTGCTCCTTTTCTGAAAGGGAAAGAATATCTCCATATTGTAATAATTTGTGTATTAATAATACTGTGTTGTAAACAGATTTCGGTGCCACTATGGATATTATCTATGTACTCACACGTATATTTTTATATATAGGCAGACGCAGGGATATACAGAAGCAGTCCACTAAAGGGGAAGCACTGAAGGGAAAAAATGTGCAGCTGCAGGTCTCAAACTCAGGAGCCTGACAAGAGCACAGAGCAAAGGGATGTCCTGTCTCGATGGGTGCCTACAGCAAGCACAGCCAGAAACACAGCCCAGAGCTGGACAGGGAGCTCAAGGGGAATGGGAGCACTGGATGAACCTTGCTCAGCTCACATCAGTTCTGACAATTTTATGCCTCTATCACATGAACAAAGAGTTTTAAGGAGGGACTTGCAGAGGGACAGCACAGGACTTGTGCACACTGACCAAGTTCTTGGGATGGCAGCAGCCAAAAGCTGCTTGGCAGCTAACCTGGAGATCCACACCCTTGAACAGGAGAGGCTGCTCTTGGCTTTCCAGCACCACACCAGAGAAGACAACAATGTGAAGCTCACTGTCTAAGCGCCACATGAGTGAAAACAACTTTAAACTCCCTTTTCCTCCAATAAATTTTTCCTTGTGGTGAGACTCAGTAGAGAGTTTAGTTATTTTTTCCAATACACAAAACGCAACTACCAAGCCCAATGCCTGTGTCATATTTACATGAACAAAAGAAATGAAGGACAAAATTAAAGTTGAACAGCCCGAGGAATGGGCTGCAGGAATCCTTGGGAACAACACATTGCCACACAAGGCATGCTCACACAACAACCCCCCAAAACATGGAAACTGGAGGCACCATTAGCACCAGTGGGAGTGAGTGCCCTCTGGCATCCTTTGGGACAGCAGGTTTTGGTCCTCGGTGCAGGCAGCTCATCCACGCCTGATGCACCATTGCCCTCATGTTGTCCCAACACAACCAAGACCACCAGCTTGAGCATACTTGTCCCAGACCAGCTTATTGGCTCCCAGCATCTTGCTGCCTTATTAAAATAACATCCTTTTGTCATCCAGGCCCTAAATACCTCTCTGGAGCACTTGTGAAAGGCCTGAATACCCAAGGACTTCTTCAAGGGAAGAAGAACTTGCTCTTCTCACAGGAGCTGGGCCGAGAAGGCTGATAATCATCTTATGATCACAAATTACTCTTCATAAGGACCGTTTATGAGGTAACAGTTGGCATGTGGAACGCATTTCATTTCACCAGCAGCTTACTGAAAACGAAACATGGTGAACCCTAAAAAGAAACCGTGAATCAAAGGCTGCATTCTTCTCTCCCACAGTGACCCCTTTGTTTGGATCTGCCCAAAAGTTTCATTACGAAAGTCTGATACAGGAGCCTTATTAAATTGTGATTAAATGACGTGTCTACGTAGAAGCCCGCTCATTCTGCTGTTGATGTGGGCTGGATTTCTTAGACTTTTAAAACATACAGGCTTATGAAATAGCTGTAATATCTTTTCCCACGATTTCTAGGGAACGGAGGGTCTTTGCTCCTGCTCTAGTCGTACCTGGCCTCGCTCCAGAGGATAACATTTTCATTAAAAGTGCATTAGGTGCACAATTCACCACGCAGCCGTCCTGACAAAGCGTTGACCTGGCTCAGAAGTCTTAATGGGCTTTGCTGAACTTTGCTGGCCTCTATAAAAACAGAATCACCCATCACTGGATTGACTTTGAGCTGGTTTTACCATCATTTGATCCAGTTCGTTTGTTCCCACTGCTTCCACCTCTTTCTCTGTTTCAGGATTTTAAAAAAGCAGCACAAGCTGAATCATGGCTCAGGGAGATAATTGCTGATTACTTTACTGGAGCAGCACAGCTGACATTGTACAGTTGGGACATCTTAGAGAGGATTAAACAGTAGAAAGTCAAACCCAATGACTTCCCACCATTTCTGAGCAAGTGTGAGCTCTGAGCCTCCAGCAAGCTCGCAGCAGTCATGCATCTTTCCTTTCAGATGACTCACTTTAAACAGTGCTTAGTGATTTATGCACAGAAAAATGTATTAATACGGAAATGCACAAATTCGTACGTCTTAAGGCCAGAGGAACCGTCACAAATGTTCACTCTGACTCTCCGGAGACTGCAGCCTCACCCAGCAACTTCTGCCCGAAATGTGTGGCTTCCGTTGGAGTGAAGGAATCCAAGTCTCACGGTGGAATGCTTAAAATACTTTCTCCTAATATTTGTCAGAAGGGATGTTGTAAAAACAGAATCATAGAATGAGTTCCCTTCCAAACCAAACCAAAGTTCATCCAGTTCCACTCCTTCCACTAGACCAGGTTGCTCCACCCAACCTGGCCTTGAATATCCAGGGATGGGACAGCCACAGCTACTCTGAGCAACCTGTGCCAGGGCCTCACTACCCTCACAGAGAAGAATTTCTTCCTAATATCTAATCTACGCTCTGTCAGTTTGAAGCCAGTCTCCCTTGTCCTGTCACTACATGTCCTTGTAAGAACAACTCTGTGCTCATTCAGTCAATAGCAGATCAAGCTACTCAGGAAGGTGGCAGAGGATGGCCAGAGGTTTTGATGGCAATATGGGTTATTTCTGGGAGATACTGGCAAAAGAGTTAGCAAGAATTCTCCATGGGACATGTAGGGCAACCTGGTCGCCTCACAACCCCAGGAACAGAGGGCTGGATCACAGAGGCACCATCTCAATTGTCCAGCAAAAGCAATTTAAATCACGCTTCACAAAGTACAAACGTGAGTAAATATTTGTGTAAGATAAGATCGGTGAGTGGACGAGCAATATTTCAAAGAGCTGAGCAAGGGCAAACAACAGTTTATACGTGCTGCTACAGAAATATAAAATTAGGAAATGCATCAATGTGTTTATGTTAGGGTAACATTTGCTCTGGAGTGGGTTTCTGTCAGTGGATGTCCCACACATGGAACAGGCAATGGAAATATGAGGGCAGGGCATGTAAAGAGATTTATCTGAAGATCAGTCCTGAATCTCCTGAGGGACTCCTAATCAAGCCATTCACCAGCCACGGGACATCAAAAGGCTTTCGGGAAAGGGTGGTGGATCTGTCAGATTGACATACACAGGCACAGGCGAAGGCAGCTGGTTGCTAAGTTGTATTTTATTCAGAGCAAACACACAGTGAGCATGAGACAACGAGATAATATCTGAGATAATCAATCTTCCTTTATTCAGGAGACAAAGTGTGTTATATAAAGTAGCTGCAATGCTCTGCGACAAGGATACATTTCGGATTTTCTCCTTTTAAATTAATATTTTTCATTAATCCTTGCAGCCCGGGGTCACAACTCTGTGGACATCATCAAAAACCATCCTTATCTGGAGGTTCAGAGAGCTGCTGTACCTCTCTGCCTCCCTCAGCAGACGAACAACGCTAATGCTGACCCGCGATGCTGTGACACAAAAGCAGAATCTGCTCCCAGAGGAGGCAGATAAAAGTCTGCATATTTTATAGATAGGAAGCAGACAGGGCCAGTCTCTCAAATGGTTCATTCCAGAGAAGGAATAGCAACATTCAGCTCTCCATAAATCCCCTCACATTTCCCAGGGATGACCACACTGCAGTATCACATGACTGTAAAAAGCACTACATGGTTTTTATCAAGACTTTGTACACCTCAATTGCATCTTGTATCATAAACAACATCCTCAGCGTTCATTATTCGCTTTGCCTAAGAGTTTAATCTACGGAAGTCAGCAGAATGTCTTCTGCCACAGCAACCTACACCTTCACACTGGAAGCAAAACCATCTGATCCTTCCCATTACCTGGTGTTCGAATCACGCACAGACAGCACAAGGCTGTAGGTAATCACAGTGCAGCAACTTGAGATTTCTAATTTTAGCTATCAAACATGGAAACAAACATCAGTCTACATGACTCGGGCAAGGAACAAGAGAGTCAAGCAAGCTACCCCACTCCAAGCACCAAACGACCACCTCCTTCTCTCCACAGCTTCACTTCTTTTTCCAGATGCTTTGCATTTCCCCCTTTCCTCTGCCAGGTGTTTTTAGCACATCAATGCTAAAAATTTCAGCATGTCCTAGGATCCCAGCCTGCTTTTAACTAAACTACCACAAATCTGTCTCATGGAAGACGTTTCTTGCCAGAAATATTATCTAATTTGTAAGCATTTTATGATTTTCTAAGAGTCATAAAATACAGTATTAGGAAACAAATGGGCAACGGAAAAGATCCCTTCTGGTAGCCAAAGTGACCATATAATTGATTTTTATGAACAGCATCTGAAGAAATGAGTCACAACCCATATGGCTGTTTTGGAATCCAGATATACATCGTGTTTTAAGCCTCTCAGAAGATTTATCCAAGTTTTTCGCATATAATCAATGGTCATTAGACGAGGACATGAATCATTACAGTTCCTAAGGCTGAACACATGTTTGAAGGGTGAAGGTTTCACACATTCTCGCTCTATAAATACCCATCCAAGGTTGTTCAGAGCATGAGCAACTCACATGGCAGAAAGTAAAAAGGTATCACAGAACAAACTGCAGACTCATTACAGAACCCAAGGCCTCCTCCCTTCAATGGTGTAAATGTTATTAGCTTAGGACACCGTTCAAACTCCAGTTGAAGTCAGATGGAAAAACTTTACCTCTAAGGCAGACTGTGTATCCTCTTTCTCCGTGGCTTTAGCCATTTTCTCATAGCTTGGCCCCAGCTGGTGACGAGGTTGGGTTACAGATTTGCTCACTCAACTGTGATGCTGTACAAATAACACCCACACAGTTCACATGTGCACACTCTTCCCATGGACATCTGGGCTGTCCAGCGGTGCAGAATCATCCCTCCCATGGGCTCGTGTTTGCACAACCACACACACCCCACACATGACACACCAGACTCGCTCCTGGGTGCCTCCTGCAGCTCCACCATTTCAGCCCACGCTACCTTTTCCTGCACCAGAGGATTCACATTCATTAGGTGTTGACATCGGACTGTAGCCTGCATCTTCCGAAAGATGCTGAGAGCCCTGTTTGCAATGGCTCCAAGCTTTTGCCTTCCAACCGATCCAAGAGCAGTGGGAGAATTTTGTTTACAATGACAGTAGATGCAACAGATACAAAACCCTGGGCAACACAATCTCCTCAAACATTACTGTAAACTTAAATTGTTTCACACTCCAGCCTCCAGTGCTGGTCCACAATACCCTTCCTCTGCTCATGACTTGCAGCACCAGGGCACCTACACATCACACATTGTGTCAGTGTTCAAGAACTCCCAGAGAGGGGAAATGTCTCCCAGTACGAAACAGCCTTCTTGTTCCCATGGAAATCTCAGCCAAATAAATACTTTACAAGTTCACTTGCCGTGAAAGAAAAGAGCGTAAGCCAGGATTTATGCATGATGCTTCAGGCAAAACATCTCCAGTGCATTTCTTTTCATCCATCAGACTTCTACACAGCCACACTTTACATACACACACAATAGCTGCCCACAAACACCAGAGGTGCTTGCCCTAGATTGCACATTTGTACCTTTGATAGACTTTTAGAACCAGAGAGGACTGTTGTTATAGTCCCATCCAGCCTCCTATAAAACACAAAGCAAACAGTCTCAGCTGATAATTTCAGTATCAAACCTTGTGACTTCTACTTGAACCAGCACCAGACGCATTCCCAACATGCTACAGCTACTTTATTATGTACCTTACAGTTCCTATAGTCCTCCAGGTAAAGCAAAGGACAGAAGGAAGCCGCAGTCCCTCTTGTTGCCTTTTTGTCCTGATAAATGAGGAAACCAACTAAGTGCCAGCAGTATTTTTAAAAGCTGTCTGCTCTTGGAGGTAAGCAAAGCCTCCACATTCCTTGGAAACAGGCTATGGGGTGATAGAGAATAGACCAGGATCCATAATCTGTCATGCAGGTTAGACTTCACTACACTCACACACATTCAGATCCTGCTTTAAGGGGAAGCTGAAGGATTAACATCGGCTCCCAGACCGCGCCTGTTGTAACAAAACCCTTCCCTACGGTTTGACAGAGGCACTAACAGGGGCTTTCACGACGACTGCCAAGGGAAGGCTCCAAGACAGACCAAAAGTTTGAGGTTAAAATTTGAAAGGCAGACAAACTTATCCTCATATTCATGCTGCAGCACATGATAAACTATTCCAGGGGGAATTCTTACCAGGATGCTAGAAGAAATTTTATGAAGGACTAGAGTCATTCATCCAAAATGAGGATGAAAGGGTAACATATTACCTACGAGGAAACAAAGAAAGGTAGTATTTTGCCCTGAATTTTATTATTTTATTTCTAAGGCAATTCAGTCAGGTAAAATTTGGAAATATATTTTAAGTTGAAAATGCCTGTAAAAAACGGATCCAGAGGACCATAATTTCAGGAAATATTATGCCAGTTGTAGCAAAAGGAGAAGTTTTCGTATTTAAGTTATTTGATATTATTATGAAAGATACCAAAACTAGCATTCTTTCACTGGGACATTTCCCAGATTTCCCACCCACATAGAGTCTAAAATCTCTGTAAAAGAGCATTTGCCTACTTTACAGATCAAAGCCACCATCCCCTTGCTTGGCAGCTCATCTAGAAATAGGGCTGACATACAGTTTAGCATCTTTAGTCTTGACTTTAGTAGACATGTGAGTCTTTCTGAGCACATGGAAAATTATTTTACTCCTTAAATATCAGGAGCATCTATCTGGTTGGTTCCCCAGTTACCACAGGTGATTAAATCACCTCTCAAACACAGGTTGGTGTCTTCTGCTGATGTGGAGCTAGCAGGTTCTGTCCCCTCCAGTGTAGCAGGAGTCTCCGTGGTGCTGAGGAGCCAGGTGAATGCAGCCAAACCCAGCCTTGTGGCCTTGGAACTGCTCCTGTGCCAAGAACAACACTAAATAACCTGCTCTCAACCAAGAAGCATGAGCATTTCCAAGCTCAGCTGGGGAGCTGGGGCCTCTTCCTTTTTTTTTTTTGCCTGAGAAAAGTCAAAATGCTCTGAGAGGCCTTGGAAATACAGTCTAGCAAGTGCTGCTGAAGGGGATATTTGCAAGGAACCCTGCCATGACCTCAGCTTTTAAATCACTTCAATCAGAACGACTCAGAAGTCATGCCAATGCCAAATTATCCCCATGCAATACAAGAAAGGAAGCTAATCCCCGCTTCTTGATGATAATTAGCACAATAAGAAACACCTTTCTGACATGATTTAGCTCAGAGCCAAAGCCCAAGCCGTCTCAGAAGAAAACTTCTTCGAAGGAGCAGATGATGACAAAGTCTTGAGTGGTGCGTTGCACCACACCAGCGGTGTTCAAAGAAACAAAACACCTGGCCTTCCTGGCTCATCACTGCATCTGGCCACCAGCCATGGCTCACCTCCCCATGGGTTTGGATGCAGGCAGGAATTTCTTCTTCTTTCCAGTGGCCAGACACACTTGATTTTCTAGCTATTTCACTGAGGAAATAATCCCCCAGGTGATTATGTGCTACAAGACTTTGCGCAGTGACTCAGCCCTTGTGGCTTTTAGTGGAACTGACTTTACAAGAAGATTTTGAGGGGAAAAGAATTCTTAATAAGTGTGACAGTGAATAAATGTGGTAGTAAAAGTCCAGGCAGATGCAGGTTTAACTCCCAGGTGACTTTCCATGCACCTACCCTCGTGCCCAGGCTGGACTGCCTCTTTTTAAGGGAAAAGAAATAACATTTTCCATATGGATAACTTGGAGAGATTGACTGGAGTTTTGTCACTGGCACCCACAAGATGACAGGTGAGGGTTTCAAGCAGAGTGCTGCCAAGCAATACTGGGGAGAGGATCACAGCAAAACAGAACCACCTCAGACTCCAACCCTCATTGCTGCTGTTTCTCAAAGAGTTTGAGGCTGAAAATCCAGAGATCCTTCTGCACCAATCCTTTCCAGCCATGCCACCAAGTATGGAGCAGGGGAAGGATTCATTTCCACTTGTGTGACTTCATCTCTGACCCATTAAACTAGTAAAGAACAGCAGGACTAGAAGATTTAAAAGGTCCTGAAAAGATCTGGGAATGCTTTTTTTGCATGCAAAAAGCACTAGGTGCCCATGACACCCACAACAGGCTCCACTTGGACCCATAGTCAGAGCAAGGGATGCATCTTTAGCCTTGCTTTCCCAGTACAAGCAGTGAGCAGGGTGTATTTGCAAGGCAATTTAGAAACCAAAAAACCTACCAAAAAACTCCAACCTCTGCTGTTCAGAATCAGTTCTCCTCTGGGAGAGATAAGATGAGAAAGAGCAAATCACTTGTGACAGATGGCAAGGGTGGTAGGGAATGCACTAATAGGAAGCACACACATCCCAGGAGGATGAAAGCAGCATAAAACCTTATTAAAAAACTGATTGTATGTCTCGTTGGGCTGCCTCACTGTGATTCCTTTTTTTAAAAGATATATTCATTAAAAGGCAAATCTTGATTTCTGTCGCGAGCCCATTATTACACCAGTGCCTTGAACTGGTGTTAGATCAAGTCTATATACACCCACATGTATATTGGACCCAGATTTATACAGTCAGTGCTACAGGAAACTAAGCACTCTTTATATTTACTAACTATTGAATTCAGGGCATCAGCAGCATGAACTGCAGGGAGCTGAAAAGCAAGTGCTGGCTGCACTGCAGCAACACACTTCAGCTACATAAAATATTTCTGTTCAGAGCCACTGCTGCTGGGCTAAAGGCAGCATTTTCCTCTTTCTTCCTCTTTCCCAGTGGTGCCTAATATTGGGATTATTACAGGAGCCTTGCCTTTCGGCAGTGTTGGGGTCAAATTTCACCTTCAGATCTGGACTTAATGCTTTGTCATTGCGGGGATGCAGAGTTTTGATGGAAACTCTTTTCCAAGCCCTCATGCTGGCTGCTCCACCCACGGCCTGGTGATTCCCACTACTCCACCAGGCAGAGCTTCACTTTTCATTCTCCAGTTGTATACTCTGTTCAACTTAGTCTTTCTCCAAATCCTGCACAGCCCCAGAGCACGCTGCACAGGTCCCCCAGCCTGCTCCAAGGGGGTTAACAGGACACACAAAGTCACAATAGCCTGGTATTGTATTTGAGTTAAAAATATATCTGCCTCACATTTCAAGTTGTCTGGTGCAGACTCCCAGCCCAGCTGGTGCAAGCAGGGTGGCAGAAGCACTCTGCATCCTTTCAGGCACTACCCACCTCCTTAGCACAGGGAATCCTGGAAGGCACTCTTGAGTTTCACGAGAACACATGTAGTGTAATATGAATTTAAGATGTTCAGAGGGCTGGAGCACCTCTGCTATGGAGACAGGCTGAGAGAGCGGGGGCTGTTCAGCCTGAAGAAAACAAGGCTCCAGGGAGACCTTAGAGCAGTGCCTAAAGGGACTCCAAGAGAGCTGGAGAGGGACTTTGGATGAGGGCATGGAGCATCAGAACAAGGGGAATGTCTTCAAACTGGCAGAGGGCAGGGTTAGATGGGATATTAGGAAGTAATTCTTCCCTGTGAGGGTGGGGAGGTCCTGGCACAGGTTTCCCAGAGAAGCTCTGGCTGCCCCATCCCTGGAAGCATCCAAGGCCAGCTTAGATGGGGCCTGGAGTAACCTGGGACAGTGGAAGATGTCCCTGCCCATGGCAGGGGGTTAGAACAAGATGATCTTTAAGGACCCTTCCAACCCAAACCATTCTGCAATGCTGTGATTTATTGTTTGTATCTTCTGACACAAACACCCCTTGTACCTGTTCCCAGGATGTGCAGGCATCTCAGTGGGCCATGAGATACAAAACTCTATCAAAGAACACTGCGTGGAGAAAATTGCATTCCAGTGCTTAGTGGTTTAAAGGACTGATTTAATTTCTGAGATGCAGCCCACTGCTTTCTTAACAGCACATGCTGGTTTTATGAGATGGTCCAGAGGAAAACATCCAGAACACTTATCAGCTGAAACCACAGGTAGCACATAGGGAAGCAGATTAAGGGAATAACATGTTTTGTGCAGGCAGCCATGCCCCATGGAAAAATCCAGGGGATGATTAACCCTGAGTGCAGCTACTCGGATTTAGTACTACAGACCCACAGAAAGATTTATCTCTAATTCTCAAACAGGCAGGAGTTTGGTTGGGATTCAAGGAAAACAGCAGTGGATTCCCTTTCACTGAGCATCCTGAGCGAGTCTGGGCAGACAGGAAATTTCAGCATGAAGCAAACACAGGTAGGAGCTGCTAATTTTTTGAATGCAGCTCAGACCATGGGAGGTCAATAGTAATTCATGCCTGTCACCCTCTCCATGACATGTTCAAACCAGCTTAGCCAGAGTGCTCAGGAACACTGAGACACCAGATCCTAAAGGATTTTGCGTCATTAGAGTCAGGAGATGGTGGAACCACCTTCCATTCTGGGAATTCGAGTTAAGAGTACATAAACAGCTTTTAAGATGGGTCTTGACCGATTTATGAAAAAAGATCCAAGTGGCAGACTTCTCCAGCAGCAGAGGACACTGACCCAGGACTTCTTTCAGTCCAAACATCCAAACATTTGTGCTACTCACAGCAAAACATTTCGGGGTTAGATGTTTGCTGGACCAGCTCCAAACTGTCGTCCTAAACAATTTTCTGTGATCCCCACCATAACATGTTGCTCTTTTTCATTACATCCCTGTTCTCCATCCCTGGGTGTGCCTTACCATCGTGAAATCTGACTCTGCCACTTAATTAATACCATAACTGCACACTGTAACCACTTGCCCTGTGCTGAGCACCATCCCCACACTCTGAGGTATTTGTTGCTGCGACAAGGGAATACAAAGCTTTACATGCAGGAGATGGAAAAGGTTAAAGTCAATATTTTGGCTGGTGGAAATATTTATGGAAAGAACCCATGAATTAGTGAGCTGTGTTCATTCCACTGACATTTCCTAACTGTGTTAACCTTTTATATTTCTTGTGGTTGGCTCCTGTTTAATATGTTCTAATTATATGAGAACCAGGAAGCAAATGAATGGCTGAGATTAAAGTTAAACAACAGCCATAAATACTGCAGGACAGATTCTCAGCACTGAGCCTGTAGATTTACACCTCCGAGTTCAATGCTGTGCAGATGAGACACATAAGGCTATCAGACACATGTGCAGAGCTCATAGTTTCTTGCCCACTCACTCATTTGAGGGCTGAACTTGTCCCTTTGATGGGACTGTGTTGACGTTTCATTGAGCATATAGTAAAGCACATCAGTTCATTTAAAAAGGGTTACCAAAGGACAAATAACTTCTGCAAAAATCACCATTTCCTCCAGCCTTCCTACAATGGGAGAGGCAGGAAAGGGAAAAAGGGATTCAAAATGTGATTCAGTAATGATGGGCAGATGCTCTCAGAGGCTGTTGCTGTCACAAACTCAAGCTGGCTGGAGATGCTGACCTGTGGAGCAATTGCAGCTCTGCTGGAGAGCTACGTGCCACTTTAATATGAGACACTCAATCATTACCTTCACTTTGGAGATTAAGAATGACAACACCAGCTACACCAACACTTACATGTGGCCAAGGTGCTGTCATTCTGCAGCCCTGATCATCTAGCCAACCATACCTGCATGTCAAATTCCTTTGGGAATAGTATGGGATACAACTTCAGATGCTTACAGGTGGAGGAAGAGGTCTAGTGGGATTACATGGTCTACTTTTGATCTAGCAACCTCCTGCCTGCTTGCAGGGAAAGCAGAGATCTATCATCTTTTATCTATTTGGCCTGTGTAATACATGTCCTCTCAGCTCCCTGCTCCCCTGTCTATCCATGGTCCATATGATTGCTCAATATGTGCAATTGTTGTCTTGTATCACAGCTTCCGATATGATGCGGCATCAAAGGGATTCGTGCATGTGGTTACAATTAAATCCATGCTTAAACACTTTGCTGAACCCAGCATTCATTGGACTGCAACTGTTTCTGAGGTAGGGACCATCTTTTCCTATAAGGTGCCTCACACAGAGAGTTTGACCTCAGCTGGCCTTCTCCATCCCACTAAAATAAAAATAAATAACTAGGAGTAATAATAATAAACGGTGTCACCCCGGTAAAAGTTTATTTCCTTTGTGTTTCCAGGAAGGGTACACAATCTTCAAGGAGGGATGTTACTGTCTCCTACCATCAACAATGACAAAAATAAACAGAAATTAAGTTAGAGAGTCACGTTTCAAGCTGCATAAATTCAACCACAGCAAATATTTTGTGTGGATGTGGTATAGTTTAGACTCCAACGTGTTTCTCTATGGTCTATCTACTTCCTCAAAAAATATCAACCATAATCACTGCACAACAGCCAAGCCTAACACAGCATAGCAATTCAATAAACATCTCTATTCCACTTTTGCTTAAGGGGCAAAAGGAATTCTAGTACGTCTGTGAAGTAATTTTTGAGAGCAAATCTCTTGGCTGATCTGTTAAAAATCTCAGTGTTTGTCTTGCACAGCACTAGCAGAATCTGTTCATAGCCCAGACAGTCTCTGCTTTATTTTCAATAACTCTGATTCCCCCCCCACCCTGCACCTTTTTTTAAAAAAAAGTTATTTAATATAGCGAGTATTTTTGAGTATTTTTTGTGCATCTGGGAAAGCCACTGCTTCTCACCATACTTTCCCCATTAGTAAAGCTTGTGCCATTAGAGACTTGAAACGCTTAATGCCTTAACATACTTTGAGATAAATAGTGTTACATTAGCACAGGTGCAAATAGCTTTGTAATTATTATTAATTTAATAATACAGTGCTGCTGGCACAAGCTAATTAGATCCATGTTGTTCTATACAAGGGGAACAACACTAGAAATTTCCACAGCTGTCAGCTGCTGTCTTCTCTCAATTGCTATGGAAAGCAAACAAACCATGAAGGCAATTCATAATTATTACAAACACTCCCTAACCTAAACCACGCTGACATTTCTAAATCAGAGCTGCATGCTTGCTCTTGTCTGTGGTGTCAGAAAGCGATTGGAGCCAGCTGAAGGACAACCAGCTATCGATAATTTAAGGACCAAGCAATTAGTTTGGTTTTAATGAGCTGCTTTAACATGCAGAAAGTGCTTCCCCCATCGCTCTGACCAACCCTCTCATTCCATCATACTGATCTTAGCATGAGACAACATTTGGCTTTCCAGTATTGTCTGGAGTTTTCCTGCAAGGTAAATGCTATCCTGTTTGCAAAAGGCTTTGCCATTGATATCCATGGGGATTCCTTTCCTCCAGCTAGAAGAAAGGAAGGAGAGCTCCAGTTCCCCCTGCCTGCTGCTGAGTCCCTCCGGGTTTTTCTCATAAACTCATTCCAAGAACATGGCTTAAGCTCTTAAGTGATATTCAAAGCCCTCAGCATGAGGTTTATGGCTTTCAACGTCTGCTGAGAATATAGTTATAACTGACAAGTTCAGAGGCAGGTATTTGGATGCTCTTCCACAAATACATCCCTATAAAACAGATCTCAACTCTGACATTGACCAAGACTTAATTTAAAGTGGTTTAGTAGAAGCAGCTGACAGATTAAAAAAAGGTCTACATGCAGAGAAAAGCCTACAGGGCTGAATCTGCAGCTGAATGTCTCTCTGGCAGAATCAGAACCCTCTGACTCTCCTTTGAACTCCGTATCACTCACTGATTTTGACTTTTTAAATTTAAATTGCCGGTTGTACCATAGAAGAGAGGACATCCTTGTTTGCTATTTCTCTTCTATTATGGTTTCATTTAGATTTCATTACAATAATTTGTGGTTTGATTTCCAGTATTTCCCGAATGAATTCTTCATCTTCTGTGAAAACACCCAGCAGATGGTCAGGACTGATGAGCCCAGAATGTGGGGATCAAGAGGCTCTCCTATGGGACCCACATCCCCATGCATGTTGCATCCCTAATGGATGGACATGGCTTGTGCAGGGGGATGCACAGAGAGGAGGCTGCCAGGGTCAGCCCATGCCAGCCTCAAAATTGGGGTGACCCCATTTGTTATCCCCATCAAAGGCCACTCCAGAGGACTCCACAAATTCAGCAGCATTAGTAGCATGAATGGAACCAGAGAAACATGTCCCAAAAGAAATCCAGTCCAACAATGAACAAACCTCCAGCCTTGTGGCACAGGAGCTTCCAAGCAAGGAATAATACTCATTCACACATTCCCAACTCTCCTGCAGACAGAAAAACCAACATGCAAAAGAAACCCAAGCTCAGTTAGAACCTTTTTGGTTAAAGTGTAATTCTGAACCCTGTGAAGTTCAGTCTGACATACAATATGACATTCATAATCTTCAAACAATCACTGAATTTGGGGGACAGCAAGAGCTTGGCAAAAGTCATAAAAATCCCAGCGTTGTTTGGGTTGGAAGGGATCTTAAAGACCATCTTGTTCCAACCCCCCTGCCGGGGCCAGGAACACCTTCCACTAGACCAGGTTACTCAAAGCCCCATCCGCCCTGGCTTTTTGGATGCAGTCCTTTCAGATGCAGTGAATTCAGACACTTATTTTACACTTCCTTTAGTGTAGCACCCAGAGGCTCAGTCACATCAAGGACCTGCACTGAACAGCATAACAGGAGACACTAGTTTCCAAACGTGCACACTGCTCACTGGGCGAGACAGAAAGGATGTCCACATTGTGCAGTACAAACACACCTGGACCAGCATCAGACAAAGAGGAGACGTGTCCTCATGGACACTGTTCTGTGAGAAACCCATCTGTGCCTTTGCCAAAGCTCTCTCTTTTTGCTGAGACAACACTTTCACCCTGTGCCCAGAGCGCTGATATGAAACCAGGCCAAATGAGAACCGGAACTAATCTGAAGGATTATGTTTTGTCACTGTAAAACCCTTGGCAAAAGGGCTGCCCTGATCCCTCAGCTCCTCCAAGCCCCACGATGCTGAGAAGCTTGGCCATGGTCCAGGTGGACACTTTCACCCTGCTGCATTCGTGTTCAAGCTGGGCTCAAACAAACCAGCAGGTGTGGGACATGCTGGAAGGCTCTCTTGCACTATGTAGCCAACCAAGAAAACGACTGCTTAATTGGCCTCTTCCAATCACCACATAACCCTTAGGACTCCTGCACACCACTGAGCGTGGAGGCTGAAAAGCAAAATAAACTGCCTCATTCAGAAACTTTCCTTTCTCTTTTATTACACCGTGAAGTTTGAAACATCATGTGCAAGACCTCCCACGAGTGTCAAGTGCGCTGAAAAAGACCATTTCTTCCCCACAGGCTGATTCCCACTTTGAACCAAAAAGCCCTGTAACACACCTTACCTAGGAAATCGGATACGGACACTCTTCTCACACTTTTACTACGTCTCCACACGAGCATACAAGTTTAACTTTCTAGCCAAGACCAGGTGGGAAAGTCCTGCTATTAAAGCACTAACAGGAAGCTGTGGGGTCATTCAACATCCCTACCCTCAAATAAAAGCTCCTCATCCACTGACATGTAGCTGAGGGCGCTTGCTTGTCTTTCCCAACCACAAAACTGGCCTGGATGTTAATTTGAAATGGAAAATGTACCCAAATGTGACGACAGTCTATTAAAAAATAAAATAACCTTAATGTAGTAAACTCTTTCTGAGTACAAGAACCGCATGGTATAAACACTGCGGGCACTCATAAACCTTCAGTTGGTTTTAGCAGCTTTGCTTTCAGCCTAGTATATCCCCAGCAAAGGACTTTTTTTTAGTTCATTGTGATCACAGTGAAGCATTTTTCTTTAACAGTTACAGAAAATAAAAATTAAAAAAATTAAAAAGCATACCTTAATGTATATCTTAAAACCATCCCTCAAAAACTCTTCTTACTCAAGCTGAGATGGTGTCTTTGGGAGCCCAAAATCTTCCCCTCCAACCTTTGTATGAGCCAGAGCTCATCTCCTGTGATGTGCCAGGTGTTGTCCTGCATCCTGGGAAATAAGGAATGCCAAACAGCTGAAGCCATCACCATTGCAGCTCCCACAAGCCTGGCAGGCAGCAGGGAGTGCCTCTAAAGTGGGCCTAGGGAAAAGGTGATTTGTCTGCACCTAAGCTACTTCTGGACCTTATGACCTGTGTAAGATGCCTCAAGACCAACTTTTGTCTACCTGCATAAGGGTGGAGTCAAAAATTGGCACCACCCAGGAGTGTTGCTGAGCTTTTTAATTCTGGTCCTGATTTAAAAACTGGGATCAAACAAAGAAATTTAGAGCACAGTTTATTGGACTGGAGAATTTTTATGTTTTGTTTTATCTGGGGATATTTTCAGTATAACTAAATACATGAGTCCCTTCATTTCAGTGTTTCACATCACCTTAAAACGAATCAGAAATATGGCAGCAGTAAAACTGAGAGAAATGATGCTGAGAACCACATTCTCCTGTCAGGGACAGATCATTTTGGGGTAGGATAATTAATCAGCTGCAGTCTAAACGGCTTCTGTCTTACAGAACTTCCTTCTCCTCCAAATGTATCCTCAGTTGGTCAGAAATGCCAGTGCATTATCATTCTGTCTTTGCATTTGAAATACTAGCTACCGTGTTGGTGAAACAGGCCTTTATTGAACTTCAAAGGCCCATAATTATATATCCTTCCCTCAAGCTTTGATATTTTAATATTCAGCTGGTGAAATTATTATCTATTCGAGCCACAAAGCATTTATTTATTTTGCTTGCTTTATCTCTGTTATTTCTGTGGTGGTAAGAGGCTGAGGAAGAAGCCCCCCTGCTTATTGGCAGCAGCAGAAAGTGGGAATTGAATGTACCAGGACTTTTATCTCCAGCAGCTGAAGAACGGAGCGTTTGAACTCCTCCTCAAACCCTAACGGGACTCAGAAACTTCTCCCCGCAGCCAGTTCCTCTCATTTATGCTTTTCAAGAGCCAGCCAAATTTCTTTATATAGGTTTCCCTGTGCCATAAGGGAGCACAGGAGTCAAGGAGACACCATTCAGCACTAACGATGGCATGAATTTTTCATCTGAAAAGGGCACTCTGTTTTCGGAAGCTGCAAAATGAAATCGTTGCTTGTGTTTGCTCAGCTCCAGGCTCACTGAGGTGGATGGACGAGCAACAGGGGCAGGAATATTTTATGTGCACATACAGCCCAAACATAAATACACACAGGTAGAGCACAGCTCCCTTGCTGGCTGACAAAACAAGGTGGTGTTTCATGGCTCTGCATCCCTCACGAGAGAGCCCCTGTGAATATTTTGTGCCCTTCTTCCAGGGTGTTCCAACAACAGAGCAGAGCTGCAAAATTCAGGGCAAAACCTGGATTTACGGAGCTCAGCTCGCAGGCTTGGCCCAACACTTCAACAAAGCTAAGTGAAAAGTGCATTGACATCACCAAGAGATTTCAAAATACAGTAAAACTCCCAACTTTTTCAGAGTATTTCTGCATTTCATTGAAACAGAGCTGTAGTGAGAAGGTGTTCGAAATCACACCGGAATGATGTTATCAAGACATTACAGAGCAATTTCTGAAATAAATCCCCTCAGATGCGCCTAGATCTCTCTCCTGGTGAAAAAGGACGATCGTTGATCCTGTGCAGGCGTTTCCCAAGAGTCCTCACAAGCCGCCTCTCTCTCCATTGGGTCATTTCCAAATAGTCCTGAAATCAAACCTGTGTTAGATGAGCCCAACATCCGCATATGGCTTTCATCAGGTGATTTCCATGCTGTTGAGGAACGTGACTTAATTGCACTTCACAGCAGCCCCTGATGGGCTTCAGAAGCCTTTGCTCTGCATTGCTGAGCTGGAAACTGAGAAAAAGGGTCAATGTCACCCTTCCAAACTTGCAATGAGAAACAGCAGAAATAGCAGAATTACCACCGAGAGTTCTGAGCATCTTGTCTCATGCTTCCTGGGACAGGCTTCCCAAAATAAGCTCCATTAAGAAAGTATTTCCCCACAAGGGAGACAGAAAGAGCTAGCCAGTTGGAATAGGACATTAATGTCAAAATGTTCCATAAAATTGCAATCCTTCCCTTAAAAAAAAAACACATAAAAATGAAATGATGGATGCTCACCATGGACTTTCTCATCATTAAACCTGAAGAAGATCCTGCTGCAACATATGGAGTGAGTGTCCAGGACAGAAATACATCTCATTCAGCCCTGGGAATCCAACCTGATGATATGGGGGAAGCATTAGAGGATGGAAAACTTGGAGAGGTGCATGTTTCTCACGTGTGGTCTCACATGGGCTCTGAATGTGGCTGGGTTTGTCATCTCTGGACACGTCCTGTGGCCATTCAAACCTGTGCCAGGGCTTGCAAGGAAATGCTGGTAGACATGGGCATGTTCCTTTCCTACTGAGCTGTGCCGTTCTGCCCACACAGGGAACCTTCCAGAAGCGAAGGCAAAGAGCCAGAAGCTGCTCCCTGAGCAGCAGAGAGGGCTTGTGGTGCACATCCCAGTGAGTGGAGTCACCCAAGCCCAAACTACTTCTGCATCGTGTCATGTGAGCCCCAAACCTCGGCCTCCCTCCTTGAAACACTCCAAAGTATCTCACTTTCCATTCGCTGTCATTTACCCAGCATTTCCCAGCAGTCGGTGAGCGTATTCCTGGTCGGCTGCAGGAACTTGCTTTCCAGGATTAGGTTGTTTATCTTCTTATGTGGGCCTTTGGGAAAGCTATGATCCTGTTTATGTCACAGTGTTGCTGTATTCCAGAAACACTAATGCCTGAAAAAATAGCGGAGCACCATCTGGGGGAATGGGGACATTTGCTGGAGCAAAGAGATGCCAAAGGTCCTCTCTGTTGAGCAATGGCTTGGCTTTGGTTCTCCAGCTCACAGCTAAGTGATGCTCAGCACAGGAAAGACACAACAGCATCCTAAAGCCAAATTGGGTAGTTATGTATCTACCAGGAATTTGGGAAGGAGGACCAGGGGGAACTTCACAGGCCACATCCCTTTTGCAAATGAAAGAACTTGGGTTTTAGTAGTACTACAAAATATTGGAGGTTTACTTTCAAATTTTCATACAAAAATGACTTTGTACTCGGAAATGTTAATGCCTGACTTTCAGCCTTTGAAAAGATGCAAAGGAAATGGAAATCTAAACGAGTAGCACATGCCATCCCCTTGGCTCCACCAATGAAAATATTTGGCTTCCACTTGCAGCTACCCCAATCAAAAAGAAATTTGGGCTGCAGGAATGTAAGTAAAAGTGAATGTTAAATTTACATTAGACATTTGTTAATTAGCCAGCAAATGAATCACCCCCACGGACTGGCATGGTCCACACAATTTAAAGCAATCACTGTTGTGTCAAGTTTAACTGTTGCCCTGGAACTGACTAAGCAGAAACATTCCAAAATGGAATTATTAATAAGATTTTCTGGTCTTATTAAAAACATCAAGATTAAAATACCACAGTGGATATTTACAGGCAGGGAAGAAGGAGGGAGACTCAGTAGGTGCTTATTAAATCTGTTTCCACGTATACATCCAGCCATAGTGTGCTCTCCATTCCACTGGAAGCAAAAGCCCTCTTTTGCCTGACATCTGTCCCTGTGGGCACCTCTTCGATTATTACACCCTAGTCAGCATGATTTGTTGGCTTAATCAATATTCAGGTTAAACACTAATTCCTTTAGCAAGAAGGAACTCTGTCACCCTTCTCGGACCGAAATATTTTCCTGGGATGTTAAAGGAACATTCCTAAGACTGTGCCTCAGTGGGTACTGGAATAGTGCTTAGAGCTGGAGGGCTGGTAGCATGCACCGATCTTGGCTACTGAGTCTTCCTCTTCCTCCTGAAGTTGCTGACACCTTAGAAATGGCTTTGGGAGGGCTAAGGAATCACTGTGTCCTCAGTTCCTGGTCCCACATGGCTCCTCTGCTGGGTTTTCTCCCAGTGAACAGCCAAACTACCCAAAAAAGAGCTATTGGGGATCTGGCTTTACTATTGACACAGGGAACCTGGTAAATTTTCTTGTACACCAACATGAGACTCAAGTGCCCCGAGACCTCCAGAAAAGGATATCTTTTTTTTTCCTCCTTCCTTTGAGCCTAGGCCAAAAGCCAAAGTCATAAATGGAAACAGTTATTCCGGGCTCAATATCACCTTTTGTGCAATGACAAAAATAATGTGTTGTTGAACTGTCTGGCATGACTGCCCGAGCATGTGACAAGAAGCTAATTACTTTTGAAGCCAAATCCAATGAGAAAACAAGAACCCAACTTACAGCAACTCATATTTTGCCAGATTTGCTGCTCCAAATGCATATTTTCTTCCAGTTTTCCTCTCTCTCATGACATCCTTTCCTTCTTCTTTTAAATACTAATGCACAGTTTGCTGCTGAACTTGAAAACAGTCTTTACTGTCCCCGTCTCAACCTCGCTCAACCCGCGTGATCACCAAACGCGTCCTGCAGAGCGGAACTCTTTCTCCACCGGCACACAGAACATCAATTCACTCAACACGTTTGTTTGCAGCTGTCTTCCATCATCAACCCCACACCCGGCTGGCCCCTCAGAGCAGAGGGAAAACTTAATTTTCAGCTAATGAAGGTATAAAGCAGGTAATTTTTTTGCCCTTTGGTCCAGCAGAAAATTCCGCTTTATAGTACTGGGACAATCAAAAACATGCAGCGAAATGCTTGGGCTGCTAGTTTTGGTTGTAAGGTGGGTGATCAAATATGAGGCTCTTCAAAGAAGGAGCAGATTTCAGAAAGTTTAGCCAAATCCAACAGTGTCTTCATAACACAAGCAGGTCATTCCTACAGGAACAACCAACCAAATCTCAGACTCAGAGGTTTGCGAAAAGATTTGCTTTCAGTGATGTCCCCAAGTCTGAGACTGCAAACACAGCGTGGGGTTTTCTGTCCCATGAAATTTGCTTTGCACCTGATATTGGGGAGACATTTTTCTTTTTTCTCCCTCACTTTCTAGCTCTTACTTCTAATGTCAAACACAGGCAGTAGCTTTGAAGCTTTTCCAAATGAAAATGCCAGAAGAGTCCTGGTTTTCCAGTCAGCCTGCCAACTCCAGCAATCATCAATTTTATGTGCTAATTTTAAAGTTGATTGTTTTTGTGTCTTCGACTTCAAAGGTAACTCCAGTGAAAAAACTAAAATCTACTTAAAAAGGTAGAAAATAATCTTCTTAAAATGTCTTTTCTTGCAAAAAATTCCATTATTTTTACTTTAAGGGACAGAAGTTCCCTTCCTAAAGCCTGCATAAACGTTGCTGAAGATTTCCATGCCAAATATTTGGTTTATTCCAAAGAAGTCTTTAAAAAAATTAAAAGAGTTAAATAAATCAGACTAAAAGTGTTTTCATTTGTTCCACTGGTGGCACTATGGATGTTATTAGTGAAGTGTGCACGTAACATATGTGCAGAGCAATTATGTTTTGCAGCTACAAAACACTATTCATTAGATTAAATAAAATGACAGAGATTTTGGTCTGGTTCTGCCCTCAGATATTACACAGTCACTTGACTGGAGTACAATTTTGACTGTTTTCCCAGCTCATCAGCACATTAAAACCAGCTGTGGGTCTCGATAAATTGCTTCAGCAGAACCCACTGAAAATATCTGTATTTTCCTTCCTCCCAGCCCAACAAATGAAACTTTGAGGTCATTATGGTAGTTTTAATTATGATTTGGTAGGGATGTCCTTCACGGAAAATGGTAGTTCCATAAACAACATGTTTCTTCTGTCATATTAGATTTCTTTATTTCAATTGTAAAGTCACAAAACCATGTGCTTCCCATTTTAGCTCCCGGACCCCCTGCTAAATTTATACACATGAAGGAGTGGTAGCACAGGGAGAGCAGCAGCCAGGAGTGTCCAGAGCCTTATTCCTGCTTTTGAAAAGATGTTTATTCACTCCACAAACAACGGGGGAAAAAAAGGTAATGGAGAAAAATTTAAAAAAGGGAACAAAAAAGGCAGAACTCAACAAAGTGGAAGCAAAATCAGGCGGGTGTCAAGACAGAGCCTCGGAGTGACAGAGGTTTGTAAATGTATAACAACTGCATTAGCTGCAAGCCCCGTACATGGCTCTAAAGTGGAACCAGCTGCCAACTCCTGCCTCCCCCCGCCCCGCGGCGCAGGCTCTGGGACACGTCACAAAAAAGTTCCCCAGCACTGCAAACAATTACCCTGGTTTCTTATTTGTTGCATTTTATCAAAGCCACTAGGCTGGAGGAGAGAAAAGAGAGGAAAAGAGAAAATCGAAGGGAAAGAGGAATAAAATAGTTAAGAAGGGCTTCGCTTGAGGTTTAGCTTGGTCTCACTGGGTCAAATCCAAGAAGGGGTTTCCATATCCCACTCCCACATCTCTCTGCAAGGGAAAATTTAAGTGCCTCCTCAATCTACAGTAGCATTTAGGCTGTATTTTAACAGAGCCCTTAAGCAAGTGCCTAATTTTAAGCACCTGATTTATTCCATTCACTACAAGCTGAGTCTGCCAGCGGGTGATGCAAAATGAAGACAAATACCGACTTGACTTCACTCAGTAACTCTCAAACAATTCAGTGCCCATAATATAAAGATGTCATTGTACTAGTTTATTGTTTCTACCACGTGTTTCGGTATCCTGGACACAACCAAGCAATTTAAGTGCTGCTGGGATAGGCCTTTCCCATTAGGAGAACACTGGAAAAACATATTGACAAACAATTGTCTTGAACAAAGCCCAAGCATTCCCTTTGACAATGTGCACTGCATTTGTAAGATAAATTTTGGCTGGAAAAGGGGCATTTTGGCCAGGAATTAAGTAAATTTGTGAAAGAAAAGTTGGGCTTGCACCGAGGAGCTCACACCATTGGTTTGACCTCGTACTGATTCCATATAGCCCCACACAAACACTTTAATTATCCCATCATGGACTGGAAACCACCTAACAAGGGAGATATTTGTATCTGCCCCACCATGAAATGTCACTTGTGATGATGAATTCCATGTTTGCCAGATTAAGAGTTTGTGTGACGAGAGTTAAGTTTGGGAAATATCTCAAAATGTCGAATTTCTCAGAGGGCAAACAAGTTTGTGAAAATCAGAGCCAGAAATGAACTAAAGTAGTGGAAATTCCAGTTGAAAATGTTAGACTGGTTCCCTGCCTTTTGTTGACAGTCAGATTTTGGAAAAGAACAATTAGTGTAATAGGGTCTGGGAGCTACTGAGCCAGAAACTGAGAAAAATGGAAACCCATAGAAACAGCTGAAATATCTTCTTATTCTCATTTATATTGTGGTTGCAGCAACTGAATGGCTGTTTTTTCTGGTCCACTTGTGTAATACCGAAAACTGGGGAGGGGAGGAATTGTCCCAAGTTGACCTCATGAAACAAAGGGGGAAAACCGTGGGACAAAAAGAAAAGGAGGGGAAAGAAAAATTTAAAAAAAAAAAAATTCTTTGGAGAACTGAGAAGTGTGCAGAATGTTCTGTTGAGAATAACTGGTGATTCTGATCAACCCAAAATCAGATTATTTTCTTTACAGACTGTTTTTAGAGAGGAGGCAGAAGAAATATGCTTGGTTCTATTAGGAAAATGGAAGGATATTCCAGGAAAAAAAAAAAAAAAGCTAACAACTTTGGATTGAAAAACAGAATTTTTCAGAGGACTTTTTAAAAAACTGTTTCAAATAAAATGGAAAAAGAGAAAGCTTTCCGATTCAAACTTGTTGAAATTCGGCTGGTTTTTTTGCTTGTTTGTTTGTTTTTGGCAATTCTATTTTCACAGGTTAAAAAAGAAGACAGTTGACATAGGTCTGCAAAACAACCAAATCAACCTCTTTTGAAGGGAAAAAATGAGAAAACACCGTATCACGCTCAAGGTGGGTGGAGGAGTCTGAGTCCCAGCCCCAGCAGAGCCCCACTCAGCCCAGGGCAGATCTTTCCTGGAACTGGGATCAGCCCCAGGACTCAGAGATCTTCCACCTGCAAGTGTAGGATCTGATGTCCATGATGATTCTGGGCCAGCAGCAGCACAATGCCACCAGCCCAAGGCAGAAGAAACCAAACATCCATGGGGTGCTGCAGGTGATCATCTTGCCCCTCGGGAACTCAGCTTAGCACTTGCCTGTACTCCCATAGCCCCATAGAAAGTCTGGAAGCACAGTAAAGGGTTCACCATCCCCACAACATTTCACTCTGGAGGTCTTTTACAACATCCTCCAAGATGATGCCCACTCACCTACACCTTATTGTAGGGCTAAGACTCCCTGTGACCTGAGGGACCTTCATACACAGACCCTATGGGAGCTGGTAACTTGGTGTCGGACAGCTAGAAGTTTAAGAGCTTAAGTCAAAGGAAAAATGGTACTTACATTCCCTTTAAAAACGGGACTTTCTTTGAAAAGTTCCAAAAGTTCCTTTGGATCATTATTGAATAAACAGGAATCCTTTATAGCACTGCTATGGGCAGTGCTGGAAAAACCCTACAAGAGAGGGCAGAGTCCTCCCCTCTGCAGACACCTCAGCTGACCTCAAGGGCACTAAAAATGTCTTTTGTGGCAAGAGGAGAGGAATACAGGTATGACTGTCGCATAATTCTTCGCTGCTGACTAAAAGGCATGGCTTTATATTTCCAAATGGTGGTTCCTCCTTGAGGTTCTAAAATTTGCTTGCATAACAGCACTAGTGAGGGTCCACAGATAACACCAGGGACATAACAGTGGGGTCACCCCTCTCTGCAGCTGCTGCTGTCCCCTGATCTGGCCCGCCTGCTCTTTGCTTTCAGGACACCTGTAACTTCAGCTCTCAATGATGAAATGGGGCTTGCTTCTAAAAGGGACTTTTCACAGTGGAGAAGTGCCAAACCAAGGCCTTCACAGCTCTAACAAATGGAGAATTCAGCCGCTTTCTGGTTCTCACGGTGGGGTTAGACACAGCTGTGCTCAGACCGGATCTTGGGCCAAGGGCTTTAAAGCTGTTTAGATATTTTGGCCTTCCTGCATCTTTGAAAAGGTTGTCAAGGCGTTCTGTAAAACAGCTGAAAAGATTTATTAAATTCTGCAGAAAGCTCTAGAATTTCAAGCAGTCTATTTTGTGTGTACAAAATGGTTCTGTCACTGATTTCCCCTGCACTCAATCCCAGCTGACAGCACCAAGGTCTAACGCGAGGAGATGCATTTACTGGCTCCACTGAAATCATCCTTCGGGACATCCATTGCCAGTTCAGTGGTACATCTATTCCCCCTTGACTGCAGCCCTAAGACACAAACCCCAGCCAGCCATCCTGATTGCCCAGGTGTCTTATGAGGTCATCCTTTAACAGCTGTGACATCATCTTTTGGTGCAGCCTAAACAGAGGCAAAACCACTCACTCAGGATAGACTCGTCCTTCATTTAGAAGAGAGAGAGGCACAGAGCTGAGAAATCACAGTGTCTTCCAAAAACAAGCAGTGATCGTGGAGGAGGCAGGGAAGGAGCACATGGACTGAGGAGTAAGGTCTGAGTGTTGTTGCCCCTCCCTGCTTCAGCACCATGCTGGGAGCAGGTGGTGCCATGCTTGGGAATTTCACTGCTGGATCAGCTTCTCATCCCCTCTCCCCAGCTGTGCAGAGGTCCACACAAGACCCCCATCTGGTGCAGAGCTACATGTGCCAAACCAGGAAATGTCCCAAATGCTTGGCTACACACTCTCCTTTATATTTGCCTCACCTCACCAGTGTGGCATCTTTGCCCTTTGGCAGCAGAGAAACAAGCTGTGCTGAGGGACTGTGAACCATTAGCCCTCTCTGGTCACATTTCCATAGACATAAGATGTGTCTTTGCTCTGACCCTTAGAAGGCCAAAACCCAATGAGGCCAAAGACTAAAGGTGGAAAATACATACACAGAGCTCCCTCTGCTCCAGCAGGAACTGAAGGCAGATTTCTACAACTGCAAAACAAGAGAATCTAAGTTGCATGGATAGCTTGAGACTCAGGGCTATAAAAAAAAAATTAACCATTAAGTATTTTTAACAAAGGCAATCTCGGTTCACTGTGTTCTGTTTTTGTTATGTTTTCCCCTTCTTTTATGTTCCTTTAACCTTCAGTTGTTGCTGTTGGAAACCTTTTCGTGCTATTCCACTTGTCATTCTTCTTATTTTTATTAGAGACACTTTGGCAGAAGACTTATCAAAATGCGCTGAGCTTTTGCATTAGCAAAAGCATTGAGTCATTAGCAACGGGCTGAGGCAGACAGTGTAAGCAGGGAAAGGGCATGGGAAAATATGCAATATAAAATAATTTTATATGTCGAAGAAATGCAGCAGAATAATAATGGCAAAAGCCTTGCTGTAAACTATTTGCGCTGTTATAGAACTAAATTCTCACTGTTAAGTGATTTCTAGTCAGGCTTCAAAAGGTCTGTACTAGGGACCAGATGCTCTTCTGGGAGAAAATGGTATAGTTTGCTCAAAATCAAGGGCCTGGTCACTCCGTGTGCCATGTAATCAGGGTGAGACATACTACTCTCCACACCGGATAACTTTAAATAATCTCAAATGACAAATTACAGACTAGATCTCCTTCTCTGGAAATCAAGATCAGTCCACTGGCAAAAGTGCAGCTGTACCAGTGTACGCCCAAATCGTGCTTTCTTCTGAGCTTATATTACACCCTGGTATATCCAAGAAGCCACACATTCAGCATCGTGCTGGGGTTCGATCTCAACATGCCAAGCTGTTCATTACAGGGCTAAAAAGCTGCCCGTCTCTCTATTCCCTGCTTTGAAGTTCTCCCAAAGACATTTGCTTACTTAAGCTCATGCAAGAGAAGGTGAAGTCTGACCCCACCATCCACGGGTGGTGTCCACTTTCATAGGGGTATGAGAAGAAAAATAAATCACTTTAAAATGAACGAAAGCAAAGCCTTACGGTGTGCTTACCGAATGAGGCGTGAGGTTACATTGCAGGTTGCACTGGGCTGTACAAGAAGGGTTGGAATTCAGTAGGCTTAGGTTAATCAAAATAAATCATAAGGTCAATGGTAAGGTGAAAGCTGAAAGGCATCCCACCCACCCACCGCAGCCATCAGCAGCAAGCAAGAAAGTGCTTTCCTGGTATCCTGAAGGACAAGGGAAGACATATGAGCCAGTAAGATTTAGTCCTGATTAGTGCTGATTACAGCTCTTTGGAGATCAGCTTCTGATAAGTGAATAGGTCAGGCTGCTCCTGGCCAGGCTAATGGTCAAGGGATGTTATTTAACTTCATGTGTTTCCACAGGGCACTGGAGAGGACGGAGGGCTGCCACCAAGGGTCACTGAGCGAGGGTGAGCACAGCAATAGGAACACAGGTGAAGCCCCAAGGAGGTGAAATGGCAGTGAGGCCAACCCTGGCCAGCCGTGGCGGCAGAAGGAGAGGAGCACGTGGTGGTTTATAACACAGCATAAACATTGCTGGCTGCAGCTCAAGGGGAGGGACGGGACAGGGAAACGGTACAAAGGAGGGGAAGCTTGGAAGAAAAAGCTGATTAAAATTTAAAATGCTTTAATTGATCACACCATTAATCTCTTCAATATGCAACTACGTGTGATGGGCTCCAGGATGCTTGCTAAACCACACAGAGGAACCCAAACATCTCAGCTATGGAATGAAGACCATTCCCTTCCATCGCTGCACAGCCTGCAAGGAGCTCTTGAGTGCACATATGGAACAGCGATGCAAAGGGTTTTGCAAACCTGACTCACAGCCTTGATGGAAGCTAATGCCATTTCATTGGGCTGAACTGAGGCTGTGTGTCTTTCATAGCCTGTTTTGCCTCAGGGAGTATTTTTATGGTCAAAATAATACGTGCCATATGGGAAAACCCCACAGAAATTAATAGGAGTTCAACCAGTAAAATTAGAGAGAAATGAAATAATCTATGGAAATGGCTATGTAATCTTTAAAATTTGATAGAGAATGATCCTCTCTTGCAAAGACTTTTTAAGACATTCTATAGAATTGCAGTGATGTAATTTGGTTTTAAATCCTATTCAAAAAGCTCCAAAGCCTAAGAATGGCTATTGTTTTCTTATTAAATTCTGTAAGACTTTTCCATAAGGAAAGAGCTGGTATACTCATAATATCTCCACTATCCAAATCTGAGGGAATACAAGACCACTGGATTTAATTATATCAGGCACATAAATGTCTTCCAAACTATTACACATATCTGTACACATGAAAACACTCATTCGTATAAATTAGGTGCCATTGGAATCAATAGAGTTGAACCCACTCCGATGGGACCAGCTACTGAAATAACAACGGTGACTGACACGCTTTTAAAGGCCACAGAAGAGAATGAGCTGGAAAACTTCTATGAAATGTTCTTGGAGGTGGAAAAATAGCAACGGATTGAGATGGAAACTGGAGGAACATGGTGGGTTTGCTCCCACTTCTTTTGCAAAGAGCAATTTTTGGTCGTGTACAGAAAGGGAGTATGCGCTCGCCCCAGTCCAGAGCATCCTGCAGCCTGGGGTGGGAGGCCAGCTGGGATGTGAGAGGCACAGCCTTTAGAGCTGGGAATTGAGCCTAGAGAGCTGGCAGCCTGAGTATTTCCCTCACCAGGGGACTGTAAGGTATTTGTTCTCCTCCTTTCTCTCTCCCACTCATTCATTTCAAATGAGACCTATTGGTTCATAGCGAGATCGAGAGGGAAAAACAACCCTGCAATCACAAAGTGCCGCTGTGAGATGGAAAAACTGGGTTTTACCCAGCTCTGCTCCAAAAAAAAATTAAGGGTAGAGGTGATACTGGCTGCCTGAAGCCTGCCCACGGGTCAGGAGGGGGCTATGTGCTGATGGAACATGCCTGGGATTCCTCCGCCGTGATGCCCTGGCAATCGCAGCCAGGGGGAAGTTGCTCAGCGTTGCGAAATACAGAAGGAAAAAGTTATATTAAAGTAATAAATGAAAGTAAAAGTGCTCTCTGTCAGGGGGCTGGGAGCAGGGGAAATCTCAGTGTGCGGTAGACCAGTGCAAAATGCATCTTGGCATCATTTTCTGCACTGGGGGAGAAAGGACATAAATAGATGCAAAAAAATCTTATGGTTGGCTTGTAGAGTATGCATGTACATGCCATTAAGGAGCTCCAGTCCCTGATTTAGTGGAGCACTTCAGTGTATGTTTAATTTTCAGCATGTTACTGATGAAGTGGGTCATAGAGCACTAATGAAAATGACTGGTGTTGATCTAAAAATTATGAACAATAAACAAGAAAGAAAGATATGTATTCTTTTTTAATGTTTCTTGGGAATGTTACTGTTTAAAAATAAAAAGCACTTTGATATTTTTTAAACAAACTTTCAAATTTAGATTTCCTACTAAACTCAACTAGTCTTCCCAAAGGAACCTAGGAAAAAAAATCCTGCAAATCAGAGAATTTTCTTGAAAAATGCGTGAGTTTGCCTTTTTTTTAAACACAAACATACAACTGTGGATCTCCTGGCAGGGGTCAGGGTCATACCAATACAGCCCTTCCAGAGGGTAGAAAAAAACACACCATCTGTATGAAAAGACTCAACACGAACCTCTCCCATCTACCCTTGACACGTGGTGAATTTGCCTCAATTTGGCTTTTATTATTCAGTTCAAATGACGGTCCCTGAGGTGGACCAAATTTCAAGCAAGTCCTGGCTGCGCTTCAAGGGAGCACCAGCTACTTTATAGCTTCAGGTGCAAAGACTCCGCGACTCTCTTTTTCACATAAATTTGACAAAGTTAGGATGTGACAATTTTAGTCACACTGCAGGAATCTTTTCAAATCTCTGCCTGCTCCAAGGCCACCTCTCAGAGAATCTGTCCCTGAGCCTTTAGGCTGTCTATGATTTACATTCTATTATTTTATTGGACATCAGAAAAGACCACGGTTTAAAAAGGAAGAGTAGATCATCTAGGCAAAAGTTTTCCTTTAGTAATTGTGTTCAGCTGTCTTTTCAACAAAGGCAGTACAGGGAGAGGCAGTAATTTTGCTTTATCAGCCTAAATCTTAATTAAAAATGTATAATAAATATTTCTTGTTTGGGAACAGATAGGGCAAAGGAAAGCCAGAAAGTTGTTTTTCTTTACCCGATAGCCATCAGAACTGAAAAATCCTGGTTTATATTCTGGCTTTAATCACTTCTGCATAAAACCAACCTGCCATCACCGAGCCTGGCAGAGAAATGCCCTGCAGAAAACAAATGTTCATCTGGGGAGGCCTCAGCCTCTCAGCTGATCCTCTTATGGGACAGGAGATACTATTATACATAAGGCAAGCTGCTCTGCAGGTACTGTGAAACCTTGCAAATCAGGCTGCCCTGTTCTTGGGAAGATGCTAAACAATTCTTTTCTCCCAAACTTGAAAGACTGGGCCACGTTCAGGGCCAAACAGGCCTCCTCAGTGGTCTACAAGTCCATCAGCCCTGAGGACACCTGAGGGTGTTGGAGCACTCAAAAGTATTTGTCAGCCTGGGGAGTCTGGTGCAAAGTGTAAATGCACTTTGGTTTCCCCCTGCCATGAATGACCTCCTGAGAGGCGGCAGCTGTCCGGGATCCACTCCTGCTGGCAGAGCACGCCACAGGTGGCACCATCTGTGCCACCAAGGCCAACCCAAACAGCTCATTCCCAGCTGCAGGGAAGGGCCGGGAATGTGATAGTGACTCCCAGGCGGGGTGGAGGGTGGCTCATACACTGGCTCCCTTGTGGAGGAGGAACGGTCAATAATTAGCACCTGTAGGCAACTCCCAGCTCTGGCAATAAACACAAATATGTCTCCTGGCATGGCCTGCTAGGAAAATATAAGCTGAAAAAGGCCCCTGTGCCAGAGAGGTTCCACTGTGTGTGTGCCACTGCCCCACGCCAGCTGCTCGCTGCGGCTGCGGGCGCTGCAGGACCAGCAAACTGAGCCTGTTGCATCAGGAGGAAGGAGAATCTTTCCCCCTTGGCTGTTTCCACATATTTAACAACACTTGTGGACTTCAGAGGTACTCTCAGCTCTAGATTTTCAATCACGACTGAAGGGAAGATGTGACCCCAAATGGATTTCGGATATAATTTTTTGTAGTGTATGTTTAATTTGTTCAGCTACTTCAATAAGGGGCTGACCAGAGGTCCACAAGTGTCATGCACACCTTTCTACCTCCCTCTTGGCCCTGCTGACATCCAAAAACTCTCACGTTGCTGCAATGCAGGTGTTAGAGCACGAGGAGCAACAGATGTGCAGCAGCAAAAAAAAGGTGGTACTAGTGTGAGACATTAAAAGAAACCTCTCATAGTTGGTATGGAATCTTCTCCGACGCCCAGAAACCACCAGCCTGAGGGACTTAGGAAAGACCTTGACCATGAGAAACGTCATCACAGTTGATAGTCTAGGAATGAAGGGCAAGTGGTCCCTTTGCTGATGGCAGTGTGGGGAAAACCCATCAAGCCCTACACCCAGGGGGACATTCAACAAAGGGTGGCCATCCCCACTGGGAAGACCCCAGTCTCTAGTCACCCCACCACGGGGGTCTGTCGGAGGGGCTGCTGCTGCCACCAGCACAGCTGCAGGCACACCAGGCCCAAAGACAATAAACAAAAGGACTTCACTCACAGAGCCGGGACTGGGCACAGGGTTATGTGATTTTTGGAAGCCTTGCAGAAAGTTGTGTGTGACAGATGGAATTAAAAATCCCTTCACGTCGCACGGACGCCCTGGCGCTACGAGGCAGCTCTTGCTAAGCACTCTGCTAGGTGGCTACCTGCTGTGCAGAGAGATCTAATCAGAGCCGAACATCTCCAAAGGAAACAGCACTGAACGGTTCCATTGTTTAAATTTTTTTTGCTCTGGGCTCACAAAATCCTGGTGCTCCCTCTCTTGAGTGTGAAAACTGAATATAAAGCAGGCCGGACTCAGCTGTGGCTTAAGGGGCAGTGTGAGCTGCCCATCAGTGATGGGCTTGCATATAAACCATTTGGCAGAGCTTCCAGGACAAGTCAATTCCTGGAAGAAGAAGTGGCTAATAGGTATGAAACACACTTTTCTTGTACCAATAACAGTAAGGCCAAATGTCTGCCCGTCAGGTAAGTCATAAAGCAATGACTATTGGAAAGCCTTTTGCTCCTGGGCAGTCACACCTGAACCCTTGGTTTGTTGAGCTTCATCTCCTTGATCAAAATACACTCCGGGGCTCAGCAGCCAAGATGTGCTGTGGCACAGGGTCCATTGGTCACAGTTCAGCTGAAATTCCTGCTTGCCTTCCTGCTGTGCCAGTTTAGAACTCAGTTTTACCTGTAACTGGCCCGGGCAAGGGACTGACTCCTGTTATGTACTTTCCCCTATAAAAAGAGCATTTATATTCTTCCAACCAGTGTGACTTGGTTTAGATTCAGGGGGAAAAGCAAACTTTTCCTAACAGGGGCAAAGAGCGTGTCACCTCCATAACATGCTACATAAACAAAATTTTCCTTCTGGCAAGCAAGACCCACCTGAAATACAGAGGAGCAGTGCTGAGCAAACACACTTAACAAGTGTGATGGAGCTACTGAGGGCTGCCCAGTAGGCAATGCCTGCACTCCAGTGACTCCCTCATGTGCTTTAACAACCAGAAAAGTCCATGTGGACAAGCAGGGATTGGCTCAAGCCGTGACCACGCATCTCCTCTAATTTTGGGGCGTTCAGATGATGTTCCTCAGCACTGCTTCTTTGGTATAATACGGGTACAAAAAGAAAGTATTAACAGCTTAATTCTTCCCACTTCTTTTCTCTCTTTGTCCTTATTGCCCAGGATGGAGTTAGCTCAGTTAAGGTTCATATGTTCAACAGCTTTATCAAGCTCAGAGCTGGCAAGAAAAATATTCTGAAGAATAAATGTGTTGCAAAAGAAACTATAAGGAAATGCCATGTTGTCCTGAGTCCAGGAAAACAACAGGAGCAACGGAGTTTTAGCATGTTGAGTTTAATTTAAACTATTTGGTACTTTGGAATCAGATAAATTTGGGTGAGCATGGAACTGACCTGAGGATCTGAGATGGCAAATTTCCTAAATAAAGAATGGTGATCATAACGGTTTATAAAATCCTCCGATGTACTTTTATATTTTCTCTTTTTCACTTATTGCTGTGATTAATGTTGTGCCATTGCTGCGGTCCAGATAATAACCACATCAGAAGGAAACCCTTTATTCATTTACAGACAGACACGACCCATGAAGCTTCTGAGGAAACACCTCTGAGTCACGGTCAGTTTTCTCCCATATTTCCAGCACAAGCATCTTCTCCTTGCCAAGGAAGGATTGCTTTCCCAGGAAGGGGGTGACTGCCTCAGTGACCGTCATGACTCTGCAGATGTTTTATGCCAGAGTCCGTGGTCTATCCAGAATGATGCAAAGGCACAAAAAAAGGCAACCAGCCCTGCTGCTCACAGGGAACTCAATGCTAATTCATGATTCCACCTGGGCTGAAGACTTAAATTTCATTATGTGCTTTGTAAACTTCAGAGTTTTAGAAATAACATATAATATTACTGGCTCAGAATGAATTTCCATCTAAAGGCAAAGTTCTGAAAGGGATATATTAAATCCAAGGAAATTCTGCTTCAAAAGATCCATGCACTTCTGAACATAATATCCCAAAGTCATGCTCCAAAGTTAAAACTTGATAAAAACTGGAAATTACTTGGCATCTCAGCATATTTGGAGATACTGACTAATAAAATGGATAAGACCTGTGCCAAGAATAAGATGAATTTTCACCATTTGTTTAAATATTTAAACTGTAAGAATGAGAAAGGGCTGCTCAATACATTTAAATGTGACTAGTTGTTAGTGGTGTTAGTTTTTATGTCTCTATCTTTTTCTCCATAATTTTTCTTTCTGAGTTCAGAGTAGTTGACTGAGATTTCATCTCCTGCTAAAATCAATGTTTAGGTCTACAACCAGAAACATTAATGTAAAAGACAATTTAAACTGTTTTCATGATGCTGTCAATCATCAAAAGTCTTCTCCATGGTCAAGTTCAGAAGGGATTTGTTATTTTTAGAACATTAAGTATTGTACACTTCTGTCATCCACAACTCAAAAGGCAATTGCTTCTTTCACCAGTATGATCAGGAGAATCCTTTATGCAATTTCACTCCTTGGAATATAATTTCTCTAAGATCTGTATTTTAGCTTTTTTTTTTTTTTGTTTTTTTTTTTTTTTTTTTTTTAAATTGCTGTGTTGTGTTTTTTCATGTCCAATCCTCTCTAGGGTGATAAATACCCAAGATGCCAGGCACAGGTTATTGAAAACAGAACAAGATAAATACAAAGAAGGGAGAAAAATATGTTTGCTTGGGGTTGTTTTTGAGGGAGGTTCTGCAACTGGAAGAATGAACATTGGTTGACTTTGTTCTAAAGGCCACAAAGAAAGAAACACGATGCTGATTCTTTTATGAAGCCTGCAAGCCACATTATCTGAAATAAAAAGTTCTGCCTGAAACAAAGTGGGGTTTCTTTGGAACTGCCTGCTGAAAATTAAATGCTAAGAAGATGTCATTAGATGTGTTGGGCAAGATCTTTTCCTAAGGCCACATAAGCTAATAAAGGCAACCGTGGCTTTTAATTGCCATCCTGGGTAAAGGAAAAAACATATTTGTCTCATCAGCATGTAACAAGAGTAATTAGTGAGTGAGAAGTAGGTGTGTCAGGGGAACAGAACAGTGGGCTGACAGAAGGATTTGCACATCAGGAATATAGGTAACGTGGAGGAAATCCGGAGGTTTACCAATGGTTTTGAAACAGAGTATGCAAAAATAGTTGTGTTCCTACTCTGTCAGTTAAGCCAGAGGTGTTTTATGTGTCCACACAGCAGGCAGACCTCTAATCCAATTTTCAGAGGCAGGTAGGATTGACTTGAAGGAAACTACTTGATTCCCTGGTCAGAGGAGCAGCCTCGGGTGTGACCCATCCTGGCAGAGCCCAGGCTCTTCTCCCTGGGATCTTGGACATGGTTGAGTTTAGTTCCTCAATAGCTCAGTTTGGTTTTATCTGTAAAGGAAGTGAATGGTATTTACGTGTCTGTAGCACCGCATTGGTTTATAAAATACCTCTGAAGAATAGATGTGAAGAATGGCTACTAGAAAGAGTCTAAAATCCTAGAAGACAAAAAGAAGACAGTGCTTAGAGCCCTCAGAAGGCTGCCAGCAGACTGAGATGATGTTGCCCATCACTCAGGAGACTTCAGTCCTTGATTTTTGACATCACTATTTGCAATCAACTTATCTATTGCAGTCTCTTTGCCCTTCTGTGCTATTTGCAGTGGCATTGAAGAGCCATTGGCATAAAAATCCACCTTCAGTTTACTGCAGAAATGGAAACAGATGCACTTTATTAGGAGTTTGTACCGCTCTGTAGAGATGTGAAAATATTTACAGATAGTTCAGCTGATCCTTTAAAGTTGCATGATTTGATTGTCGTTGAATAATTATTATGAAAACATTTGCAAGGTTTTTGTTACCTACCTTCCCCTCTCTTTAGAAGATGTCTTTCTGGAAAAGATTTCTTTAAAAAATGGGGCGTAATGTAATACATGGCTATAACATAGATTGTTAATTTTTAGCGTAGCTGAATCACAGCATGCTTTGATTGAGAGGAGCCAACACAAACATGCAAAATATGTGCCTCTTTGAACAGGATACACCACATCCTGCATTTGGTAGCCAAAGGTTCCAGTTTGCATCACAAATGTAGTCCAAGATCTCTCTCTCCTTGAGGTATGTATCTCAGAAAGTGCCAAATCTGCAAGACACGCCGCCTTTTTTTTTTTTAATTTCTCTCTTTCATTCTTTCCCATTTGAAAAAAAAAAAAACAATTTAATCATTTGCTTGTTTGGCTTTAGTAGAGACTCAGCAGGTGATTGAAAGAAAGAAGTTGTCAGGAGGGACTTTGATTAATCAGAGACTTGATCGTTTGATTAATCGTCCCAGAAAGAGCTGACTGCGGCAAAAGTGCCCCAGCCAACATGTAAACACATCGAAAGAACATTTTCAAAATACGTAAAGACAAATTGCAGTTCAAAGCTACTCTTGCTGGCCTGTTGATTTGACAGCGAGAAACAAAAGCCTTTCTGCCTGGCTGATAGAAACCAGACCTTCCACGGGAGGAAACAATCGACTTCAGGTCCTTTCAAATTTTGAATAAAAAGAGCTTGACGTTTTCTTTTTCTAATTGATTTTTTTGTCTTCTCAGCCTTGTTTACAGTAATAAATTACAGTCCTTAGTCTTTTTATAAGGAAAGTTAAGTTTCCTCTCATTTTCAAGCAATTTATAACACATGTTGAAGACTTTCAGTTGCACAGAATGTCCCAGCAAAGCATAAATTACCTCAGTGAGGTAGCAAACAAAACATCATGTTATGCATTGCCCAATCATCATCACATTTTACCTGCCACTTAATGGTACCCAGTAGGAAACCCTGAGTTGGAAAAATACTCCAAATTGCCCAGCAATCTCTTCACATGGGGGGAAAAAAATGAGATTTGTAAATTCAGACGATTCCCAAGCTAGTAGAGGTCATAAAAACTCTTTCTTGCCATGGAAGCTCATGGTGAGCTGGCTGTAGGGACCTGCATGGTGCACACAAGCCCTTGACAATGTTTCTTCTCAAGTTCAGGAAAGCCCAAGATGAGTCCTGTTCACAACAGCGCTCGAGGAAAGCCAGTAAAAAGCCGAATTATTATTTTGCAGGAAATTTGGGGAGGGCAGCAAGGAGTTTCCTTTCCAAAAATAAAACTTTCCTACAGATAGTGCAAAACAGAGAATATGGGGAGAAAATGGAACGTTTCCGACTCTGAAGCCAGAACCGATGGGTTCCAACCGACCCACACTACCTGGGGAAACCCCTGATTTGCAAGTGCCGGACCAGGGAAACACGGGATCCTGGCAACCACCAGCCCAATTCCTTCCTAATCCAATGACTGGAAATGGCTGAACTGCTGCTTTGATCACAGGCCTCAGCCCAGCGTGAATCATGTCCTGTTTTCCTGTCATCAGCAACACGAGAAATAACCTTAAGAAGAAGATTGGTTCAAGTTGAACCAAAGTGGAGCCCACTTTGCTCTTTTCATGAGCACCTGAAACCTCCCAGGCCCATCACCAGCAGTCCAGAGTAACTCTGAGTCAACTAAAAGCATTTGGCCCCAAAGGGAACAGATTCAAACTGAATGAGTTATGTTTTTCAGCCCAAAAGAAAGATTAAAAAGAAAAGCTAGTGTTATTTAGCATCTGTTTTACAATATATGTGAATTGTGAGACTAAACAAAACCATGAAAGTTAAAATAATCCCTGTGCAAAATTCTGAATAAATACTTCGACATTTCCCAAGTGTTTCATTTTCCAAAATTCTGGAATATTCTATCTTGCCTTTTACATTCCCTCCAATAGCCACCATCCACCATTTTGAGATCCAAAACTTGATTTTGAAGTAGAATTTGTCTTTCTCATTTTTATTACATTTACTCTTCCAACTGTAAGGGTCACAGCTACTTGTTTCTCATTTCAGCATAGCAAGTAGGGTATGAGATGAGGAAATTGCCTTGAGAAAATGCAAGAGCGCAGTGGAGAAATTTTGGTGAAAGCATTTAGAAAAATCTGTGCAACCAATTTGAAAAGAGTCCACATTTTGATAGTCCAATTGCTTATTAATATTTGCTGAAACATAAATAGACAAAACCCCCTATTCCCAAATGTTTTGCTAACTAAAAAGGAGACACACTAAAACATTGGATGCTTTTGTAATGATTGTTTTGGAATACATTTTTTTTGCTTTAGTTTGCTGTATCTTATCTTCACCATGTTTTATTTATCATTAATTAACCCAGTTTTGCCAAAGACCTTGAATCCCAGCCCTGAATTCTAGCAAAGCACCATGGAGATCTAAAATTACCAGCCTTTCCTCCCTTCAGCTCCAGAGCCAAGAGATGATCTACATTACCTCTCACAACTTCCTTAGTGAATCCAAAGGCTATTTCTCCCCTCTTGTATATATCAATTGTAAGTCCTTTGTATTCCTTCTCATTCCCTATCCAGCCGTATTTTAATTAATGCAATCAAAAGGCCATCTACTAAAATAAGCCAGATTTAACGAGGGAAGAAAGTCAAAACAAACAGGCACTGTTTACTTTCTTTGCACTGATTTGCCAAGAAATGAGCTCCATATCCAACATTATCGATTCCTGTCAGCAATAGGAACCTCTCAGAGCAGCATGAAGAGTAGCATCTGGATTGAAAGCATGAGGGTGGACAGGAGTGGAGTCAAATGAAGGCAGTGGGATATTTCTGCATGTCTTGGACGATGTCCTCACCCCACAGGTATTTTTTGTGTCCTGCAACTCAATCCTGCAGATGGAAATGTGACATTCAAGGTCCACATTGTGGCTCTCTGTGTAGAGGGGATGGGCACTGCCACATGTGTGGTGTGTCCTCCAGCCACATCTGGAGTTCCTGGCTTCTAACACTGAAAGATGTGGTACCGTATGAGCAGAAGTTATTTCAGCTGTCATCTACTGCTGACCACCTTCTTAGTGTGAAAGGGCTTCGATTTGGTGGCCAACACAGCAAAATATGCCAGCTGTTCATGTGACTGAGTTTGTAAGGAAAGGAGACACCAGCCTGTCCCCAGAGCAGGTGAAAGCATACAGAAACATCTGTCTAATGTGAGAATCACCTTCACGAGTTACAGCTCTGCACACAAACACCTCCAGCCTTTTGGAATGTATTATGTGAAAGATCTTTTTACTGAAAGAGCAGTTTTCCCAAACCCAAAAGATTCAGTCCAAAAGCATCATTTTCAATCATTAGATCTTTTCTTTCACAGAAAAGGATTTTAAAACAAAAACAAACTACAGTCTACATAAGCTTTGGGTTTTTGAAAATGGAAATGTTACAAGCTTTTTCCCCAATTCTTTAACTGATGGCTGTTCCTCTTTCATCCCTGTCCCACCTTCCTTTCACCACTGAATGCACTGACAGGCTATTTGTGTGGTGCGATTGTCTTTTTTCTTTTCCTTTGGCATCTTCACAGTATTTCTTTGACTTCTGCAATACGCAGAGCGGCCGTGAGAACCACTGCAGGACCCACCTTCGGCTGTGGTACCAGCCTGGGAAACAGAAGCAACTGGAAGATCTGCAATTTTTCTTCATAAAACCCTGTTTTCCTCCTTTTCAACTGGCTCTACAACTATTATGTGCAGATTTTGCAAGACTGCTGGATTTCAGCAGCGCCCTTTGTTATCCTCCTGTTTGCCGACAAACAAAGAGGGGAACTGGATAGCTCCTGCAAGCTGGAGTGGGATGTTGGCTCCCCATTCACTGCTTCAGATCTGAAGCTGCTAACAATGAACAATGGTGACACACTGACTCCCTGCTGCTTTTGTGCTCCATGTGGTGTGTGAATGGGGCCAAGGGCACGGACAAGGCTCGGGGACAGGGTATTTTGGTTTTCTGCCTTTTTTGTCCGGCGCAGAGCAGAAGCCAGAGCATCCACAGGGGTATTCCCTTGCTACACTTGGTGGCATCTGCCCTTCAGGGGCTGTCTTGTCACTGAGAATAGAAGGAGCATTAAACAGAGACCAAGGAAGAGAAGGATGTGCACATGTCCCATTAACTCCATCCCACATGACCAGCTCCCTTCTGCTGACAAACATCAGCTCAGTGCCGCTCCTGCAGCATCTCAGTCTCTGCACCTCGTTCTCCAGGAGCCACAACTGACCAGAGAATGATCCTGGGCATGGACTTAGTGACCTCACCATTGCTTTTGGGAGTAAATATCCTGTCAGTCAAGCCACCAGCAGCTCCTCAGCGTCCAAACGAATAGACAGGCACTATGGCAGCAGACTTAGGGGTGGCCTTGTCACTTGGGGTTAAAACCTATTGTCAGTCTGAACGTTTGCAGCCCTGTGGATAAACACAGGACTGCCTGGAGCCAAGCATTAAATCTGTGCTCACATGCAGGATAAATAAAGAATTAAATGCAGTGCATAAATAAATATAAATGTTAAGTGGTGTGGAACCAAACACAGCCCTCTCTGTGTCCTCCCTCTGGAGGGGTCTCGGTGCAGGAGCCCCATCTCAGCTCCAAGCCAGGCTACTGCAATCAAAGCCGAAATGCCAACATGCTCTTTTATCCCCTTTTTCTCAGACGTGTTCCCTAAATTCTCACTTTACTTGGCTGACAGAGGTCAGCACAAATACTGCAGATCCAGGTGTGATGCATTTGTGCAGAAGAAAAGCCAACCAGGACTGTCCTCTCATTTCATTAGTCCAAGGTGTTGGTAAAATCATAATGAAAAATGCTGACTCTCTCACCCTGATTTTTTTTCCAGACTATAAGATACACAGTGATTTCTCTGGGTTTCTTATCCCATATTCACAGAGACATTTATTTCTTCCCTGTTCTTTTCTCATTTTCTGTTTCATTATTCTTTTCACTGCTTTGAGTCCAAGCCAAGGTGTCAGCTACAAATTTTATGGTTTTTTTTTTAATTTAAATGTCATGTATATAACATGAATATATATAGAAAGATCAATATATATATCCTTTCAGTAATGTCTTTCAAAAATAACTTTCCTCCCAAAAACTAAAACAAGTGAGGAACTCCTCTCTGAACTCATACCACCATATCCAGATCTAACTCTGAAGACATCTACTTCAGGCTTCCTTGTTCACTGGAGACCAGCAGAGCCTCAAGATGTTTTTTGATAGGGAGTTGGACCCAGCTGTTCCTGGGCTGTCCAGACTCTGCACTCAGTTGTCTCAGCTGAGGGTTTGGCACACAGGTCTGGTAGCCACGGCCCCAGCCATCCCCTCATTGCCCTGCAGTGTCACACATCACCAGCGTGCTGTAAGCAGGTGACCAACACACTCCTGGGATTGATTCCTACCCATCCAGGAGATGTGAAATATGGCTCACACCTGAGTCTAGACTAGAAAACTGGTACACAGAATGGTATTTCCAAACGGAAATTCGAGCTGAAGTTATTCTGTAGTTCCGTGCAAAAGTGGCCCTTACACTCTGCTCGTGGCACAGTTTTTCCCCAAAGACAATAGGGCTGAGGGCAGCCCTCCAACAAACTCTGCAATGCCCCATGGCCAGGAGAGCCAGTTGTGCCTTTGGAGAGGCAGCTGAGGGTCTCTGGAATGATGGGAAAGCCATGCTGTCTCTGCTAGTCCTGCCACACTGCTCTAACATCCCCAATTCCTCGCCACACAGGCGCCACTGGGGAGACCTCTCTAGTTTGCATGAAGACATTTGTGGATTTCAGCTGAGGAATTCTGGTTTTCAACCATTTGGAGGATGATTTTTGCAGCAATTAGCTATCAGATCTGTCTCCATTCCCCTAATTGCCTATGAATTTCACAGTGAGCAACACGAAAGCCATTAGTGGTCAGAGAGTCACAGATTCAGAACACATTTCCTATTAAAAGAATTATTAACAAAGATCTCTTCATGGTGACACTGGAGCTCCAGTAAGCGCTTCCCCAGTACTCAAAAAGGGATTGTGTCTGTTCGGAGGCACTGGAACTTCAGGGGTGCAATATTTCAGGTAGGGGAGGATTTTTGACTCTTCTACCTACATCTTATGCACAGACTTTAATAAAACTTGGTAACAATTTAATAGGATGAGCTTCCTACGAATTGCAAAGCAGTACATAAGGATCTCAAATGCTATGAGGTCCCATGTCTCCATGGGAATAAGGGAACCTTTCCAAGGGCACCCATGGACGCTGTGTGATTTCCAGTGCACCAGGTTATGGTGTGCACTGTGAGCAACAGATGGAGGGGACTGGAAGGGCCAAACTTCCTCACTGTAGCAGCATCCATTTAGTGATTTCATAACTCCAGCTGGACCTCTTTTGGCAAGGGAGAGGGTTTTTATGAGGGAAAATGCTATAAATCTGCTGTCACTAAAGGCCATCAGACACCATGTGGCATGTTCATGATATCACCAGTGTGCACCAGTTTTAAAACAGAGGTTTTAGCCATAAAGCTGCCAACCAGGAAAATCACATATGAGAGCAATGCTGAACTTTTAACAGTGAAACATCCCTTTGAAAACCCTTCCTCTTCCTGCTCCCTCTCAACCCCAAAGCTTTGGAGAGATAGAGAAGGGGAAAATGAAGGGTGTACGCTTCAAAGTGCTGTGATAAACATCCCAGGATTAAAACAAAGCCAAACTTTGTGTCCCGTTTCTGAGCAGAAACAGCTGTCACTCAGTTAAAGCGTTTGCCTAATGATGAAGGAGCCAAAAAAAACCCCCACTTCTTTAAAGAAAGGGAGTGTATCTGTTTCATAATGCTCATTTTGCCCTGCCCTAAGTTAAAAATCAGGAGGAATCGGTGCAAGGTTCCAGGTAGGAGTAAGAGATGGAAACCCAACAGGGTAAGTGTGAGCCACGCAGCCATAAATTGCTTGCCTTAACTCTTTGTGACAATTGGTAGCAGACAAAAGTTATATATCTCTGGCAAATATTTCTGCAGTGCACAGCTTTCTGTTCTGCTCTGGTTACTTTGGTCTTTCTCACCACCTTCTTGCAGAGTTTTTTCTCATGTATCGGGGAAATGCTGGAGGCTGGGAGGAGAGGGGAGCAGCCAGAGCCAGGCCAGGCCACTGAAACCCCCCGACATGGACTATAACAAACGAAGGCAAAACATAAGAAGCCTCAGGGGACTCAGAGCTCCACGAGGCAGAGATTTTGTGCACTGATACCTGCAGACAAAATCCTGATTGTAGACATCAGTTCAGTGCCAGAACACTTTTCCGCTAGGAGACTTCAAATTTATGCTTCTAGTAGGGTTGAGAAGTTCACAGAAAGGTCATATTCATCTGCTTCTCTGCACTGTAATGCAATACGTCTCCCCGTGATTTTAATTAGGACCCTCACAATTAATTTGCTTCCCCATCACATTTGTATTTTTACTTCTTGTCACAAGTAGAAGAAATGCTGCTGCAGTCATTGCCTTCTCTACAAAAAGGAAAAATGAAGACTCATTACTTTTGTCAACAATAAAGGGCAATTCACCCTATTCCTGCTACACCCTGGGCTTTTTCAGGCAGATTGAAGATAGCTGCTCCTTTCAGTTGGCTGCACAATGCCCAAGAATCCTTTATTTTGGAGGTTTTGCCTTGTTACCCCACTGCTTGCTATTGGAGTTCAAACCAGCCGGCTATGCGTGTGCAGAGCAAACTTTGCACATGCCAAGTTGTGGGTAGGCGAGGGAGAGCAGGAAGGAGAGGGAAGAGCCATTTTATAATGTTTATATCATTCATATGGTGCCACAGCTAAAAAGGATGAGCAGTTATGTTCACATTTCCCACTGAAGAAACTGCACAGCTGAGTTTTTCTCAACTCTTGATGAGTAAAACCTGGAATATTTGCAGCTTGGAAGATAAAGTTACTGTGATTGGGAAACTCTCTTCTAGTAATGAAATACATGGAGGGAAGATATTTCTTGTCTAATTTGCTGGGTGCAGGGGAAGAACATTCAGGTCTTAAAATGCATTCAGGTTTTTTTCTGCGTTCTAACTTGTTCACTTTTCTCAGTGCATGGGTTTGTACAATGCAAATGGTGGAGAAAATTGCATAATTTGGCCTTAAACTAGCATAAAAGTTTCAAAACATTTTTTTGATTCTGTCCCAAACTGCTTTTGTACTATCACTCTGATGCATAGGCCACATGTCCATGGATTTCAAGGAGATTTTATATAAACCCCATGAGCAGAACACCTAGAGGGGCTTTCTGCTCTTGCTGCTTTGAATGGACAGGTCACCACTTTGAGATTCAGAGACATGCCCATAAATTTGGCTGGCAACATCCAGAGGCCTCCTGGGTGCACAGTTAGGATTTAGGAATGGCCATGTAGTGGTGGTGGCCTGCCCAAGCCCTCTGTGAGCTCCTAGAGAGAGAAAGAGCTTTGAATCATTTCAAATTGAGCTGATACAACATTGTCACATTATAGTTTTTCATCACTCTGTCCTGCCCTATAAAAATCTTACTCAGGTTTCTTTCCTTCTCCCAGATGAGTAATGTTGAGCTTTACAGAATACTTTGGATGGGGAACAAGACATCATCAAAATTATGTGAAGCATGATCCAAATCTCTGAAACGTGGGGGCAGAACAAATAATCCCTTCTCTTGCGTAAGCACCAGATTCATTCATCTGTTGAGGACTCATAAAAGGCATGAGCAGGCTGACTACAAGGGAGCTTTTTGGCCCTCTGTGTCTACAATGAGGATATGCCCATGTGGAATCCTAGAGAAACTCCTGAGAGTTTTCCGTGAGGTCACTTCAGAGCTCTTCTCACTGAATCAGGAGGATGTGTGAATTTTAACAGTGCCAGTGTATACTTAATAGTGTTACACGTGGAACATCCTTAAACCCTTTCTTGTAAAGAGATGTTTCTACACTGGGCAATGAAGTGAGAAATGGCCATGCCTGTCTGCTGTCATCCCAACAAGGCCAGGTAGTTTGGTGTGGAACAATCCCTGAGGCCCTAAGGGGGAAGAGGGACCACCTAAGCTTATTAAGTCATAGGGAATAAGGTTGTTAACACCATATATTTCCATATTTTAGATATCTGAGGAACGGAAAGGGATCGAACATAAGCAACTTCCTAATCAACCTACACAAATGATAAAGAGGAATACCTTCTATGCCATCAACATTCAGAACCATGGAATCATTTATGTTGGAAAAAACCCTCTAAGACCATTGAGTCCAAGCATTATTTGGACTGCTTCCATATTATTCCTCGTTAGAAGTCCATAGTTAGAATTTGGTGGTGGAAGGGAGCAGACTGCAGTCACTGCCCAGCACAACTCCTGCAGGCCGACTGAGACCAGCCTTCCCAACCTGAAACTGGAATCAGTCAGCAGCAGAGGAACTGAGTGTAGACAGATGGTTGGCCTTCAGGATGAAAGCTGACTCCTGTGCCTTTAGACCAGCCCATTGCTCCACCTGTGTGCTCTGCTGCATGTGTCTTCCAAGTCTTTCTCCAGCTTTGGCTCTTTTACTGTGTCCTGCTTTAGAGGCTCTTAAAAGGTACTGGCCCCAAGAGGTATCCAGTGCCAGAAACATAACAAATTAGCAGACAAAAATCCAGGTGTCAGTGCAGAAAACAAAAGAAAGAACCAAAGAAAACAAAAGAGAGCACTGTGACCAAAGCCAAGCCAGCCCTACCTCGAAGCGGTGGATGCAAAAAGAGTTCATATATGTTGATGCTGTTGCTTCAATTGATAAATATCAAAAGCCAAACACAATTACCAGCTGTTGCCAAGGCTAGTTTGCAGCATAGTCCTTCACATGCTTTCAGGAGACATTCAGCCCTTCATTATCCAAGACAACATGGATTAAGAATTATCCAAACAAATTAAAAATGTACATGATACGTAGTATTTCTGTTACCATGATACGTAGTATTTTTCCATCCCACAGAGACAATCAATTCCCTGAAACTCGCAGCTCTTGTGGTTCCGGGAGGTTTATTAACTTTGCCATAAGACTACAGACTGCACACACCTGGAGATGCTCCTGCTTGCTTCTAGACACCTCTGGAAGCAGTGGAGATGCAGGTGAGCAGCGCTGCTGCTGGCTGGTAAATTCTCTAGAAATAAAGTCACTGTCTCAGTAAGACACTAGTTGTCTGTGACTAAATATATTTTCAACAGTTACCTCAGTAAGAATTCTTTACAGAGGTCTGTGTTCAGTGCCTGCCTGTCATTCCTGGGGATATATTTGCTCAGGTTTGGCATGTCCTGGTGGAGTGCCAATAATGCTTGTGCCACCTTCATTACAGAAGGTCTCATAGCTGCAGGCCTGTACTGAGAACAAAGACAATGTGAGGGGCTAGTTTGGCCTAGAGCAGGAGCCTCTGCATGACCTCTACAGGAACAAAATGGCATGTTCTGACACAGACTAAAGACAAGGAGATGGAAAGAACATGATCATGTAAAGAATGAGCTGTTGGAGATCAACATTCCCAAAGGAAAACCCCATTTGGAGGACTCAACGGGTCCACTGTCAATCAGCAATGAAGACCATTTTCTTGCACCGGGGAAACCTCTGAACTTGTAACCTCCAGGCTTAGTTTGTAAGCAAATGTTTGCACAGAAAGGACAATAACAATTGTTTAAAGGAAAGATGTAGCAATCTGCATGCAACTTTGAGTAGCAGATAAAATTTGGTCCTAACTATTTGCGGTTCACACCACTTCAGATCTATTGTAGCCACTTTATGACCATGAAACATGTCATGTTGTCACTACACTAAGCCCTGCAGTCATATTCTAAAAGCACGATCCATCACTTGAGTTGAAGAAAAATATCTTGTAAGGTTTGGCACTTCAAGATTCATGACACATATCCTGTCTCAGAGAAGATGGTGACACACACACTCACCAGCCAGTCTACTACAATATACCAAACAGTCTGACAAAGTATTTTAAGTCTTGCTCTTTTTCAAGTACCCAAGCCTGAAGGAGCACCAACTGAATGGTTCTTCTAAACTACTTCCTCCCAAAGTAGTATTCAAGCAACAACAGCAATGTGGCGCTCTGTCAAATTATACCCTGATGTTATTATTGACAATAGAATCGCTCTGTGTGGCTGAGGTGACGCTGGACAACAAACAGTGCATTTTGCTATGGGTAGGAAAGTGTCCAAGCAGGGGTTTACCGGTGCAGCAGGAATTAACTGGTCTGCTTTAGTGCCTTCAAAAAGAAGCACAGTTGGAGTACAAGGAAAACATGCAAAATTGGAAGGTAAATTAGTCTCAATTCAAATCTAAAATTTTTGGTGTTGGCCAAACTCTCTTTCTCTCAAGTTTATTAATGCTGATGGTGCACATTTCTTGTCTCAGAATGTTACAAATCATTTAGCATGGCTTCAGTGGGAGGCAGCATTAAAATTGTGCAATATTACTGCTCTATCTTGCATTGCCAAACTTCTCTCCTCCCTCAACCTCCATTAAAAGAGCTTCCAAAGACTTGTTTCTTTGAGCTCTCTTAACAGCTCTTCCCTGCCAGTAAGAAAATGCCAGGTTTGGGGAGCTGTTTTAAAGGCCTTCAGGTTGGGATGGGGTTTGAGGCTCAGCACTTGACAAAGATGCAAACACAGCAGCATTTCAGGTATTTATTGCTTGGATGGAGAGTTCATTCCTTAGCAAGTTCTCATGTGAACATATGCTGCTGAGCTGACACTTTCAATACATGCCTAGAAACTATAGAGGTTTCTGTCCTTGAGTGACTACAAGCACCAATGGTCATCCAGTGGCCTGGAATCTTTGCAAGGCCCTGAAAGACAACATAAAGGGCGGGAGAGGGGAGTACTTCTGTACTGTAAAACAGATCAAATCAAGTAGTAGCAACCTTAAGCAGAAGTGCAACTAAGTGCCAGCCATGCACAGGTCCCCTCATGGCCCAGCAATAGCTGCATTCAGCAGGCACTACCCAGCACACCCTTTTTGGAAGAGGTGTGAATTGATCCCTGGATTTAGCTTACAGGTCAAACCCCACTGGCACCACAGGACAGATCACGTTGTGTGGGTCTGCTGTGGCCCCATCACATCATCTTTCCTGGAATACACCATGTTTGCACAGGCTGGTGCAAACACATTCCCATTCCGCATGGACTGAACACGGAGCGGTCAAGCTTCTTAGGCAGCAGATGAAAAATAGTAACAAATACTAAGACTATTCACAAATGTCTGCTCCAGTCTGTATCCTGCATTCAACTAAAGAAAAGAAAAGCTTAGCAGTAAAACAAAGACCAAACACAAGTGAACAATGTTGAAGCTCTCTAGTGAAATGCTTTCCTTTAAGTTGCATTACATGCATGATAAACTAAATCAGCTCTGAATTCCTGCTCCAACTGGATACAAGGCAGGGGAGTAATTAAAACAGCATACAACAGTAGACCATGTCAAGAGTAATCAAAATTTACAAGCTCAATAGATAAAGATTATTTGTTTTGTTCCTAGAAGCTAAGAGTAAAACTATCAGAGCATTAGAGGACACCAACAAAATTCGCAGCATTCTCACTTCTTTTACAGAAGACAGCAGCAGAATTATTCAGAACTACCAAAAGCACAGAGCTCTGCCTGGCCTTCTTGGCAGATGGCCCATTCACCATGAAAAACTCACACAAAGATCTCAGTGTACAGAGCCCAGACTGCAATGGTGTGAACCGGAGAAGCGCTGGGGACCGAGTCGGGGCAGGAACCCGTAAGACCTGTGGGTCCTTAGGCCATGTTGCAGCAAAAAAACTGCTCAGAGGGACAAATCAGAGCCCATGAGAATGAGGACTCTCTGTCTCTATTTAATATATTTGTTCTAAGGCTGAGCTGTACAAACTGTCCCTCTGCTGCCTCCTCAGAGGTGCTGAAGCCAGCCCAGATAAATTAAAGTTAGCAACAGGGCAAAGGGAACATTTGCTGCCTTTATTGCTGGCTTCTATTACACAAATTAAGTCTTATGAAAGACAGCGTCATGCTGAGGGTAGAAGATATCAAATGAAACCAGCCCAAGGAGCAGGATTTTCCTAAAACCAGATTTTTCAGTTTTGAGGTTTAAAAGAACAAGTTTTGTTTTGTTGTTTTAATTAAAAATTCCATTTTACTAAGGATTCGTTTTCTTCCAGGGGGAAAAAAGAGCCCAAAATATAAACCAGAAAGAAACTTCAGTGGAAGAATACAGAGCAGATCTTTTGCATATACTTTTGTTCCCTGTTTGATTCCTGGTTGTACACATTTGAGGAAAACCTCTTCCCTATTCCAAGGCAGGTGAAATCAAACAAGCGGGAAGGCACAAATAGGGTTAGACATGGAGTACAAATAACAATGGAAAATAGGTGGTGTTCATCTCCTGATGTCCTCGGGTTGAGAAGATGCTTTTCTGGAAGTCACCTTATTGCCAATACACAATCAGCAGGTCTCCAGAGAAATCTAATATCTACTACATCGAGGATATCTGCCTGGAAGATCCAACCTCTCTTTTGAGTCCTAAACTCTATGATTCAGATCCATAAATGAACCGTTTGAGAGGAATGAGATGTGAGGCACTGCAGCTCGGAGTTTCAGTGCCTCACCAGAGAAGCTGTGAATGCTCCATCCCTGGAAGGGCTACTAGAGCCAGGATTTTGGCTGACTCCATTTAACCACCACTGTGTCTGTGTTGCAGTAGCACCTAGTGGCCAGGGCTATGAAAACACACAGAAAAAGGAAACATTCCTGCCAAAAAACCTAAATACTGCTAAGCTTAACCAAGAAACAACAGGTGGTCATACATAGTTGCTGCAGCCAACACAAGGTAACTCAAGTTGACTCTAAAGGCCTAATTCTCATGTGAAAGTGAGGGTAAAAATAATTTACATCCTGTGCTTGCTGGCTCAAGAGACCTCAGTATAAATGAGAATCCAGTCCTAAATCCTCAATGGGACCCAGGCTTCAAGAAGGATTTCAGCTCAAGAAAGGGTCTGGGTTCTACTTTGCAATGTGTGAACAGCTGAATGGGCAATTCATATTATTTTAAGAAATGTCATGATGGGTTTGGTATGGTTTTGTTTTTTTTCCTTTAATAATTACACCCCACTTATTAGGCTGTAACCAGGGGACCTGTAAAGCCTGTTGAGCTAAGATCAGCGCAAATCATCCCACCGGGAACACACAGTGGAAAACTGAGAATGCAGGAGGAAGAGGTGTTGCTGAAGAGTATGAATCATGCAAGGAGAGCTCCCTTTGGGAAACAACCTGTTGTATCCTTCTTTAAAAAAAAAGAAAATTAAAAAAAAAACCAAAGTGGTTGTTCTTTCTTACTGGTGGTACAACTGTCTAATTAAAGCATGCAGAGTCTAAAAGCAAACGGAGATCAAGGAGGGCATTAACACAGGATTGTACCTGATGGCTAAATTTCTCTTCGCCTTTTTGTTCTTCAGGCAGCACCAGGGGAAACAAATGTCATGCAGAAACACATGGAAGCAGGTCCTGAAGTCCTTTCTCTGAGCTCCAAGGCTGTCTTGATGAACAGGACTGGACTGAAAAATGAGGAAGTTTTCCAAGACAGTGCACAGTTCACTTGACACCATGAGCTCAGGGCTGGAAGTCACATTTAGGTCCAACATAGCCTAATTGTCCATACTGTCACATTTTGTCTGTCTGGATGTCGTCCAGATCAACCAGCTGACTCTTGGCCGAGGAAACCAACTACCTTGTATTTTCTGTCCTCATGGAACAAAGGAACAGAAGCCACTGGCAAACTCAAGCTCAGAAACAGATACCAAGAGGAGAATAGCTGCAGCCAGGGTTGAGAAGATCACTCCATGTCCTGCCTGTAGCAAGAGGACCTCGACAGACAGATTTTTATGTAGAAATTCCCTGACACGGAAAAACAAGAAGAATTGACAACAGAGACTTGGAGACTGAAAAATAGTCAATGTCAAAGGCAGGTCTGTCAGGGGGGATGAGCTGGGTAAGAAGCTCACAGGTTATCTCAGTTTTGGGTCCATAAGGGAGTTATGTACAATGGGTCATCACTGACATATGTAAAAAATATAGTTCAGAAATTATTGCAAGAATTTATTTTCTTTTGCTCTGGTTACCTTCTTCTGGAAGAAAAAGAAATGGAGAGGGAGAAAACTCCACATTTCTGCTAGGAGCTCTTTTTTAGTATTTTTTTTTTATTAGAGATGAAAGAAATGTTCAGAGGGAAAATGAGCTCATTTCTGTCATCTGCTGCCACCATCTGCAAACGCAGCAGCAACATCTTTGAAATAGTGAATTAAATCCACCCACTTCTCATTTCTGCCTTCCCTCCCAGTGTGGTGGGTGGTATGAGCCAGTAATGGGGAAGCTGGACTGGGAATAAGGACCCAAAAAAGGGCCAGTACAGACCCAAACTTCCCTCCCTTTGCTGTCATCAGTCTGCACCACCAAATAAATTAATTTTTCCTCTCTTTCTCCTTTAGTAGGTTGACTGAATTAACTCTTCCGCTATGCAAGAATGTTATGCTACTTTTGAAAGATGGTTCTGGAGAGAGTTTGGTGTCCCAGGGACTCTGGGGAAATGGAGCACAGGAGCAGGGCAGATCCCATTTTTCCCTGATGATCAGTACTTTCTGACACATGAGCTGCTCTGCTGCTGAGTGCAGAGCTTGAGAAAGAAAGTCAAGATCACAAAACTGTGAATGTCCAGCCTGGGTTGAATCCCCCAGTAAAGGTTTCAAAACAAATACTAGCAATGCAGCATATTTTTTCATGTCCCACTAGTTCCATCTAGGACTGGGACCAGATGTGCCAGTTTTCAACAAGAAAGGCTACTCATGCTATTCTTGGCACAGCTTGAAGCAGAAAGTACCACAAATCCTATTTAATACAGTGCCTAAATGCTAGAGACCTATTTGTTCACTTGGCTTTTCAAGCTCAGCTGGTTCTGATAACCATCTGACCTCCAAGGCCCAGTTCAGTCACAACCCTGACTCCCACCCTTCACAAATGCACCCATCCCTAATGTTTTCCTTCTGGAAATGGGTTCCTTCCTATGGCTAAAGATTGCCTTGCAAATGGAGTTTACAGAACGAAGCAAGGCTCATCACAAATTAAACTGCATTGCGTTTTTAGTAGTGAGATACAGATTCTTTAGGGTTTGGAGGCATCTTGGCATTCCAAATTAGCAAGATGGGCATGGGTGCTACTGACAGATGTTTAGAAAACTGTTCACATAGCTGATGATAAGGGGCTTACTACCCAAAATATCCATGAAAATAAGAGGAGATACAAGCATATCGAAGTTGCATAGAGAATTCTTCCTCCCTTGAATTCACATTATATGAGACTGATCTGCTGGAACTCAGATATTGAGCAAAGCTAATCCCTGTCTCACACTGAGCTCTGGATGATTACAACATGTTGCCCTGCAGCCCCATTACCCAGTTCAAATGGGATAAGGTCACTGAAAAAATGGCCATTTCTGTGGAAAACAGCCCTCTGACAGCAACCACTTACAGTTTGAAAAAGTCCCAAGTACTAAATATCCTTTTTTTTTCCTCTGTCTTCACTAGTAAATCTTCCTCTTAGACCTCTGCACAAACCAGAATTTCTTGGGAAAGAAAGGGACAGCCAACAGCGGAGGAGCAGTAAGTTAGAGACAACACAGGGAAGGTGCAAATATTCAGATCCATGGAGATGGGTAGGTTTCACCTCAGGGCACTGAAGGAGCTGGATGATGTGACTGTTAGATCAGCATTTATTACCTGCAAAAGGTCACAGTGATCAGGGGAAGTCCTTGATCACCAGGAAAAGGCTGAGCAAACATCTACCCACCTATCAGAGGAGGGGGGAAAGGATTTCACCTAGCTGGGTTCCCTCCACCCCTGGAAGAACCACAGAACACATCTTCTGGAGTCCATTTCCACACATGGGAAGATCTAGAAGATAAATAATGAATAGCCAACACAGATGATCTACCTGATGATGAACCACCTAGGGCAGATCACGCTTTACCAATCTGACTGCCTTATGTGATGAAATGAAGGCTATAGAGACAAGGTGAGATCAGTGCTATAACATACTTTGCTTTTAGGGAGGCTTCTGACCCTGTCCCACAGTAGTTTCTTTTGTAAGCTGAGGAAGTATGGACTGGACAAATGGATCATTGTGTGGGTTGAAAATGGGCTGGACAGCTGGACTCAGAGCGTGGCAATTGATGATTCAGGAGTTCATTGCCAGCTGGGGTAAAAAATCAGGGTACAGGAGCTGGGCTTGCACAGCCTGGTGAAGAGGAGGCAAAGGGAGAGTCTGCGTGTCCAACAGTCACCCAGAACTATGTGAGGGAAGGCTACAATGGTCATGGAGTCAAACACTTAGGTAAGGAGATAAAGTTAATAAAAGTTGCAACACAAATTGGAATATGGGAAGCTGACCTTGAATATTACAAAACCTTTTTATATAACTAGGTAATTCAGCTCTGGAAAAGGTTATCAAGAGGTGATCTTGCATCTGCTTCCATGGTTCAAGCCATTTCAGGCTCATACAATCTAGTTTTGATGATAGTCCTGATGTAACAGAGAGATTCCCTGCAACCAATTTTCCTATGACTGTGTGATTCAGACAGGAACCTCCACTGAGGATTGAATTGAGTTAGGAAGCAAGAAGGCAAAAGCTTGTCAGAATAGAGCCTGGCTTGAACTGCTAAGCTATAGCTCGGTCCCCTGTGCAGAAACAGGATAGGTCATAGCTACTCCCAGCACAAGGGGAGGATGGAGCCTTATCCAAGAGGGAGATGATCACCTGGCTGGTTAATGTTAATGAAGACAGTGAGCTATTAAGTCTCTTGTGACTTACTATTTCCCCCCAAACCTGGACTTCATAGCTTACTGGAAAGAAACATGTGAGAGGAGCTCCACTACTACTGACACGAGATGAATAATAAACGAAACAGAGAACCAAGGCCAGAGCAGTTTTCATAGTAAATAAAAACAGTCCTTTGTTGTCAAAAGGAGGACTGGGTCTTTGGCAGGGTCTGGTGACAAAGCAAAGCTTGATATGCAGGAAGAGAGCCATAAGAGGCTAAAAGCATCTGCTCAGACGTGCCTGAGAAATAACCCGGTGTTCACCTGGGCAGAGAGAGCAGTGACCACTCAGGACAGAGCACCCCACTCCCCACGGAGGCGCCTTGGTTTGTTCTGGATGGAGGGGCCACTGAGATGCAAAGCCTTGCACCCATGTGATTTCAATCCCACTTCTGGCACATGTGCTTTGTCCTCTGCTGGCAGAGCAGTCACTCAGTGAGCCTGTCTCTGGTTAAGGCCTCCCTTCCCACTCCCCCACCCCCTGTTGTTACTAAGCAGGGCTTTTCTGTTTCGTCTCACTTTGCTTTTATTATGGCAAAGCCCTATAAAACTATCAAGTAGAACTGGCCAAAAAGCAGTGTTTCCAGTGCCTTGAAAATGTAAGGATTTAAATATATATATATATATAAAATTTGGGTTTTGTCCAAATTGAACAGAAATTTTTTTCAGTTGTTTTTTGAAAAGAGAGCAATTTCCAGGAAGCCAGAAGCTCCCCAGATCCTGCTGCAGCCTCCCAGTGAAACGCACGTCAAAGCTTGTCAGCTTCAGTGGGCAGCTGCAGAGCTCCCAACATCCCTGGCCTTGGGGCAAATCCACCAGGTGCATCCGCTCGGGAGCCAGGGACTTACACACACACTGTTTCTCCCATCCTGGAAGAGATCTGCCAGGAGTACAGGTGGGTTTCCTCAAGCTCTCTTCCTCAGGCATGGGGAAAGTCAACTGCGCTCAGTGCAGTTCCAGCAAAATAAGCCAGGCTTAAGAAACGATGTTTCATGGGAGCGTTTCTGACCAGCTCAATTCTCTGGGTTAAACCATCAAAGAAGAAACTTGTTGGCTGAAGGAGTGTTTTCATTGCAAGGATATCTGATCCATCTGCAACATGACTTCCCTTGCAGGAGTGTCCAGTCCCAGAGATCCCTTCTCATTCAAGCTGGCTGCCAAAAAATACTACTCCGTATGGAAATGACAAGATCACGACCACCCCACCAGTGCTAATGGTTACTGGGGTGATGTCAGAGAATGACAATTTCCAACATCTAAACTGCTGTTTTTAAAAGCAGAAGATCCTAGTACCACTTTATGACCTCGTTGGGTGTATCTTCCCTTCACGCACTTAGGCCCGGTGATGAGAACGCCCATAAATTAATAGTTTGGATTACTTTGAAACAGATTCCTCTGAATCAGCCCATATGGATATGACGAGCTGGTGAAACATACAGCATGCTACAGCTTGGCATCACGCCTGCAGCTCCTTCCCATAAAATGGGCAGCTTTTAGACCCATTTAATCACATTTAAACAAGCTTTTTATCTGATTTGTTCTGCATCATAACTCTTCCTCCAAACACTATAAACCACTGTGGCAATACCACGAAGTACAGGCCAGCCACACATTTTAGAGTCATCTGCCTGGCTCTCACGGTTTGTTTAAATCAACATTTCATGACAAATATCTGTTTTCTGCAGAGTTTTTTTCAATGCAGCTCTTCTTCCACACACACCCCACAGCCCTTGAGGAGGCATATCCATGCCCTAGGTTCATTTTCTCGTGGTGAAATCATCACCCTTTAAAGCCACCACATCCTTGTGCTTAGGCAGCAGGTGCAATTCCAGCTGTCTGGAAATGGTACCTACAGGAGCACGTTAGGATGCCCCCTGTCCAAGAGATCCCCAAACATGACACAGATGACTTTGTGTCTCCTGCTGCTCTGCAGTGAGGTTATGGATAAGATGTAGATTATTTTGTTTTCTGTCTTTCTTTTCATGTTCAGCCTCCCTATGCAGCCCAAGTGTCTCAACCCTCACATGAAGAGATTCCCACTATTTGTTTAGGTGCTGTGGGTGATATAAAAAAGCCTCACAGTGATGAGTGAGAAATAGAATTCATATTGATAAGCAAACCAAGCAAGCAACTCCATGAAAATGTCTGCCCTTCAGAAAGGGACAATGACCCAGCCAGGTAGGTATTTACAGGCCACCTTTTACCCTTTATCTATATTTAAAAAACCCCACAACACTGGTAAAACTTCCCTTCCATATTTGTCACACTCTGTTTCACCCTGTGACAAATCCCAAGAGCAAATCACGGTTAACTGGATATCCCATCTTGTACCTAAAAGTGCCAGTTCCCCTTTTCAATACAAGTTGCCTTTCACAGGACTTCAAGAGTTAAAATACCCTGATAAGCTTTAACCTCCTGAATGCGAGGGAGAAAGATATCTGCTTTTTATTTTCACAGCCCAGCATCTCTGTGCTCCAGTTTAGAAAAAATCTGCATTCGATATCAACACAGAGAAGTCCTCATAATTTATGCAGTGATACATCAACATATTAAGCAGGTTATATTTTACTCTAATTAGAGAAATAAGATATCTTTTCCTTCACTTGAGGAAGGAAGAGTTGTTGTAATAAATGCCAAATGGGCACCCCTCAATTGCTTTAAGGGCAAGGATATTATGACAGCAAAGACTTTGAGCTGTAGCTACCTACTAAACACATCTTTACCAAAACAGACATGGGCACTATAAGGACATCTTGGAAACCAAAGGATGCAAATTTATTTGAATAAGGCAGAATGCATGTCTGAAAATCTGTTGTGTTTTTGAAGAACTCTTTGCAAAAGGAATCCAAATAGAGCAGAAGAGAAGATCTCATCCTGAGAGGCAACTGACCATTAATGGCAGAGAGAGCTGGGATTTTTACTCTTTTCTGAATGTCCCAGCAAAACCAAGTGGTGGCTCTGATATGTAGATCTACCTACACAACTCCTTGTCTCACTGACTGGTATTAAGTTGTGCTTCTTGGATGGACACCTGAGAGCAGCAACATCTTCACGGCAAGAAAATCCAGTCATGACCGTGTGAAACCCACAACTAGAGGCTGCTTTATTTTTTTGGGGTGGGGGGTGGTTCATGCTGTTCTGAGAGAGCAGGAATATGAGTCCAACTTTTCCCTCTGTCCTATTCCTCCAACAGAAGTGAAATACAGTAAAGTCTCCAATTCTGGCCATTTCTGGCCTGCCTGGAGCACCTCTATCTCCCTGAACCATCAGGTAAGTGAGGTTATGCCCACTGAGGCTACATTAACCTTTTTTGCTTGTGCTGCCTTTTCTATAGTTATCATCCTTCTCACACTCTCAAAGTAAACCTTTTTATTGGGCAGTAGAAGGACCAAAATCTCCAAGAAGAGAGGCAGAACTGTTTTCAACTACAGACAGATATGAAATTGCAAAATATCTGTGTCAATACAAATGATAGAAGAGCCTAGAAGTGAAAGAGAGAGATCAAATAGCAGCAGCAACAGCAACGTATGAGAGGATGTTCTGTTCTTTGGAGGATTTCCCAGTGGGAGGGTATAACTTTTAGACAGCAAAAATAAATGGAGATCTTAATTTCTGCTGTAGTGCTAAATTGTTTTTAGATACTAACTGGGCATGCAGAGAACCCAAAAAAATTGTGTCTGAGGAAAGGGAACAAATCAAATGAAGTGGAAATCACCTCAAAACATACCCTGTTCGTGCTGCAGATTCTGCCCAGCTATAGATAACATGCCAGACTTTCTGTGTAAATCAGGGTTTGTTCATATATTTGAGTACTTAAATAATTTACCTAAAGGATACTAATTTATTAAATTCATAATTATTTATACTGACCCACAAAAGCAATGAAGTTCAACTATGAGAAGCCAACACATTAGAAACAAAAATCATTTCAGAAATAGTTAAAATAAGGGAAAAAAAGGCAAGATGAAATTCCTGTTCCACTCTGTGACATTGTCTCAGAGACCACTACAAAGGTAATTTATCTGAGGAACACACTTGCATGGGAGGAAGGCCTCTTTATGCACTGTTAATTGCTTCAACAATCTATAAAATTAGTGGCTAAATGAACCACATTTATAGAGATCATACTTCAGATATTATTTACATTTAACAGAATACCCTTTGTTAGTAATTACTAGATTTATGAACAGTTTGGAACAAAACAGGACACACCCCAGGGAATCTGCTTCAATCCCACAAGTGCACCACAGACGTGGATACACATCGTTCATTCAGTTGGATGGTGCAGAGCTGCACTGAGGCAGAAGCCTTTCCCTGCCCTTTGCAATGCTCCCACATCCTGTCTTATGTGCTCCTATGAAGGGAGGACACGGCAGCCAAGCTCCCTCTCCATGGCTGGGAGGCTGGAGCCGCTTGAAGGACTCAGTGCCACTCACTATTCCTACCTGGACATGTATGGCACACCCAAAATAAAGATTAGGGTAGCTCAGATGTGCTGAAGGACACTTCCCTGCCAAACACCAGGGGCCTAACAAGCCACATCTCCAGCTTTACCTGAGATCCACCACCCTTTTCAGTTTAAGATATTGATTTTTAAGGGGGGGGGGGGTGGCAGTCAATCTGTTTTCTTTTTGACTAGACATTTCCAAGGTATTAAGAACTTCTTTTGCTATCTCTTCCCCCATCTGGGATACAGAAGTAAATCTTTCCCTTCCTTAAATCTCTATCTCCCTCTTGACTTATCTCATACATTCCTGCACTTGGAAATCCAGATTCTCATCCGTTCCAGGTCTCTTTCCATGCCAGACTCTTTGGGAAGAATTTTCTTTTCTTAGTAAAGAGTTGAATTTCTCTCTACTTTTCTCCTTGCTTACTTTCCCAGTTCAAATCCACTCCTTCCTGTTGGACCTAATAATTACCGTTCTGTTGCCACAATCTGTGTAAATTCCCATTTCCCTTCTGTTGCATGCAGGTTTCCACCTACCGGGTTCCTGTTTCTGCCAAGTTTATTTAGACTCTTTGTATTCTTTATCCCCTCTTTTATTTCAAGTACAGGCAGGTGTTTCACGTGTTTTAGATAAATCTCTGTGCATCTGAGTGCCTGAGTTTCTATGGATATAGATGTAGATACAAGCCAAAACTTGTGTTTCCAAGCAGGAGAAAAAGCATTACAATAAATATCCCCTTTTCACATCCACTCAATACTAACTCCACTTAAAGATCAATAATTTAGTGAATGAATGCATAAATCAGCTCCAGTTTCTTCTCACATTGATGAGCAAGTGGGGAAGGGGAGAAATAAAATTCCTCCTTTCCCCCTCTGGGCACAAAAAGGCCTGGAGGAACATGACCCACACACCATGCTTTGCCTGAGAACCACTGAGGGGAATGACAGCTCTTCTAATGCGTTCTGCGGCCCAAGATCCTACTTGGAATGCCAGGACCTGACCTTGCAATGTCCAGATGCCTTTGGATACCTGCTGGTTCTCCCTGCCATGGACAGGATCCAGTGAGCAAGTTACCTTCTCTCCAGTGAGCTTACAAACCCCTCTCCAGAAAAGTGTCAGCTGCATCCTGGACACCAAGATTCCCTTTTGGTCAAAGATTACAAATAGCAGCAGGTAAATCAGTTCCCATTAATCATTTTCAATAGCACACAAGGCTTTAAAACAGCAGTCAAAGGGAAGTGCAATTAAAGACATAAGTATATATGGGAACTGGGATAGAGTACAACTTTGGGATTTGCCAAAGACAGCTACTCATTTCATCTGGCTTCTTTGCTAGAGATTTCCTAGAGGACATACAGTGAATCCAGTTGATCTGGACTTCAGCAAAGTATGTCATACTGGGCCACATGGAAAATGGCTCTTTACAGGAAAAAATAGGAATTTGTGCAAGTTCTGGAAAGTACATGAAGTGTTGATTTGTATAAAAGGAAGCATATTATGTGAAAAGGAAATTCTTTGACTAAAGGGAATTACTCATGGAGCTCTTCAGTGCTGGGTCTTGGGAATGTTGCCGGGTATTCTCATCAATGGCCGTGGAAGGTAATGTAAGAAAAGTGCTAATGAAACTTGCTCAAGACCTCAGTTTCAGAAATGCTTCGAACAGAGAGGAAAACAAGAATATTAACACTAACTGGATCTTGAGATAAGAAGTCACAGAGAATGCACAGAAATTTGTGGTGCAAGGTGTGAGGCAACATATCACTGCAACCTCATGGAGGTGGGAAGACCTGGAAGCGCTGGATAGCACTTCCAGTAGAAGTAAGAGAGTGATAACACTGTTGTATTGGAGTGTTGTGTCCAGTTGTACATAAGGAAGGTAAAGTCAGAGGACAACATCTGAAAGAAGGGACTGTGGGATTAGCAGGGAGGGAAGCACTTTCAGGAGCAGAAACCAAAATAGGATGGCCTAAATTGTACCCCAATTCAAAAGTTTTTTAAATGAAACCTTTAAATTTAATGGGCTTAAAGTACATGGGCCAGAAAACCTTGAGGAGCCTCATGTTCTGCCTGGGAATAATAAAGCAAAAGCTCTAACAGGCTGCTAAACCTTAAAACTCTTGTTTTGATTATCAGCCCATCAGTGAAGGACCCGAATTTTCTCCCTCTGACACCAGCTTTCAAATGGCATTTTCATGGTCACCTCAACTCAAGTATTCACTGCACATGCCCTGTCTGTCAGAAATGTCCCAAGCTTCAAAGGTGAGAGGCAGCTCTGGGATAGGACATGCAGCACAAGGAAAGGATGGGAAGTGAGAAGTGTTGCAGACCTGGTTTCTGAAAGGCCCTGCAAATGATTTGCGAGAGGTTGCAACAACAGGGGACACGCTGAGACTGTGTGTCTGCAGGTAGGCAGGTCATGGAGCATCCAAACATCCAGGTGAACGTCAGCAAGGGAAGGTGACAGCAAACACAAGGATGCCCCAAAAGCCTTGGAGAACTTCAACACTAGCAGGATGTTAAAAGTGAGAAGCATCATGAAAGGAAGTGGTAAAGCCAAAATTGGGTGAGGTTTCTACGTACAGAACAAGACCAAATCCCATCTTTCCATGATTTGACATCTTAGAGAGAAACAGATTACTTTTTCCACTTAAAGTATAAACATTCCCTGCAATGAACACAGCCTAAATATCCCAGCATCCTGTTGTTGTATCCAGTCCAAGAAGTGAAACCAAGGCCCTGAGTCTGTAATTGGGGCCACATGGACGTCCCTGTGCGAGCACTGGAACATTCTGACTCCTCCAGCCCAGACACGCAGCTCCAGGTGAGAGCTGAGCCGAGGTACCTGAGCTGCCACACCACCCCTTCACCGTGACCCCTCGCAAGTAATGCTGAGTCTTCATCTCAGTTTCCCATCTGCAAACCTGAGGTGACCATCCAGCTCTCACCTGTTACCAAGCCCATCAGAGCAAGGAATGTGTTTTCTAGATGAACGTGCAAGAGCACGCTGGCTTTGGCTAATGCAACTACATGCTACAGTAATTGTAAGTATCATAGAAATAGAGCCATATTATATCAATTATTATAATCAAACAAGAACCAGTGGCTCTTCTCCTGAAAAGTCCCAGCACTTCAGAGTTTTCATGTTTTTGTTTTTGGAACAGACTAATCACTTTCACATCATAAACAAATAATGGTTTTAATAGATTCCATACTTGTGGAGCTTTTACAACTAACATGCAGCAAAGCTCTTGCCCTTCACAAGCTTGCTTTTTTTTTTTCTTTTTGTTTTTTTTTCTGAAATAGCAAAATACATTCTGTAGTAAATTAAGTGTGATTCACGTGGCATTTTGCATGAACACACCGTGGATGTGGCCTATGAAACAAGCTTTGTTAGAATTCTGTAGCCCATTCTGTTCCATTTTTGTGCTTATAATTCTAAATATGTTTTTGCTGCAATTTCATGTAAGGAACAACAGGGGAGCCTTTCTCTGTCTAATATAACACCTATGAATTCCCATCAATGCAATAAGAGATGGGAGGAGTCAGATGCTCCCCTGCCATCCACACGGGCTGTTTGCTTCCACCCTGCTCGAGGGCAGAGTAAATGAGAGCAGAAGCCAAGCCCCATAAAGGCATGTGTGATCTTTCACAGGCGAGTTCAACTCCTGACGAACCTTCAGGACTCATAAATAAATGTCTGCTTTCCCAGGTTCCCCTACATTTCCGTGTTGTGCTCATAACCACTCTGGTTTCAGGCAGCAGCTGAGGCAGTGATAATCCTCCAGTGGGATGGAGCTTGGAGAATTCCCGTGGTGGATGTGATATCACTACCACAGAGCTCCCCTATTACTTTTTTTAGCTGTATTCCTTATTTCTGAATCTGTTAGAAAACGCCAGTTCTCTGCAGAAAGGCTCAGCTTAGAGTGACCCAGTCCAAAGAAAGCCTCTATTGGGTGATCTTGCTTATCAAGCCCAGAAATTCCAGCTACAGAACCTCTCCTGGTATGAAAAAAGCCCATCACTTTGAGTCATATGTGCCTAACATAAAACATACTGGACTGAGAGGCCCCAAGAAAGGTGGCGGAGACAAGATTAATGGTTTTAACTGGGAGCGAAACCCAGTAATTAAGTAGTGACCCATGACACTTGAGAAGCAGTAACAGTTTGTTGACCACAAGAATGATTGCTCAGAGCACCTTCTTAATGTTGTAAATGTGAAAATGATTTACAGCATGACCAACAGGGAAAAAAAAGCAAGTTAGCAGGCAGACAGGATTGACATTGGTAATTGTTCCTGACTGCATACATATGTGGAGGTAGGAAAGTAGAAATACTTTTGGTGTGTAGCATGGTAGCAATATATCAAAATTACTAACAGCAAAGGGCTCAAACTCCTTGAGCTGAGGTGATTAAAAAACGTGCAAACACCATTCATAACACCAAAACAAACAAGAAGCCTGAAAGGGATGAAGCTTTCACTCGGGATTTCAGTAGGGCTGGTTTGCCTTGGATCTGGAGTTGTGAGAGTATCAGAGCTGTGGAGACAGCAAAAAACCAAATTATTAATACCCAGAATGAGCCTCAGTGCACAAGTGGCCCTGATTACAAAGAAGAAGTAGGAAGACTCTCAGGGGATTTTGGCAGCATCTGAAAGCATGAATTGGTTCAGATTTAGCAATAGTGAGATTTAACAGTGGAAGTCAACAGTGAACTAGCAAAATGTTTGAGAAGAACATGACCCTTGTCTTCCAGTGACCTTTTCTCATTTGGTATGCTGAAGGTGGTGAAACCGAGCCTTGCAGTGGCACTTTTTGTGACCCTGAGAAAAAACAAGAACATCAGAATATCTCAGCTTTCTTTTGACTGTAAAATGGGAAAGCAATTGAGCCTTCTTCCCCTTGGCATCAGCTGGCCCTGCTGGTAGTTCACTGGGGCAGGGATGGTCTTTTACAGCACGGCCCAGGGTTGCCACTCAGCAGCCCCAGCACAAAGCTGCTCTTCTCCCCTCTCCAAAATGAAAGGCAGGGTAGGAGATGTAAAAGTGACAGGAGCACAGGTCATCATGAAGCTGAGCAGAAGAAAGAGCAGGACCTTGTTTCAAAAGTAATTATTTTCATGCTTGGCTTTTTTGCTATCACTCAAGGCCTCTGTTCCACCATCTCCTGTTAAAAGCTGCTTGGTTTTGCTGTGTTTTTTAATACGATCATAACCCCATTTTATATAGAAGGGGAAATGGCTGGCTCCCGGTGGCTTTCATGGATTTTCATATCGGTGTATTTCAAACAATATGATGACTCAACTTGATGTCGTTTCTTGGCTACAGTGGGGCTTGTGGTGATCGAAAGTTTAAACTTTACTGGGACATAAGATGGAACAGCAGCAAACACCACAGAGAGCCCTAATGAAGGCAAACAGTGGACAGGCTGGTCAACTCTGCGCAGCAAGGACACTTCCTACCCCAGGTGGGTGCCCTCTGGACAGGTGAGCCACCTAAAAATCTTACATCTCCACCTCATGAGATGCAAACATGCAAAGGGCCACAAGCACATACACAGAGACTGAAAACAAACCAACTTCACTCTCACTGCAGTGGACAAAAATAAAGTAGAGGTACAAAGCATCTGTGCTACTGCCCCAGTGCCCTGGAAGTTGGCTTTGTGTCACCCCAAAGCCAGTTTGAATCCTCCTCTTAATAATTCTCAGAGTATGAGAAGAGTCAGTGTCCTGTTTCAGTGAGCACAAGAAGCATTTGCACTCTGGTTTTAATTATAATTGGAAGCGGAAAGACTACCAAAACTTGAAGAATTAAGATAGAGAAGAAAGAGGTGAATAAAAAGTGGTGTCATGGCATTTGTGCATGTTTCCAGCTGTAAGCATCTTTACACAAAAGCACGTCTTTGTGTCGGGTGTTTGCACTTCTCTGTACATGCACACATCTAAGAGGCAGGGCTGGTAGCACAACCTCTTATTTAGTTTGCCAAACATTTCCAATTATAAAGCCCTGTTTTCAATTGCTAATAACTTTGTTAAACTTAAACCACTTGGGCTTCAATTTTCCATGCCAAGTGTCTGCCTTGGGCTGAATTTTTTGTTATCCCTTCTTTTTTTTAGCAGTCAGCCAATAAAAAGGTTCAGCTGTTTCAGTGAAGATGGCTAGAGAAAATACAGGGGTTTGTAACACAAAAAAAAATCCCAGCAAACTTGTCTTGCAAAGTTCTAGAGTCTTCCTGTGGTAGAGAAAGGACTGGAAATCTTCAAGTATTGAAAAACCTTGTCAAGTCTGACAGAGAAAAATTGCTCTGAAAAGCCTTTTTATACCCAAGTAAAGCCTCTTCCATCTCTGACTCCATCTTTCGTGGGCACATTTTAGCCTTTCATCCTCCTGACTGTGAGGTCCTGTTAGGACCACTCCAACACAACCCAGCTGCACTCAGGTGAGGGGCAAAGAACCTAGTTTTCTTTCATCCCAACTCTTCTGCAAGCCATCATCCTTCTCTTCCCAAAGGCACCACCCTCATTTTAATCTGCCACCTCTCTCTGTGTTCCTCACGCTGCATTTTTCCGTTCCAATAGGGAATGAAAAGCAAAGTATGGGGTAAAAATATAGCCCTTCCTTATAAAACCCACGTGGCAGCAAAGATGTGTCATTGCCCTTTCTCCCCCCATGCAGCAGTACCTTCAGGATCCCTGGAGCTTGCCCACTTATTAATATCCCCGACATTCACATCTGTTTCGGATCGGCTTATGTGGCTGGGATTTAATAACAAATATGTTCCCCATTAATGCTAGCCCTTGCCGTGCCTACAGTCACTAACAGGCTTACGTATTTTCTGATCAGATCAGATGTTCTCTGTGGTTTGTTTGTCAGATTTTCTGTTTGGTGACTTTCTTCTTGCAAATCAGGCCTGAAAAGTAAAACGTGTAGGGAGTAGCATGGAGCCACTAACACCAGCAGGTTCAGAGGGAAAAAAAGCCAGACATGCATCCTGAAGTTCTACTTCTCCTGACTCTACAGACTCCTGGCCCAAGCAGGGATACACCAAGGGGAAGGTCCACATTCCCCCTTGTATGTCACTCCAGTGAGATGTTGGACATGTGGCAAATGACACTTGTGTGCGTCTGCGAGTCAGAGAGGTCAAAAAAATCACTTGTACAGGCAGGTGTGGGTGAATTTCAGCTTGACAGGACTATAAACAGAGGGTGCAGAGTTCTGAGAAGTCATGTTTCTTAGAAGGTGAAGGAATCACTGAAATAATCCAGGCCTAACTCCCCTAACATCTATTTAAAAGATCTAGGGAAAATGCTGTAGTTCAGAGGATTATAAAACTGGAGATGTTGTGAAAAGCACAGAAAAGGAGGGAAAGAAAACAGTTTGAGATGGCTTCTCAGGTGATCCCTCCCATGCACACATCTGGAAACAGAGCTGGACTGAAATGTCAGTGTGATAGTTGTTATCAGGTGGGGGTTGGGAGCCTCAAGTCAATATAACTCAGGAATATTCAAGAGACAAAAGAAGCCAGACACAGGAAAATCAGGAGTCCTGCAGTGGGGCCAGAAGGTGGGAGATAGGAAGTGGTAATGAGAACACAGTGGCTTCCAGCAAGGCTGATATGTCCTTATCTATAAAGAATAACACATCAGTGGGCCAAAAGACAGGTACAGAAAAATACAGGTGCTACCACACTAAAATAAGGATAAAATGACAAAGTTCTGCTTTCTGGGGAAAATACATTGCCTCGTAATGTGTTAAAATCACAAGTCCTCCTGTAATGATTATTTTGAGAGACACCACCATCTCTCTCGGCAATCCTTTTCCCACTGACAAGTCCATTTAATTGTTGAGAAGATAAATTTTCTATTAGGAACAAAGAAACCAAAACCATGTTTTCTGAAAAAAAAACCCCACTATATTTTGGAGGAAAGTGGCTGCCCAAAGCTCATCATCCCAGCAAGGGACACAGAGCTCCCAGTACAGTAGCAGCAGAACTCAGACCGAGGCAGAGCCATCAACTCCCACCTCATACATTCAAGAGGCCCAGAGGGAAACCCAGAGTTAAGACACTGAAATACTGTCTGAAAGAGATGTTTTCTTTTTTTTTTCCTTCAGAGTGAAAACTGTTCTGGCCCCAGACAAGGTGTGCTCAGAGGCAGCCAGCTGGATTCGTGAGAGATAACAGTGACCCTCCTGGAACATGGTCTGCAAACATGCATTTCTGTTTTGCTTTCAAGCAGCTCTTGCAGTGCAGAGCAGGCTGAGGGGCAGAGTTTACACACTGTTGGAGCTGCTCAGCTTGGGGTAACCCAAAAGAAGGAATTGGAGTATCTTGGAGAAGGCTTTTGCTTTGTTTACACAGGCAAGGGCAAATAGACCCACATTGTTCCCTCTCACCTTTTGAGTTGACCAAACACAAGCTGTAATCTAGAACCCTTATAGCCATCATACCTTGGACCCCACCTCAGCTGACCATCTCTGCCCAGACAAGTACACATCCTCTGGCCTAGGTTGTGCTGATCCCCTATTTCACAGTCCCAATGTGTAGCTGGAAATTTGCAAGAGCTGTTGTTCCCCCACAGGCATTTCAGCTGCAGACCTTGCACGGTGCAAGGTGGAGACTGAAACAAGTTCCAGAACCAGATTATGGGCTCTGAATGAGAAGCCAGCATTGAGAGCCTGGTGAGAGCCATGGATGGTTCCACCCAAGCCATGTGCTCTGCAAAGCATGGCCCACACAGGTACGAAGAGAAGCCCGTGGGGGCTGCTGCAGGAAAAAGAATGTGCATCACCACAAGGGAGAATTTAACCCAACTCCCTCATTCTTCAAGTGCCAGGTGGGAGGTTTGACCTTGGGCAGCAGATCCAGGGACTGTCTCACGGTGCAGACCCACATGTGCACATGCAGAGGAAGATGAAGTGCTTTTGCCTGTGACCCCAAGCGAAATGGCAAGCCCCAGTCGGCCAGGGTATTCCAACACCCACTTGGGGTCTGTAAGCCGTCCTCTGGGTAGGATTTCCAGGCACAGAGCATCATACCTTTCACACTTTTTGAACAGGGTTATAAATTATGGCATGAGCCCCTGTAACTTCAGTCAGATCCCTCCGTACTCCTGGCGCCTGCTGGGTGGTTGTTGTTGTTGTTACAGCTACAGCTCCAAATGGGCAATGTGTGATGTACAGCTGGGAAGGGACTATTCTAACTGCTCAGTTGGTCACAAATAGGAAGAAACTGCAGTTTCCTACAATATTTAGCATTATATAGGCCCTCAGCAGTGCCACACTTTACTTCTTCATTTCTAGCATCCCCCTTTGAGAGTTCTACCCCACTTCATCATCATAAACATGTCAACAATCAGTCCCCGTGGAGGGCTCTGCTGTTTGTTCTTTGGCTCACATGGAGAAAGCATGTCCCCGCTCCAGCCCCCAGCACACATTTCTCTATGCTCAAAGGGGCTGGAATTGGAACATGGCCATCTCGTGGCTCCCGGACCTTGATATATATGGAAAAAAAAATTAAAAAAAAAATAAAAAGCAAGGAACATGAACTTGATAAATACGATCAGCTGCCGGGAACGTGCCTGAAGCCTCCTGCTGCTGTTGTTGACATCAGAAAGCTGCAGAGCCTGGGAGATGGGAGGAAGTTTTATTGTCTCTCTCTTACCAGGAGCACGCGATGCTGTTCCAGCTGCCTGGTGCTACCCGGTGTGTCCTGAGCCTGTCACTGAGAAAACAGGACATCAGTTCTCACCTCCCAGTCCCAGCAGCCACAGGGAGGCTTCCCTGTGCCTCTCCCAAAACCTCAGAAGAGCTTTTTCATGGAAACCAGCACCAGCATGACTTTTCTCGAGACTAATCTTTTATTACCCCCGAAGTTTCCTTTACAGCCACCTGACAGTTCCCAAGCCTCAAGGACTGCTAATTGGGCTAAATTGTGTGGCCAGACAGGGAGCAGCTGAGCCCAGGGAGAGCTGCTGCTGCTCCAGGGTGCAGCTGTGTGTTGGTGCTTTTTCTAAGGTGGTTTCAGCTGGTGGAGCAGGGTAGACCCAGCTGAAAGTTGTTTCATGCTTTAGAAAGAAAGAGGATCCAAAAAAAGGTCAGCCGGTCCTTTGTTCCCTGTTGGAGCTTCGCAAGGAAGTTCAGGCTTCCTGAAACTTCACTAACACAAGCTGGTCTAACAAACAACTAGGAGTGAATTTCATTAAAGTTGATGGAGAAGAAAGAAAGCCCGTTCTAGTTAACAGATGTAATATCTGAATACTAATTGAGCTGAAAAGAGATGGAAACTCCTTTGGGGAAAAGCAAATCAAGTAGTGCAGCATTTTAGCAGGGGCACGATGAACAATTTTGTAGTGAGAAGTCATGAATATATGTGATGAAGACAAAAACACCTGAGAAGATCCAACATAAATGCTTTTTCAGAGCTTTTTCACTCTTTATTTTCTTCCACTGTGCAATGCGCCCTCACTCAGGTCCATGGCATTAGGAATGGGACAGGAGGGAATTATTTTCTTTCATATAGAGAGTTTAGGCCCCCTGAAAGGGGCTGGCTGGACAGTTATGAAGATGTAAGCACTATGTATAGACCCTGAACAAACTTTCCTAGTGCTTTGCTAAAAAATATGGTTCAATGCTTGGCTGGATGAAGCACAGTGAAAGAGCTTCATTTCCATGGCTCATTTAGTCTGGGACTTTTCTTCAGGGACAGCCAGCAAGAGCACTGATTTTGATCACTTTCTTCTGATGCAGAAAAAATTATTCTGGGATTTGGGCTGAGACTGGCTTAATTTACAGGACTTTTAAAATACTTCAAAGAGGTTACCTGGAGAAGACAGTTTCCAAATCTGTCCCGCTCCAAGACAGCCAAATCCTTTCTCACGTGAACTTATAGCATTAATGCCTTTGGAAAAGAAAACCTCTATTCAGAAATATTTTTTTTTAAAATTGCTTGTCATTCATCTCTGGCTGCATGGGAATGTCTCCTGGCTTCAAGATTCTAACCCTTTTGCAAAAAACGTTCAGATCTTTTTTCAAAGTTGAAGAACGGTTTTAAGAAATTAGTTTTTCCTTTCTAAAAAGAAAAACAAAAAACCCCTTACATTTTGCAGAAACAAACAGTTCCTCACGAACACTGTGGGTTTTTAATGGCTGGAGGCCTCTCACAGCACAGTCCAAGCAGCTCTCCTGTAGGACTGTGAGGGGCACTCAGGTGTGAAGGTGCTGAGAGACCTCTAAGTATCTGGATCAAGAAATGGAAAGAAAATGCAAAATGAAACTTTCCTGAGTAACTCAAGGTTTCCCCTTTCAAAATCACTAGAAAACCTTTGGTACAGACTCCTCCTCCTCCCCGATTATTGCAGAGTGAGATTTAAATAGCACTGTGCTTTGCAAGGGAGCTGTAAAGAGCTCCAGAGCCAGCCAGCTGAGATAAAAGGTCACAGCTGAGTGTTTCTGTAAAGACAACAGTGGCACCACGAGTGACAGGTATTTCATTATATTGGTACTACACACCACAGGCTGCTTCTGTAAATGGAAAAGAAAGTGTCTTTGTGCACCTCGTCATGGCATTTCCCCCACATCTGTGGCACGCAGGGATGTAGGGTATGCTGCTATCTGGGACGGGCAGGAAAAGAAAGGCACAAACACCTTACCTTTGAGCACACAGCCTCTCACTGCTATCACCAGGCTCTGGGAGTATGAAGGAGTGAAATACGGCCGTGTGCTGGTTCATATCCCAGGTGCACAAAGCTACCCTTCACAACTTTATTACTTATGACCCCTCCATGCCCCAGCAGCCACATTTGGGGAGCGTTACCAGCTCTCTGCAGACTTTAATCCCTGTCTCTCCACTCAGCACTGCCTTAAGTCCCCATGAGTGATCTCCTGCAGGACCCGCACATCTGAGCACACACACTGGCACAGCACAGGCATCAGGGCACTGGCAGGCACCTGTCCTTTTGGATATGTCCCTGCAGAATCCTGCTCCTGGAGTTCTGTTAGTTTGCATATACTTGCTGCCTAAATTCTGTCCTAGTTCCTGAAACAGCCTTTCCTATCATTATTGAGCTGAAGGAAAATAAACTTTTATGACCATTTTTATTACTCCATTTAAAACTTGTTTACCACCTGTTCCATTTCCATGTTAAAATGTGACATTAATTTGAGCCCAGGATAGCCCCTCCCTTGTCATTAAATCATTGCACTTAGATTAACCAAGACAAAGACTATTTTTTCCCCCTTATGTAAATCTACTTTATTCTCCCTGCTAGACATGATTCTTGGCAAAGATGCTGAAGAGAAGAGCTTGAAGGAAATGAATAATATTTTTGCTTCTAAAGAAACAAATGCCAAAAGTCAATTTTGAAAGGATGATACACCTTCAATTGACTCATACGTTTGTCAAGATGCTGTGAATCTGCAGAGCCCCAGCAAAAGGAAGAAGCTGTGTTTTTAAGTTGCATAAACTGTCGATCTTTTGCATTGTTTGGACTTTTGCAATCAGATCTGTGTTTCAGCTAATAAAAATAAAGCAGTTACTCAACATTTTTTATATTCAGGGCAGCAAGCAGACCAGCTTTCAGTGACGGCAGCCAACCGCCTCCAGTAAAGCTCAGTTAAATGCAATCACATGCAGCCGCTCTCCTCCATCTGACAAGACAGCATTCCTGCAAAAGTGGTTCTCCCTCACTAATCCCGTCATTAAACCTGAAAAACAGATCTTATGATTTTAATTCACCTGGCAGCAGCTTGCCCCACTTTAATTGCACACCCGTACAAACTGACAGGTCGCTTCAGCCCAGGCGAGGCTGAACCCAAACTCCACCTCGGAGCTGTCAGCTAAAACACACTGAGCAAGTGTTCCACAGCCCTTTGACACACTCTCTTTGTTGTACCTGGGACTTCAGGCCTTTCCGGAGCACTCTTGCAGGATACTAGAAGGGCTTAAGGTCTCCCTGGTAAAAGCTCTATTTACTTCTCGGGAAGTCCCACACAGGGTATTATTTTAGTGGTCTGTCAACACAAAGCTTCAGCTTGACTGGGGTTGTGCCATCCCAGGCATGTATTAATGAATCACTCCAACAGAAGCATCTTAATGCAACCATCCTTTTAAAAAATCAATCAGAATTAAATGCAAACCGCAAAACCAGTAAGTGGATGTATTGTTAAGAGGTTTTGATTAAAGCTTTCGAAATTAAAAGGATCAGACTGAGGATCACAGAAACATACCGCAAAATCATCAAAAGAAGATGAGGAGCAGATTTTGTAGCCCCTGCTCTTCAGGGAGATAAATCAGTTCTTTATATTTTATGTAAGGAAAGGGTTGCAAAACTCGGTCTTTGATACACAGAAAACCTTCTTAACTGATCTTGAGTCCTTGAAGCCACCTAGTCCTTTGGTATCTCCCCTGTGAGGAGTGTCTGGTAGCAGGACAGCTGCTCTAAAAAGAGGTTTCTCTCCTGTCACTTGGCTGGATGTGCCAGGGTGAATTTCTGCACACCACCAGCACGGTGACAAGCAGCAGATGCTGCAGCTCATCCACCACTAATTGCTGGAAGCAGTGAAAGCATTTTATAAAGCAGTGATATCACTGAGTGAGAGAATCACTTGTGTTGCCTGACGGGTACAATTTAAGGCTTTTATGTCATAAAACTCCTTGCATTGAATTTCTTATGGAATAACAGCAGGAATAACAGCAGTGTGCCATATCCTGGTTTTTACAGGAAACCTTAAATATCTACATGAATTTTTTGTTTTCAATCACACTGAAAAGGAGTGAAGATCATTAGGCCTGTAGGCACTTTAATATGGTCAAACCCTCATCCACCCAAAATCCCTACTGAAACTCAATTCTTCTGTTTATCTACCAAGCCTTCTGTTTCTATCCTAATTTCATCTAAAATTTACCTCTTCCTTGGACATACAGATATAAAAATTGGGTGTTGGATACAGTCTTTGGATGTGAGTCTGTATGTGCACTATCAGAGCTGCAGGCAAAGCAATGTAACTGCACTCTTGCAGTTATAAAGACTCAGCAATTCCAGCAGGACTTGTGCAGTGAATAGAGCCCTAAACCCAAATGCCAGTTTACAGATAGTCTTTCAGTTCAATTACACCCAACTTTTCCCTTTCCGGCTACCCAAAAGCCACAGAAATTCATCCCCTTTGCAATAATTCTCTGCTAAACTGAAACCTGGTTAAACACAGACTTGAAGAAGCCACCTGAATTTTTCTATATTTACCACACATTTAAAAGTCATATTTATATGTGACAGAGCAAAACAAAATAAAAACAAAACCAAAAATAGGTCCTCTGCTGAGAATTTATGGGTCAAGCCTTGCCTCAGAGTGTGTTTTTATGGCCTGGTTATAAACTCCTGGAAACAGAAGGGTATATAATGAAAACATTGACAGATCCTTACCTAGAATATTGCAAATGAGCACACCATAAAAATGACTAATTATGGATATTGTAAAACTCAGCTTAGCTCCCAGGCCCAGCTGCTGGGCTGGAGGGCAGAGATGCAGACAGTGATAACAGAGGGCTCGGCCTCTGCTCCTGTTGGATTTGCCTACACACAGGCACAGAGCTCCCCATTTTGACCCTACAAAAGGGTCAAACGAATGGCCACGACACCAACAGGAAACGCTTCATAATGTTGTAAGCTTAATGGCAAGAAGAGTGTTTGCAGGTTACCTGGCCTGCAAAAAACCTGCCCTTCTTCACTGCCTGCAACAAGTCTCTGCTTCTGTCCACCCATAGTCCCGAGCATGTTCCAGCTCTAGTAGACCTCACCTGCCTGCTTTAGAAAGGGCTTGAGGGTGTGTTAGAACATACAGCAAACCTCCAAATTCCTCTAAGTGGTTTTGTCTGGTTTGTGAGGGAGGGAGGAAGGGAGTCCCTCAGACCATCAGTGGGATGAGGTGAAGAGATTGGAGTTGTCTGGCTGGAGTCTGTCCTCATGAGGGCACACAGGAATTAGTTACTGCGCAGGGGCTGGCCTCACCCAAAAAAGACCCCAAAAATAAATGGAGACTTCATGACATGCATCAGCAGGGGGTAGTTAATTTGGTTTACACATTTGAAGAAGTGTAATTACTGAAAACAACAGTTTCTGCACCATTGCAGGGATGGTGCACATGCTCTGCATGTCATGGAAGGGGGCTGCTATTGCCTGCTAAACTGGTAAACCTCTCAGGCTAGACTCCACCATTCCAGGGTGGTCCTGAGAGCTGATGTCCTCTGAGAGCTGCTCCCTTGCAGGTATTGAGGAAAGGCCTTGCGTCTTTCTCACCATGCTGTAAAAGCTAATGTCAGCTGGCAAAAGTAGTAGGAAGATGGCTCTGGGCTTGGGGGAGGTTTCAAAAGAAGATAACCTCCAGCATTCCCATTTCTCCCTGTTCTTCTCTGCTCTGGTGGAGAAAAAGCCTCTTTCATCTCCTTTTGAGCCTGGGTACATCACCTGTATCCTTCAGTGCCTGGCTGGGCTGGACACAGACCCCTGAACAACATCCCTCCAATGCTTGCAGAAACCCCATCCCCAAGGTCACAGCAGGCTGCTGTGTCTGAGGAACTGGCAGCTGTATCCATCAGGAAACCAAAGCGGAGCCAGCCAGCTTTACAAGAGATGGCTGAACACTTCTTAGCGGGTGATGGAGGCACCCGCTATTGCAATAAAGGCCTCAGCAACAACAAGGGGACAGACCTTGGCCATGGACACCCCGAAGGCCTGAAGATAAAGGGTTGGATTACACAAAGCAGCCTCTCATTATCCACTCCTTGATACTGGTTGGTAACAGTGTTTTTTAAGGAATCCCTTAATTAGGTTTTACAGTGCATAGGTTAGGCATTTTCCAGCAAGGGCTTTATTGTAATGGGTTGCACATGTTCTCATACTGTACACCAAAATGAAACTTAGCTACAGGGCATTTCCTTCCGCTGCTCTTGCTGGGGAGCGCCTTTAACCTCTTTGCAGACACAAAGCCATATTTCACTCCTGAGAGGCTCCAGCCATTCCCCGCTCCCATCACTTGGGTCAGTTCAACCCATAAGTGTGCAGGGAACTCGCCAATGTGCTGCAGGGAGCAACCCTGAGGGGGTAGAGGAGAGGTGAGACAGGGATGGAAGAGACCCAAGAGGGTTAAACCTGACTTCCAGTAAAGCCCAGGAGCCTCCCAAGGAGGAGCCCAGAGCTGGAAGCCACATCACTGACCAGTGCCAGACTGCCATGGGAATCACCTGGGGACCTTATTCCAACACCAGCAGTGCTGTATGTCTGTGTCACATTTCAACACACCAGAGTCAGGATTGTTGGAAAAAGAGGGGGAAAAAAAGACAAAAAAAAGGCAGTTTCATGGGAATGAAGACCTGATTCATAGGTAAAAGAGAAAATCCAGATTGGAATGGCCAGATATTTGGACAGGATTTGTCCACAGTCATCAGCAGTGGTAAGATGTTCTCTTGAGCCTGGACTCCAAACATAGTTTACGCAGAACAATCAGAGTTGCTTTTTGGCCTGTATGTGGTTTTTTTTTCAGCTCAAGATTGGTGTGAGATTGAAGAAACGGAAACTGTATTGGGAGATGAACACTGTTAGGTCGCAGAAGTAACTTATGGATTCCTCTACTAATCCCAGCAAGCTGATGCTGCAACACAACCATCAGAAAAAAATCTCCAGCTATGACTTAAGTTTGCAGAATTTACCTCAGTTGTGAACCAGCCCAAAACTTGGAAACCTCTGATCATCTTCCAGTTTGAAAAGCAACACTGAAGGGGAGTCCTGTGTGGCAGATTCAGATCAGGCAAAAGGAGACACCCATGCACACAACATACAGGGACTCCTTATCACAGGACATAATAGAAAAAATGTTCAGGTTGGTTCAAAAGACAAATGCGCAAGTTTTCGAAAGACAAAAATCCTGGAAGATACTCTGAATACCTAAGTAACACCACTGTGCTTGGTGTTCATTTAAATCCCAGAGCTGTGGCAGGTCCTCTGAGAAGAGACTGACAACCAGCACAGCTCAGTGCACCTCTGCCCTCTCTGAGGAGCGTGGGCCCCATTTTAGGCAGGTCTCTGAAACATCAACCTGCAGCAGAGGACTCTGCTGATCCACCCAGCAGCTTGAGCTTTAACACAGCCAAAATATGTGTTACCCTTAGAGCTGCTGTGGAGGGATTAAACCTCAGTCCCACGTACAGTCAGGGATGTGACAGCTCTGTACATTCCAGGAGCCTGGCTGCAATGACATCTGCATAAGTGTTTCTAGGAACTGGAATTTGCACCTGGGTTTTCCGTGGTACCCACTCCTTTTTGCACTCGGACCTTTGCAAATAGCCTAAGAGTATGCTCACAATGGAGAAAGGAATTTATGTTGTCTTTATGCTTTAAGCCTGAAAACGTCCTGAGGGAACAGTAGCAGAAAAAACAGCCATTTATTTTTTATAGACACCAGCATCATTACTTGGGTCTGGTGAGCTTAAAGGATTGGGAGGTGAATGATATCATCAAGGAAGCAGCTTCTTTCTTTACTTTTTTTTCCTTCATCTAAGAAAATAAAATCCTACACAGGAATACAAGAACCACGCTACAGAGTGCAAATGCTTCTCTTCAGGACAGCAAACCTCATTTATCTTGTCTGCTGTCCCTTCCCCAGGGCACAAACTTCCCTTCCTGTGCTGTCCGGGGGACAGCCTTCATCACACTCATCTAGAAATTAACCAGGTGATTGTAGAGGCGCCTGCAAACCCACACATTCCCCTCTCCCCAAAGGACGGAGAAGCCCCTCTCAGGGAAGGAGAAGTCAGGATTTATCTACAGTGACAGCCCCCCGGCCCAGAGCAGCAGCAGGGAGCGAGGCCCCCCACCCTTGGACACCTCGGGGTCACTGCAGGCCAACCAGAGCACCTCCACTTGGCTGTGACCTTGCGGGAGCCCTTGCAAATCACATCTGGAATGTGTTTCAACTTCAAGAGCAATAAATGAAAACACTGAACACAACAGGGTCGAAGCAATGTTGTTTGAAAGAAAAGGTAATGCTTTGACCCTTATTTGGCCCATGACATGTCTGGTTATTCCAACAAGAACTATGGAAGTGTGGCTTGGGATGAGTAAAGGATAATAAGGTATTTTGTCATCAAATAATAGAATTCATTTCAAGCTTCAGTGGAACACAAGAATGGGAAACGTGACTTCCCCACACTCCAAGCCACTCCTTTTCTTTTGTCTCCAGATATACAACAAGCAAACGAGAGCTCCAGTGAATTTATACAGAAACAATCAAGATCAGAAAAGTCCATGCCATTTTCCAAGCAGTTTGTCAAATCCTGATTTGAGAAAAAAATAGGAAATGGAGTAAAACCTTTTTCTTGAACCTGAAAAGTTCTGAGATTGCAGGTCTGGATTTGGAAGTTGGGTCTTGCCCAGCTCATGCCACTTATATTTCCATTTCTGTTTCACTGCCAGCACTGACAGACAACCTCTTCTATCAGATCCATTAATTTATTCTTCAAATGAATAATTTTCCCTTTAGAAAGGCAATCGCTCCAAGCTGTGAGTTCTCTGACAGCAGGGCTCATTTCAGACCTCTTTGCCCCGTCATGCTCTCACTGGGGCCACTCTGAGGGTTTCTGATGTTTCTCTTTGAGCGCTTTTGAAGGCTTCACCCACCTCACATCAGCAAGATAGGGGGAATTTGAGCCAGGGAAATTCTATCAAAATGACTGAGGGTTTAACTGAGAATATATCACTGCTGTGGTTGCTGTCTCCCAAAGAGCTGACAGGAACAGAAGACAGCGATGGGCATAACTGGAGCTGGAGCCATCATATCATGGCACCATCCAGCTGCAGGGGACACTCCCTGTCACTCCTTTTCACAGGCTGCACTTGCAGGAGGCTGCCAAGAAAATGATGCTCCAGCATTTAATTTTTTTGGCTCCACATGTTGTGGTCCCTGGGTAGCCACGGATCAGCATGGTACCATTCCCACCACATGGCCAGGTAGGTTCATAGCCATGTAGCCCTCCACACTCCACGTCTGCTGGAAACTCACCATATCCATGTCACAGTGTTGTGTCTGGTTACTATTTTATAGAAGGTTTTTATATCTTGCCCTTTGAGCCTGGTTTGTTACTTTATGTAAGGATGGGACGGAGAAGACAAACGACTTGACAGAGGCTGCAGAGTGAACACAGCACACCACAGAAACCAGCTCCCTGTTTTCTTTGCAGCAGTTTCAGGCCGTGTCTCACTGGCTTTTTCTGCCTGATTTTTAAATTAAAAAAAAAAAGAAAAAAGAGACCAAAAAAAAAAAAAGCCTGACCACCCTCTTGCTGAATAACTGGCTTACAGAAAGCTGTAGCTTTTTCTCTGAAACGATTGAGAAACAGGGGCCCTCAATAGCTTCTTTGTGCAATTTTATTTTGCAGCTTCCAGCCCAAGACAGCATTTTCTGACCTGTGAGGATATGCTGCCCTCTTCCCGTCTGGGACACTGTAGTTCAGCAGATGAGACACATCTCCTTGGATCTGTGGGATTTACCCAGAGAATCAGTAATCCTCCACTTCCACAGGTTTAGTTCCTCTCAGCATTTAGGTAATGTGCAAGGCATAATTCATTAAAAATGTGAGGGACTGGGATGATGTTCAAGCAGGTTCTTCTAGACCTCGAGTCCTCATCTCTCCCCTCTCCTGCCCAGGTTGCAATGCTGAGCCCCTCCACCAGCACACACTAGCCCCTGACACCTCTCTTCACCTTCTCCATTATTCAGGAACGAGATCCCCTTCCACACCTAAAGAATCCTTTAAAGAACAGGAAATTTTTCAAATATATTTTACTAAAATACCATCACCTGTGAGCCTTCACCAGGAATTTGAATATTTTGGGGTTCACAATACTGATGAGTGAGCAGGACAGAGCACCAGGAGCTTGCCTTACCCAGTTAAGAGCTTCAAGCTTTTACCCCCTCTTTGTGCAAGGGGGACAGATGAGGACTTTCCACCTCCAGGTTGTGACTCCAGGTTGTCACACCTGCTACTCTCACAGGTGCCTGTGTGACAGGAGATCCCCTGCAGCAATTCCCCTGTAACTGCTCTTATCAGCCGCTGAAGATTAGAGGTAACTTGGAATAGAAACTTCAAGGAAAATGGGAAGGGGAGAATTGCATTTCAAAGAAACTGCTTGAAAGAAACCTTTGAAGGACCCTATTCAAAGGTTCGGAACTTGATAGAACCATTTTAAAAAGACATAAATTCCTGTTTGGGTTTGGGATTGGCTCTCCCCCCAGCAGGACAGAAAAAACTGCCTTCTTTGTAGGAACACAGTCCCAGCACAACACAGGAGATGAGATCCATCTGATAACATCTCAAATTACTTTCAACCTAAAAAATCCAAAGGTAATACATTAAGATAAGACCTACCCTCATATCTTCATGTATAACTTCCATAGAAAGATATGAGCTTGTGCCCATGAGCTTGTAGGTGGTTTAAAGAGACCTAAATGTTTGTGGTGCTGGCTGTATATGAGATATCCTCCTGAAAATCCACAGTCAACCCTTACATAACTTACTGCTGCAATGTTTCCACCCCAGGATTAAAACACAGCAATCACTTCCCAGCCAGAACAGCAGCTAAATTCCACGGCCATGCTGAACTGAAGTCCAAACATAGGCAAACCTTGGGCGCAGCTTATCTTGGTACTGGTCTCTGATGGGGTCCAGTCCTCCCCTCTCATCCCAAATATGCTTCTCTCTGGCAGTAGCATCACCACACGAATCACCAGGCCTGACAGCACCAAGATACATTTGGGCTGGCAAATTGCTATTAATGGGTCAAATCAGCTCACCAGCACAAAAATATGCTGTCTGTCTAATTTCCTGATACACTGTTTCCTGGTGGATTTTTTCTGATGTTTGTAATTTTATTTCTTTTAGAAAAAAATATATTTTATTTCTAGATGTACTGAGGAAATAGCTGATCTTATCTTTTCTATTATAGGTGACTTTTTACAAAGAATATCTTTAGTGATGCACAAACCTCTATTTACACAAGCCTTGGTTCAGCTAAGCCCTTAGCCCCTGAGTAACATGAAGAAAGTGTTTTAGGGCATTCAGCAGGATGTGTTTTTAAGGATATTCAGCCAACTTGCTGTCACAGAGTCAGGGTTCTTACTGCTGCTGCCCTCAGCCCAATCTTCCTTTTTTGCATCATGACTCCAGTTTGGCTGTCTCTAAACCTGTGTGGGGAGGTTTCACTCTTTCACTTTTCCTGTCTGTGAGCTTTGCCTGTACCTGCAATTCCTGTGGGCAGACACAGGAGTGCCCCAAGGACGCTGGGCAGTGACTCCACAGGGAGGAGAAGGTCTGTCTACACTACCCAGCATGAGGAAGAGGTCTCTGCTCCACCCAGTGCCCAAATGCTGGTCGAGAATTCATGTTCAGGTGCTGGGACACGGTGGCAGTGCCAAGGAAGGAGTGCAGGCTGCCTGAGCAGGAGCCTGGCAGCAGCTGCAGTGATGAGGAGCAGACAGTGCTTCAGCCTTTCCCCTGCAGCATCAGCATCTCTCAGGGCTGCACAACTAGAGAACCAGGCAGAAAGCCAGGAAATCTTGAGTTATACTCCTGATGCTGCCATTAATTTCTTATATGGCCTTGGGCAACTTGTATCACCTGCCAGTTTGGTTTTTTCCTTAGATAAAGTAGGGAAAACAGTTAACATCATGGATTTATAGAGCCTAAAGCTCTACAAAGAAGAGTCTGGTCTGGCTTCTCTATATCAAAAAAACCTTTAATTTCACTCAGTTGTGCCTGAATCAAGGCCAATTGCCTGTGTTTGACCAATATATATCTCTCCATCTCTTACAGAAGAACAACTTATCTTCATCTAAAACATCAAGAGATGGAGAAAAGCCAGCACTTCCCTTGGTATTTTCCCCCCTGTGATTAATTCCCATGCCTACTAAGCATTCAAGTTTCATTTCCCATTTGAATTTTTTGGGATTCTTCTTTTAGCCACTACTTCTAGCAATGCTTTTTTCTGCTAAATGGAAGTGTTTGCATGATTCAGTATTTCTCCCTGTGGCTTATCCACACTCGTTGGTGGGCCGAGGGCAATAATGGCAAAGATAATTAAAATCTGCCCTGTGCTTTGAAATATTAAGCCCATCTCTAAGTCCCATTATCCTGCTCAGTGTCAGAGGTACCACTGACAAGTACTTGACTTCAGCCTTTCAGGCGGCGTGCAGCTGCCAGAGAAAACCAAGAGTGGAAAAGTACTATCCCTTCAAAAAAACAGATGTTGCAGCTACAATTTGTCTTCGGCCAAGACAAAGGAGATGCGCTAAATTGATCTTTTGTAAAGGATTTTGTTTTGGTTCCAAGATTAATATCACAACAAACTGGGAGGCACCATTCCTCAGGGTGCAATGCTATATTGCAGAACTGAGCCTAAATACCCACGCTGAGCATAATTTAGTTAGTCTGTAAGTATGTCTGCAAAGGGAAGATAAACTTTTTCCATCCAGTAGCACGTTATCTCAATAACCCCTCTGTCTCAGCACACAAAGACTGGCCACTCAGCTTCAAAGCCACGTAGTACCTTCTATGCTTCATGCTGCTTGTCACAGAGCGCCAGTGGTGGTCCTCAGAGCCCTCACTGGTGGCCTTCCTAGGACTGCTTGGTCACACAGAAGGAATGAAGGAGCAAAGGGATAGGAAGACAATCTGGGATGTCCTGTGAGGTAGTTGGAGGGCTCTGGATGGAAACAAACATTTTTACTTGCCAGAAAACCTCATCTCAAGTCATGCAACTGGATAAGGGACATCCAATACAGGATATCCATAAGGTTCCAAATTACAGGAAAATTGACTTTTTGACATCTTTCACAGAAAGGATGCTCTCTCTATCCACAGACCAGAGCACTCCAGTTTATAAGCTAACTTTCCCCCCAGGATTGTGTCTGCTTGTCACCATTAATGGCATCCTCCTGTGGTACTTTCTTACATGGAGTGACAACCCCTTTCCCAAACACACCAGTCCCAGACATGGTTATTCTTCCCTTGCTGATGTGAACCACTGCACGTCTTCACAGTCACTACTGTGTTTTCAGCAAAATTACTTAAAAACCCTACTTGTACAACCCGCTGGGGATGAACGGCAGCGTGTAATTTAAACACATTGATTCAATGCTCCGTAGAACAACAAATTGCTGCTGATTTTTTTATATGGCATATCCAATTAACAGATTGAAACAAGAAGAATCACCAGGCTGTGGTATTCTTTCCACACCTCTTCATCCACCTGAGTAACTACAAGTAAATTCCATGTTAGTTTCACTTATGCCCAAACCTCTGTGCTACAGTAATTTGTGAACAAATTCCACACACACGCACTCAAGGTGTAATGGATCAACAAAAGCAACTGTACAAACCAGAGCTTTTAGGATTTCTTTTTTCTCTGCACTGTGGGAAGTCTTTTACAATGGTGGAAAACACATGTAATGCACTACCTCAAGACAACAGCAAGTCTTACTGCTGCATGGAAGCGCTCCTGAAGCAAGCTGACCCCTTTTCTGCTAGGGCTGGTCTGCACAAGGAAGTTTTGTAGGCTTAATTATGCCAGCTAGAAGCGTGAAAAAACAAATACATCGTCCCTACAAGAAAGACAGCTACAGCAACAACAGTCTGCAGTGTGAATGCAGTGCTACGAAAGGAGGGATTTATTTTTTTTCTTTCTGGTATAGTTAATTTTGTTTGGGTAGCTCTGATAAACTACACCAGCAAAAGAAGCCTCTTGGCTCGAATAACTGTGTTTCCAGCGTAGGCTGCCAGTTGGTGATATCTGTGTGTCAGCACATTCCTCCTGCTGGAGAGGAGAGACCTCACACTGAATTCTCTGAAGTCTTCACCTGGGTTAGAGGAAAGCTCTAAGAGGGATCAGGCTATTCAATAACTAAGAGGAGGCTGAGACAGCGTGGTGAGGGGAAAGCTCTGGCTGCTCTGAGCCCATCAGACAGGGCATTCCTGCCTGACATGCATCGTGTTGGCTGCAAAGTGAGTTTCTTGTTGGAGATGACAGCCAGACACGCAGCCATTCCTGGGATTCTGGCATGACGTGCTGCCCACATCAATGGCAAGCTCCTGCTTCAAGTAGGAGTTTATAGTTGGAAGTCAAGTTTTGTCCTGCCTGTTGTGGGCCCAGCGGGCTGTAAGATGGGTACCCAAGGTCATCGTTATGCCACATTCTGGGGATGTGATGGCAGAAAGTGCTTCTTTTAACCCAGAATCAAAATAAGGTCTCCCTGGTTTTACCTGGAGGCTGCAAACAAGGTACACTGGACATATTCAAGAAATTCACCTTTCCCTCCTCCCACTGCTACTGAGCCTAATGTTTGCCTCGTGTCAGTCTGATGTAGTCACAGACTAGCTGCCACCTGCTGTCATCATGAGGCTGATTGCAACGTAGTCAGAGCAGAGCCAGAGCCAAAGTTACCTCACAGGGCAGGTTAATCTGAACAACCTCATGCCAGGTATGTAGCACCCCTCACTGGAAATGGGCACCTATTGAGGGGAGATGCATTCCTCCACCGTGCCCCCTTCTGCAAGTAACCTGTAAATAACCTCAGGTAGGATGGTCTGAAACCCTCTCCATCCTTCCTGCTCTGATCTCCACTGATCTCCGCTCCAACACATGGGTGAATTCAGAGCTCTGTAACAGGTCTTCCACTCTGTGGCCAGGGCCCCTTCCTTCGCATCCTCCGGAGCAGCAAGTCCCACCTTTTCCTTCTTGCCTTCCTGGCTCATTGCCCTCACTAATCCAGAGGGAGGTTGTTTGTTGGGCTTTTCTTCCTTAATCATTCCGCAGAAATGAGCTCGCATGAGGCTTTGTGTTTCTGCAGAGTGAATTCCACAAGCAAGGTGTAAAAGTAATTAAGGCACCAGGCTTCAGCACTCCGATTCTGCCACCAGCGAGTGGTCCCCAGGCAGCCACCTGCACAATGAAAGCACAGCAAGGGGGGAATCGAAAATCCATGGCTTTCTAAAAAGCCACATCATTTCTCAGTCCAGCTCTCTGGGGGCCAGCAGATAAACAGCACTGCCCCAAGGAATTTCCTTCCTCCAAAGGTGGGAACTGACCGAGAGGAGCCACAGCCTCCCATCCTCCGATGACATCAGCTTCCTCGGGCCTGGGGTGAGGGACTTCAAAGGAGAAGTTAGGGGAAAAAGCCCTCCTGTGAGATCCAAGAAGATCTTATTTCTGGCCTGGAGGCCGTGTGGCAGAGCCTCATTGCCAGAGGTTCATCCCAGCACTCCCAGAGAGACAATAAAATGGGCAGGAAAGCAGAAGCACAGCAGAGGCAGCCACGCCACGGTGACAGCAGGGTTGTGACCAGTGAGAAGCCGCTGCCTCGGTTACTCCAGCCAGATTATCCCAACACAGCCTGATGACATCTCAACTAACCCGTGGATCTTCCTTGACAGAAGGCCACCAGTTTCCTGGGACTTGTGCCCCTGGGCTGAGCTCACTGTGGACTTTTCACGTGCTAAACCCAGGTTAACCTTCAATGCAGATGCTGTCTGGTCGTGCTACATGCCCTTCCTGCTCCCTGCAGCTTCCTCTACCATTAAATCTTGAAGAACTGTAATATCTTTTTAGTTCCCAGCCCTATCCTAAGTTTTGTTGAAATTTAGCCAAGAACTTCCTGGGGGAAGAGGAAAGAGAGGGGACTGGCAGGCAGACACGGTGACACTGTGTTCACATAAGCTTCATTTCCTTAGGAAACCAGGCTAAAAATAATAGTCAAAAATCTTGGGCAATTGCCTCCAACTCAACATCTCTCTCTAGGCAGGAAGAAAGGAAGGAATTAGCAGGCTGGGTGAGGTTATATTTCAAGATTTGTCTACATTATTTGAAGCATAGAAATTAGAAATGAAATTAAGAAGATATATTAGGTTGCCTTGCCCCCTCCTTGAGGGAACAAACCTACAGCTGTTTCCCTTAGCATATATTTTAGTGAAGTGTGCAACCCAGTTTCAAATGATCCAAGTGATGGAGCTTCCATTAGTTTTCAACAGGGACCCATTCCCTTCCTTACATATCTTTTCTGTCTTTTCTTTTTTAAACAATTTTGACTTTTTTATCTATTGACCAAGTTTCATCTCATGACTCCTAGCACACCTCTTAATTGTTTTATAAACTCACTGGAGTGGAAAGGTAAATAAAAGTTCTACGCCTGCCACCTACATACTTCAAATAGCATCACAGGGTTCATTTCATGCTTTTGGCTGACTGAGATGTTCTTATTCAATACAGCTTAATGTTTTTAACTGTGTTTTTCCGGGGGGGGGGGGCGGGGGAAAAAGAAGGTTTTGATTAATAAATTCTAGGGCTCCTTTTTTTTCTTTTTGGTCAGAGTTTTTCAGACTTCTCTCCCTGGCCACATTTCAGCTTGAATTTGAATGGTCCAACCCACTCAAAATATCCCTAAGAGGTTTTTCTCACTTCTCGTGACATTTCTAGTTTAGTTTTCTGCTACATAATTAAAAATTATTGAAAGGGAAGGGTTACTTCAATACGACATTATTCCGAGAAAATGGGTCTCCTTTCTCAGCTGTACACACAAATCCTCAAGGGGAAAGGGTCGCAGTCTGTGCCAACTGTCAGTGCTTTCTGGAAACATTAGGGCAAACCATATTTCCCACTTAAATTAGCCTTTTTTTTATCCAAGCTATGTCTTTTGAGCAGATCTGAGTTTGAGAGCAAATATCCAGCCACTGACCCAGCACAAAACTAAGGAGGTACCCAAGGATGAATTAGCACTGTCATATATGCATGACAGAGAAATAGATTTCTTTTGCTGCTTTGCATGGAAGAAAACAACAGGAGTTGTAAACAGCTTCGGCTTCTCCACCCTAAGCGCAAACATACAGAGGCTTTGACCAAAACTCGTATCTTTAACACACCTGTTCGACAGTCAGAAGCAGAAGATGTGAAGATATGTGAGTAGACAGTTTTCTTGGCCAAACTGCACTTGTCAAGGGCCAGTTTTGGAGAATTTTATGAAAACAGGAATCCCCATCTCACAACTGCCTGACCCAGAAAAAGAGCTGGTTTCTGGTCTTCTCACACGTCCCCAGTGGACAGCAGCACACCCACAGCTGTCAGCAATCACAGTGGGGAAATGTGCACATATTAGGGATTCATCCCTCAGCAACTTCTGGCTTCCTCCTGCACCTTGCAACCCACAAGAAAAGCCACGGTGCCAATTATTTCTGTGCCTGATCCCCTACTACCAAACGCCCCCAGTAACAGGGAACTGCTGGGAAGACTGGCTCTGTAGATGGGATGGAAAATATTGGGAATATTCCCTGGAGCATTTACAGGTCTCAAGGCCTCCACAACCCTGCAGAGCAGAAGTCCCACGGGTCCACATCCATTCTCCATACACGCATCTGATCCATCCCTAACTCCACTGTTGTCCTGAGCCTCCTGCTTCACAGAGCCTAATTCCACTCACATTTTCCATAAAACCAAGAAGTACATTCAAGACCATATTAGGCATAGTTAGAGGATGTTAAATTGAGGTTCCAAGAAGTCTGAGCCCTTTCCCGAGCACTGACAGCTAGGTCTGAGTCAGCCTTGTCATTCTCTGCTGAGTCACTTTATCTGAAGCATCAGCAGCAAGTGGAGAGTGAGGAGAAAGAAGAAGCAAGGGTCACAGCCAGGAGAAGGTATATGACAGGAGCAGAGGGCACCAGGCTGGACCTCATCCCAGCTCCTATGACGTTTGTTGCTGGTGGGAAAAGAACACTGAGAACACAGTTTTCGTGAGGGTCAGGCAGTGACAGGAGAGAGGAGGACAGTGGTACCCAAACCCAGGCAGGATACTCAGGAAGCTACAGTGATGTACCAAACTGTGGTTGTATTTTGGAGTGGCCTCATGTCAGAATTTGTGTGTGTGTGTGAGCACTGTGTACACGCACACACTCCACAAAGTTTTGTTTGGACTAGGCATATTTTGGCAAAGTCAACAACAACCAATTGCAAACAAACTGCATTTATATTCGTGTCTCAAACCAGCTGTTTTCAAAGCTGTACCCAGTGGGAATTAAAAACCTCACTAGCTGTTGCTACGTGACCCAGTAATTTCGGATGCTATACCTTGTTTCATCACAGTGCTTTTCATTCCCTGGCCAAAATGAACAGTGAGGTGCTGAGAGTCCATTCATCTACTTATTCAGGGCTCAGCACCACTTTTCAGGAGCACTATGTAAATTCAGAAGTTGCCTGAAATAATAAATAACTGTGACAGGTACAGAAACAAAGCGTGTAGCTCTTGAGCTAGTGTTTCCTCCTCCGGAGAGGTTTCTGTTCCCTCGTGTCTGCAGAACAGAACATTCCAACCATGTTTCAGCACTGATGGGCCCTGAAGCCTCAGCCAGGAGAAAAGTCAGCTTTCTGGCAAGAAACCCTGACTAGCTCCTGGAGCCAAGGAAAGAAAAGGAGAAAAGATGAAATACTTTGTTTACCATATCATGACATCACCATCATCACTGGAGAAAAATGCAAGTTCATCTTTCTTCCCTGGGATGGTCTGTATGACCCAAATGATTAGCCCTGCTGGATAACACAGCAGTGTCCTTGCCCTCCACAGAGAGCTCGGGGGCCGCAGCACAGGCACCAGCACGCGCAGACGTGTTTGACCCCATGGCCACCGACTTCAACGGGGTGCAGATGCAACCCCAAAAGCTCGCAACACTGAATTCCCTTTGCAAGATGTGATGTTTTTCCTCTCGGATTCAGCCTGAACGTGCCTGCAGAGCTGTTGACTGCTTCGTGGCAAGCTGTGCCATCACCCAGGACAGGGCATGGGCTCATGGGGACAGGAAGGATTGCTGCTCCCTAAGTCTTTGCATCATCCACTGCTTTAATCATTAGCATGTGCTGGCACTCAGAGCAAGGGAGAGTATGCCCAGGTCTTTACAGAAAGTAAACCATTTCCTCCAGAGAAAACAGTTGCTTCAACTGGCATCTGTCACTCAGGTACACAGAGGAGTTTTGGTTCTCTGGAAAAAAAACTGCCTTCAAGGAAACTTAATCTGGCTTAATTCAAACACATCTAGGTTAGCAAAGTCTTTTCCGTGGATCGTTTCATCTCCTTCCTCCTTTCACTTCCCTTCTAATCCTGTCCCCCGCAAATTCCAATTATTTGGAAGTGCTCTGCTATTTTCTATATATCTGTTTCTGTTCTCTGGTAACTGAACAGTTATTCAAGATTTCATGGACAGGTAAAGCCAGGATAGCACAGTGCATCACATTTTGCCGTTTTTGTTACTTCCTAGCTTTGCTCCTGTAGTCTCCTGCCAGATCAGGTCCATCAAAACCAGCTTTAGGCTTCATGACAAAGAGGTTAAAAGGAAAAGGGTAGGTTTTCTACCAGAAACAGGGGCCACTGCTCTCTTCTGGCAATAAGAAATGTGTGAAAGCATGTAGAACTGCTGTAAGTGACAACCAGAAATTCAATAAAAATACAGTGGCAAATTGCAACATAGTCAGCTGAGACAACCCTACAGTGAGCATTCCTTCACCTAAGTGGAACTCAGATTGAGTTGTCAGAAAGCTCCAGTAAATCTTCATACTCACACAAGACCAGAGCCAGGGAAGTGCTTTACTGCCCTGAGATGGAATGGAAAATCAGAGCTCCAAAATCCTTGCAAAAGGATCATCTCAGGAGGGGAAATGGATCAACTGAAATGTTTGTTCTGGTTTAAATGCTACAGACAACAGCAAAGCAAGATAAAACTGTAAAAAAATCCAGATCTCATGCTTTCCATATTTGAAACCACTTGGAAATGTTTTCAGGACTGAGAGATTTACTGAACTGGCCCTTGTACATACAAATACAGACAGGTTATCTTAGATCAACATTTTCTGATTACAAAAACCCAGTCAGAAAATTCCTGACCGGACGTTTTACATAATTACAACTGCAAGAAAATGCCATGTGAGACCATAAAGGAAAAAATCTTGACAAAATTAAAATTTGTATTTTAAAACAGTAATTCATTAACACACTGTGAAAGCTCCCGTGGAAGCCTGAGATCAGTCATCTCAAGGCACTTGTAGGAGCCCAGCAAAAATGTGCTCAGTGGGAACAACACCCAGTGCAGAAATACAATATCCTTAAGCCCCATGTGCCAGATGGACTAAAGATAATTTGGACTCAGGTCTCTTTTCACTATTATCTGGAGGAAAAAGACCATCTACTTCTACCCTGCTGTGCAGAGCTCTGTCCTGGAAGTAAGCAGAACACCCAAAGTTGGAAGGACTCAAAGGATCTCAGCAGGCACTGCTGCACACCCTCCCTGAACACAGCCTCATACCAGCCCCAAACAGCCCAAAATAACCTGAGTCTGTGCATGTAGACAGGCAGAATAATTCAGAAACACCAGCTGAAAACACCATTCCTTTGTGTGAATTTAAGGGAATTCGAGGGGCAGTAATTTATTCAATTTTATTCAAACGTTGACATTATGGGCCCGTCCTTCACAACTGCTTCAAGAGTCATTTTAACCTCAACAGTTTCTTTAATTGAATCCGATTTAGATGGAAATCCACCAGCACTTCATTTTTATTTTAATTTTATGATTCCAATTGAGCATTTAGCTTCAGTTGCAATCTGATTTTATTATACTTGTTGCTAGTGGAAAACCTATCCACCTATTACCAACACTACATAAATTCAGATGCTGTCTTAAGAAACATTCTCACACGTATGAGAGCTAACATTTCATATAAAATATGCCTACTTGTTGATAAGGTTTGTTGCACAACTCAGTGCCATGACCTTTCCAGAGGAAGTATTGTTTCAATGCATAACATGTCACGAAGGCAGAGAACTGTGACCTTTCCTGCTCTTGCACCTCATAGTGTTTTTAGGGTGCATCCTCAGAAAGGTAAAGATGATTCAACCACGCACTATGCACTTGCTTCAGCACAGGTGTCAATTTGAGAATATATTCCTTCACCAAAGAACTGGTATTCACATGTCTTCAGGACTACTCTTGTATGAATAAAGGGCTCTATTTCACAGACCTTATTTCCATTACCATGTGTATTATAGACTATGAAATAGCCTAGAAGTGGTTGCACTGCACTATTGCTAGCTAAAGGTAGTCAGAAGAGGTGTAATATTTCCAGAAGACCTGAGTACTCGTGCTGCAGTACCACACTAACCACTGCAGTTTCAGTAAGAAGTAAACTGCAGCCAGAAAGGCTGTGATTATACCTTGAAGGACACTTCCCAGGCAGCGGGGACAATACAAGGTTGCATAGGACAGCCTGGGTAGGCTACTGGGTCTCCCATCACCAGCTGTGAGCCAGGGCTGGCATGGGTGCAGCTGGTCCAGCTCCACAGCTGAATGGAGGAGCTGACTTTTCAGGAGGCCTCTTTTAGCCCTCTGGTTTTAGACTCACACCCAGGATTTGTGTTTTAGGATCTGAGTTATCAGACACATCTACATTACTGTAAACCAGTTGCAACTACTGCATGAGCTGCCTTACCTGATTCACGGTCTGGTTTCCCATGCCACGTGAAGCTCCACATTCCTGGGATCAGACAGGCATCTACTGCAGAACTGCCTGGCTTCAAATCAGATTCACTGCAATAGAAAACAAATAGGTCAGTCCAAATTCAAAGGCCTGCAAGGCAGATGACTTTTGAACACTAACAAATTTAGAAGAAATTTAGATTTAATTAATTCTCTTCCCCCCCCAATATAATCCAAGAGATTTTGTAACATCTGAAACTTTTATCAGAATTGACAATGGTATAAATACCTCCCTGCCAGTTCCTAGAGTGCTAGCAAACAATCTTTCATCAAGCAAATGAACTCTTACAGACAGAGCAAGATATAAACACCCATATGTAAAGCACATTCTCTGGACTGGGTCCACCACTAGCAAAACCCTCCTGCTTCCCTTTGGAACCAGCAACACAAACTCCCTTTATATGTCTTAAGTGTCCACGGTCCAAACAATAACACATTAGCATGCTCTTGACACTGCTGTCAAAATAAACAGCTATTTATTAACATTCTACAAGGCATTATTTTTAAAAGAAATCAATCGAGCAAATATATATCCCTCTGTTCCAGAAAACAGCATCTCCCTTTTACTTAAAACAACATCTGGTCCAGATAAGAGCTGCCAAGGGCTAGAGCTAAGAGTCACAATGATTGCTGTTGCTTGGTGGTTGCTTGAGTATTTTTGAGAACAACATTTTTTCGCTATATGGTATCAGTGCCAACTATTCCCTGGGATCCCAGGAGGACAATGCATTCCCTTTCTGCTCTTACTGGGTAAGCAGAATAAAGGCTGAACACGGTGCTTGCTCTCACCCATCAAACCTGCACTAAATATAAAAAGATATTAAAAGCTGCCTCCCCCTCTCTCTTTCTGAGGTGAAAACCTCCCCATCTTCACACAGGGAGACTTTTGCTGTCTTTTGTTCTTGTTGGTAAAGCAAATTTAAAGATATCAAGAAACCTCTTGAGAAAACCAAGAGAGGAAGCATGAATGCAAAGTGAACTTACAAACAAAAAGCTATTTTTAGTGTTGGGGGGAAACTCTTAGCATTGGACAAACAATACAAGGAAGTTTCAGACACTGACTGCTAGGGAGAGCTAATATCCCCTTGTCGCTGCCCCACCTAGTCTGGATACAGGAATACTGCTGTATTCTCAGGCTTCTTGCAACCCCCAAATTATTCACCTTCCCCTTGGCACGGTGCAAAAGTTCACGGCTTAGGCCAAGAGCCATCTGGTTGGCTCCTGCACACACCCTCACACTGGCACAGGTGATCCAAGGTCACAGCCTGGCCTGGATGGCACCATGGGCTCCGTGGTGTTGGTGGGACCTCCATTTCCAGTACCACCAGACATGGTAGTGGAGCACAGCCTTGTGTACCCCAGGCACAGAATGAGGTCAGAGCAGCTGAGCAGAAGCAAAAGCAATGACATGAATGGCCTCAGGACAACCCAAAAAGGACCCTCCTAAACGCTGAGTAAAATATATATCCATGGAGTCGCATTGGTGCTCAGCAGCTGGGGATGTGGCTGTAGATTCAGCACATAACAATAACACCTTGGGAGCCACCACTGACTCCTCTTTTCCTCCTAGAATTTCGGATTTTTACTCTCCCAGGCAACACAAATAATAAGTTTGTCAATCAATTATCAGTGCGCAGGTTCTTTGGGGTGAAAAGCTTTTACACAGGAGTTTGCCTATGTCTATTCAGTCCTTGTTCCAGCTACATTCCTGTTTATTCATCTGCAACCACAGTGAGTAGTCAGTGGTCAAGAACAGCCTGTCTTCCAAGATCAGTGAAATAAGAGTACACATGAGGTACTGTTTCCCTTGAAATTTCTCCCAGATCTTCATATTTCCCACAGACGTGAACCAGTGCTCAGGGAAAAGAAGATCCTGGGACAGTAATTCGACGGACCAGATACATTTCTGCTCTCGCTGCTAATTTTGCTATGAGCTTAGGAACACTTACAGCCAGGCTTGATGGAGAGAGTCAATCAGAAACCAGATGAAATGCGAAAACTGCACAAAAAATAGAAGCTATACAGGATTGCTCAAGTCCTTATCTGGCCCTGGTGCCTATGTAGACTCACGGGAGGTCAGTCAGGGACATTTTGCAGATGTGCCTGCCAGTGGGAGAGAGGGATATTTACTACACTGCAAGAAACTGAGCCCTAGCCAGGAATGTGCCCTTCCAGGGACAAAGTCCAACTTCGCACTGGGCAACAACAGTGAAAGTGTAACCAGCAGGTTGAAGGAAATGGTTCTTCCCCTTTATTCAGCACTGGTGAGCCCAAGTCTGGATACTGCATCCAGCTTTGGGTTTCCCAGGACAGGGCCCTGAGGAAGGGGAGTGAGCCAGTGAGGCCAACGCATGTGGCATGAGAGGAGGGAACTGGGCTTGATCAGGCTGAGGTGAGACAGCAATGGGGAGTGGTAGCTTCCGTGAGATAATGAGTGCTAACAGAGAAAATGAAGCTTGGTCTCTCAAAGATGCACATCTAAAGGACAAGTTGCAGCACAGAAGATTCAGACCAGCTACAAGGGAAAAACAATTTTGCTCTGAGAGTGGTAAAACGCTTGGGCAAGAACCTAGAAATTTTATATCTCTGAAGTTTTTTCAGTGAATCTTTATTAGTTACATAGGGAAAGGCTTCTACACCCATCAAGCACTTAACTCTCTTTGACTTTCTTAGGTGTGTCTAATCTGCTCCAGGAAGTCTGCTTGTTTTTTCAAATGGCACTTATGTCACTGAACCCCTTGGTCAGTTTTCAAAGAAAGTAACCTTTAACTTTGGATTCTGAGCCTCTCCTAATGGCTTTTTCAAATCACTTTGTTCCACAGATGCTTTGCCCTTGTCTTGTTAAATATCTCCTGCATGAGAGGACAAGGTTGTTAGTTGCTGCTTCTTGCTGAATGATTTTCACATGTTTTTTAGTGGTGGTGGAGGGGTAGTGATTGCAAAAAGCCTCCAATCCAAAAATAGGAAGAATTTATTTCAGATCAGGCTCTTGGTCCCATTGCAGGGTTGCTCTGTATCTGCAAAGGGTTAAGGATTAGCTGATGGAAAACATTTGAGCAGCTCTGATAACAGAGCACAGCAAACTAGGATCAGGCTCACAGCACTGCTGGTCACACACTGCAAATCACAGGCAGTACCAGCCTCATACTCTGCATGTTTCGGCTTCTGGGCTGCACTGACTCCTGCAATAACTCACCTGTCACTCCCGAGAATGCTTTGGGATCTTTCTTCCACCCACCACCTGAGAGACCTGAAGGTATGTGCCCCAATGTCCCCCCAGACCTCTGATATCATCCAAACAGAGGAACCTGCTTTTTCAGAGCAGTCACTCCAAAGCCCAGCACAGCCAGGAGGTTGAGTGGAAACTGTGCACTGACTCTGAAACACTGGGCTGCAACTTTATTCATCTTTTTGAGAAAAGAGATTACTTGATAGGGCAGCACGAGGGAGCTCTCTAAGTATGCTAGGGAGCGCACAAGCACAAAGATGCTGCAGCCTGGAAATTAAAATACACTGTCAAAGACAAGACACTCAAAGAATCATAAAATCATAGAACATCCTCTATCTTTTATCCTTGCTGCTTTCTGCCTAAGTCCATGGGTCTGTAATGTAGCACTGGTTTGAGATACAGCCATGTCCCTCATGCAGCACCTGGGACTGCCACATGCACAAGCATCTTTGCACAGCCAGGACCAGCCTCCCACCCTGAGGAGCCCAGATGTTGGGCACAGCTGGCACCGGTATTAGGAAAGGCTCTTGAAGTTGCTGGGGAATTTGACCACTATCAAAGTCATGAGTAGAGTGGAAAAACGCCTTCTGCACAGTCTTGTGCTTAAATTCCGAGACTGCACCTCACTCCTCTCTGTTCCAAACAGAAATAGTGGTGCCACAACCATAGTTCAAGGCAGCTGCTGTTAAACAATGCTGGGGATATGTATAAGCTGGTGTTACTATGTACACACACTTCACCTCTTGGATTAAGCAGCCTAGTTTCCATCCACTGACTATCAAAACTAGCTCTTTTCCATCTTGCTCCAAGGGTGAGCACAGTGGTCCAGGTACAAAGCAATCTAATGGCACTGACATCAGTGGGAAAATCCTGACCCCCTCCCAGCACTGTGCTGATTCACAGGGGTTCACTAAGCTTTGGATCCAGCCCAAGAGCGTACAGAGCCCCTCTGACTGTGAACTGACACCTGATCTCCTGTGACACTGCTTATTAACCCAAATGGTACCTCCAGATCCGTGCCTACAGAAAGTGAAAAGGCAGAAGCTGCTGCAGCAGGGAAGCAGGAATTGTTAGTGTGGATCAGACCCACAGCCCGTTTAGCCCAATATCCTGTCTCAGATGTTGGCCAGCACCAGCTGCGTCAGAGGAAGGTGTGAGGCACCCATGTGAGGCAGATGTCATCCCTCACTGCAGCCTGCCCGCCTTAGGAAAAGATGAAAACAAATGAGTTTATAACCTTTGTCAGCCTGTCCCAAGGATGTAACTTCACAAATATTTAGGTCAAATGGGGCACACCCTGTGCTGCACAGAAAGAGGAGAAAACCCAGCGCTTCAGCTCTTGAATGCCACACTCTGTGCTAGATAAGATAAACTAGTGACAGTCACTTGCTATCGCTGTGGCTGCTGGTCTGCTGGCTCAGCCCAGGAACCAAAAGCGGCTTAGGACACAAGTGAAGTGAGTACTGCCAGCTCAGTGCAAGCCATCATTTTCCACATGACAGCCACAAAAAAACTGTAGTTAATCAAAGAAAAACAAGGATGAAGGTAAGCTAAGCTAGGCTTTTCTCTGCCAGTTTTTCAAAACTCAATATAATTTATACAGAGGGATTCACCAAAATGAAAGTCTTACCTTCCTGCATGGGTGTGCATCCACTTTAGCCATAGGTTCTGAAAAGGTCATGACAATGTCCCCACAAACATGTTGTGAAACCAGCTGCAGATGCAGGTGGCTCCTGTCTTCTCCCAGTCTGTTCCTTGTTGGTGGGGACAGACTATGGTGACTTCTGCCAGGTTCGCAGCCAAGAACAACTGACAGTCACACTGATTCTTACTAAGTCACGACAGGTTTTCTCAGGTTTCACAAAACGTATCCCTAAGGTTCCTAACCAGCCTGGGATTTCATTTCCTCATGGCAAAGCCTGATTGAGATGAACCTTCTTATTTTTGCCTTGGGTTTTCATGCTGCTTGTAGAAATGGGTCTCCACTGTCCATTCCAGTGCAATGCAATGGAGGGTGGACATCACCTGGCCCACAGGGATCTTGTCCAGGGCTGTTCTGAGGGCAGGGAGTCAGTCTGGCTGCAGCTTCCCCAGTGCTGGTTCCTGCTAGTGCAAACCCCACACCCTGAAAACCCCGATCTGACCAGTGAGCAGAGCAGAAACTTGACCTTTCTCTCCAAGGCTGGCTGTCCTGCTGGCAAGGTGGGATGGAGGCAAAAGCAGAAGAAATTTACTGCTCTGCCCCAGTGTGAGCAAGGAAAGAGGGAAATCTACTCTGTGGTTTGTCACAAAAGGGTGTCCTGTGTCCTTGGTATCCCTGGAGTGGCATCACTGATGGCACATGAGCAAAGCAGAGACATCACACAGCTCTGTGAAGGGGGCAAAGACCAGCTCAGAGGCAGCCCTGAGAGCAGACAGCCTGGCCCACGGCTCTTTTTCTCCATCAGCTGTTCATCATTTGTCTCAGCTGTGTTAATTCACAAATTTCTTTCTCCCAGCCCTGCTCCCATTGTTTCCGAGCAGGGCATTGTCATGAGGCCAGTTCTATATTTATGACAGGATGTCAGCCTACGCTTGCAGTTGCCTTCTTTGAACTGGATACTTTTACCTTCTAAGTTGGCAAGGACGCAATTCAACAAAAAGATAGAAAAATAAACAAGTGTTTATTTAAGACATGCCTGGTTGTATCAAAACGCACAAGTGGCACTTCTTCCTAGTGGCTTTTCCATGGTCCCAGCCAGGACAGCACAGGTTTTTTCATTACATAAACAAAAGATTATTTCCTAAGAAGATTGAGAGTTTCCTTTCAAGGAAAAAAAAAAAATAAAAGAAAGGAAGAAAGAATCTGCAGAATAGCCCTTAGGAAGTTACAACTCCAGAGGCCCTTTAGTCCCTCACCAGCAAAATGTATTTAAATATAGCATGGTCTGCCCAGAGCACAGCCTAAGAAATGCCATATACACGACAGAGAAACCACTCTGCAGCCAAAGCCAGAGAGTGCCAGGCTTCAGGTTCATGCCCCTTATCCTGATTAGGGTCTAGGATCTGTCACCAGGCCTAAGAGCTGCATCTTTGATTTTAATTGTTTGCTTGAAAAGGTTTGAATCTGCTTTATTATGTTTTAATTTCCACACACAGCCTAATTTTTTTTTGTGTGTGCAGCAAAGTAGTTGGAGCAAAAAGCAAAAGCCTTCATCCACTGAAAGATGCTGCCAACCAAATCCAAAGACTTGAGATGTGAAGCACCCACCTCCTCTGCTCCTCACCCAAGGACCACCAGGATTTCTCTGTACTCTCCACAAACAGGAGATGATCCCAGGAGATGTGCAAAGCTCCAACCTTATTCTCCATCAAGTGTTATCTCAAGACTGCTCTCAACTAGGTTCCTTGTAAATTTTTATCTCTTATTTCTTAGACAACAGGAGCACTGTGATATTATGCCTGATTGAAGCTCCTATTCCTTGCTGAGGTCACGAACCTTCATGTTTAGCTGCAGCAGGTTAGAAAGTGTGTCAGAAATTTCTTCTTCTCTTCAAAACAACAGTTTTTTTGAGATGAAATTATTAGGTTTCAAAGCCCAAGTAACATTCATGCCTTAAGGGAGATACAGCTCTGCATCACATCCCTATTTTCACAATGGGTAAGGACTGTGATGGACTACAATTCCTCTGACATGTGGTCTCCTCAACCAGTGAAAAGGGTGATGGACCAATGACATAAATGGCTGGGAGCTCACCTGAGGAGCCTGAGCATTGGTGGGAATAGGCACAGGGGAAGTCAGAACTGGAAAACGCGTGAATGGAAATTTCAGGACACAAATGTTTCATCTTGGTCAAGATTACAGTCATAGTTTTCACTGGGGTCATCCCACTTCCTGGATAGAATTTACCTCTTTCCCCTTAATCTCCATGGAAAGTGGCTTACTTTGTGCTGGAGGAATAAGCCAAAATTCAGCCTTCCAGGCAAAATGTGGATAGAAGTGTTTTGCCCAGCATTAGTTTGGAGCCACCCCTTGTCACCACAGTCTCCATTCAATGCTCTACCTGCTCTGGAGCTACACAGCGACTCTGTGCTCCAGAACACTCTGGCCTATCTCCCACACACTTTCCAAAGCACCCCTGAGTACTTATTAACTGGATTCAGCTGTAAGAAGAAGTCTGAAATAGCTCAGGCTCTCTGGCAAGAGACTTCTGTTGTAACAACAAGCTTTGGCTGTGGATTTATCTGCCATGGATCCTGCTTCCCATACAGCACAGGGTAACTACAGCAGGATGAACCCTAGAATGTAATAATATAAGCAGGAAGGGCTGTAATTTGAAGACCATCCCACATCAAGTAAGTAAAACAATCTCCTCTTTCAGAAGGCAACATAATTCTTGCATAAAGGTCCTTTAAAATAATATACAGTGCTGCTGAACGGGAGCTGTGGGGGGACCCTCTCTGATCCCCAGTTCGTTCTCAGATTCAGCTGATAGTTTCTCTCTGACTGCTCTAATTCATACAGAGGAGCTCGAAGTTTTATTTTCAAATTCAGAAAAGGCTGCACATACCACTGGCTGTTTCCTAAGCATTTTGCAAGAATAAAGGTACTGACACAGAATATGCGAATTCACCCCTTGCTTCCAAACATTCGGTGTCCTGGTACCTCAGTCACCTCTCTCCAGATGGAAGCATGTTCTGCTCGTCCTGCGTTTCCTATCCAGAAGGACTCTTTGGGGGACTCTCTTCAAATACCAAAGATCAACATTAGAATAAGTTGTAGTTGTACCAGGCGAGCTTCAATAAATGACAGACAACATTAGGACAGACATGATGATTTCCTTTTCACTGTCCAGGATTCTTATCTGGGATCCAAGGTTAACGTTGGAAAAGGCAGAAAGCCAGATTATATTATTGTTATGTCAGACTAGCTGTTATCCCTGGATTCAGGGCAAGAAGACACACTTTATGGAAGGAAACACTATTCTCAGCTCTCACTGTTTGCTCCCCATTTCCTTCTGTCTTCACAACTGGACATTTTTTAGACATCTCATAAAATCTGAGAGTTAAAAAGAGACTAGAAGACCATGAAAAAAAAAAGATTAATAATTCAATATAAAGATCAGAGAAGAGTTATTATGTTTTTTTGCAATTACATTCCTAGGGCAGTATCTAGTGGCACCTTCCGCTAGACCAGGTGGCTCCAAGCCCCATCCAAAGTGATCTTGAACACCTACCTTTCATAGGGAATAAAAATTTGTAATTCTTAGCAGAGTAAGAGAAACAGAATATAGGAGAAACAACCAGCACTTCTACAGAGCTATATTTCACTGCTGCACACCAAGTCTGGAGCAGTGGAAACAACACAGGCTGTGTGGCACCCCTCGTGCTTGGCTGGTCAGCAGACTGGCTTTTCTAGGATGCTGCACTGAGCTTTTCCCATTTAGCTGCAGGGAGGGGCTGGAGAAGACATCTGGTTGTTTTCCTCATGCAGATGTAAACACGAAAAGGGAATTGGGAAAAGAAAAGGTAGCCTTTCTCAGGCCATATCCTGCAACAGCCAGGGACCCACCTGGTCCCTAGGGAGCATTAGAAAATCCTCAATGTCTGCTAACTTGTGAGCTGCCTCACATGGCCCCTGAACCGCAGAGAAGAGCCAGAACACACTTAACTTCAGTTAACTACACCCTAAACCCTCACACCACCAAAGGTCTGCTCCAGGCACAGGCAGAGCAGGCAGCTGCCTGGGGCATCCATCAGCTTGGGGCAGGGAAGAGAACCAGATATCCCTACATCCCACTGCTAGAGCCTGAACTGACTGAAGGGGAGGGAGGTGGAGCCAAATGCACCTCCACTCCCTCTTGGTGTGCTCAGAGCTCCAGGAGATGTGGGCAGGAGGAGCAGGATCCCCAGCATATGTCCTGGGAGGAGAGGGTGCAGAAGTGCTGCTGGTGTGCTGACCCCATCTAACTAAACCTATTGGGAAACTACTCCATCACTACCAGCAAACTGCATTTCCTTGCCAGAAACAACCCCAACAAAATAATTACTTTTTACCATGGAGGAACAAACACAATTGTTACGGGCCTTGGATGTCTTTCTACCCTTTCCTTGACAGACAAAGGACCTACACTACATACACGTGCTCTGGAAGCCTTTTGTGGATGATTTCAGAGACTCAATCTGGAGACAGTTAGAGCTCTATTAGAAATATTTCTCTTCTCTGAAAGTTTATTCAGCTGTAACTCTGAAAGTTATGTAAGGGAACTAGATAAAATTAGAATATAGGATAAAAATAGCACAAAAATAAATGTTCATCTTCCCCTAGCATTTTGAGATCACTTTTGGGGGTCTTTTCTGCTTCTTCACCTAAAGCAGCCTTTGCTCTAAGCTGGTCTTTGGCTGAATGCCATGGCATTTTCACTGCCAAGACAAGAAGTCACCCAGGATGGTAACAGCCTGGTTTTGCATCCTTTTGTGGCAATGCCCATGGCTGTGCTTCCCAGGCACCAGTCCTCCCTGCTTTACTCCAGAGCATAAACCCAGGTCCTGACAGTGAGTCAGCACTGAGCTGTCAAACCAAGCTGAAATCTCCAGGAAGCAGAATGTTCTCTCTGCATTCTTTTTGTACCACTCAATACGTTACATAAACTCCCAACGGGGAGAACCATAGCAAGGGTTTGGAAGGATATATTTATTACAGCAGTAATTCTAGCATTTAAACTTTCTGACAGCTGCTGTGGACAAATATGCAACAAAAATCAAAGCCAATTCAAAGCTGATATTCAGAGGTGGGAGATTGTGTAAGCATTTGGGTTCTGGGCCATGTTATGCTTTGTTTAGCATTCACACGGTATAGAGGACTGCAGCATCCCTTTTCCACACTCAAGGCAAGCCCAAGTCACTTTGGCTTCATTTTCCAAGCTTGGCTGTGTAAAGTTAGAGCTCTGTCTCCCATTATTTGAGCATTTGGCTGCCATGGTCTAAAACATGACTGGTCCATGACATGCAGCTCGCAGGAACAATCAATTTGAGCATCCCCAGCTGCTCCAGTTCACACCTTCCCTGCTGCTCCAAACATGATGTTCTTTGTCAGAGACACAGACCAAGAGCTAGGAACAGTAAAAGCTCTAATCAGTGCCAGGGCTTGTCTGTCAGTGCCCTTGGGTATCCACACAACACTCCTATTCACGTTCAGTAGAAATAAAAGTAGTCTGTGCTGCAGAGGTCCTGAGCTTGCTTCCATCTCTTCTCGGAATCACAAAAAAACATAGGTCGGGAGACACCCCTGGAGGTCAGCTAATCCAGTCTTCCACAAGGACAACCTGAAACTCTTTCAGATGAGCTCATGATAACACACTATTCCAACCCTGAGTGAGGTTACACGAGGTCAGACCCTGCAACTGCCTTAGGGGTTCTTGTTGAGAAGCCACAGCCTACCTCTACAGATTGCCCCTCTGATGACCAAAGCAGAGATGACAGAAGAACTATCTCTCTCTTGAGAGCTTTTGGAGGAAAAAGCTGCCCCACACCTCAAGGGGTCTCATTGATTTTGGAGCACAGCATCTGTTGTAGTTACATGTGACAGACTCAGCAAGGCTGCATTAAACCATGGTTGTTTACTGTACTCAAGTGATTCCTCCCTCAAAGAGCTAACAGCATGGTATGGCCTCAGCCAGCAAAGTGCTTCTCGAAGCAACCATCTCTCCAAAACACTGCACTCTACCCTTCAAGCAAAATTATTGTTGTTGCCCCCTCAGAGTCACATGATGCTCTAAAAGAGGGGACAGGATGACCTCTGCAGTGACATCCTTTCCCAGCATCAGCTGGGAGGCACGCACACTTTTTCTGTTCCCACTGCTCCAGTTCAGGCTCAAATCAAGCACCTCAGGCTAAGGAACTGCTCATTTCAGGACACCTAATGACATTCTCACCTGCCTGTGCTACATCTGATCAGTTTGAAAGAATTTAGTTCTACTCTAGAGACATTTTGAGTCTCACGCTGCTGCCCCTTCCAAAAGCACCATATCTGATCCTGGTTTTCATGCCCCTCTTAGCAGATTCTCAGCAAAACTAAGCAGCATACACAGTGGGCAAAGGTGAATTGGGGAATGAGCCACTGCCCAAATTCACCTGATCATACCCTAAATTCATGGTCTGTACTTGCTACACGACTGAAGAGCAAGTGCCCAGGCTCACAGAGGAGTGTTGAATAAAAAGGACTTCACTACCCACAAGATACCAAGACTAGTTATGGTTCACAAAGCAGGTGTAGCTGCTGGATGTACATTCAGGGAAGGACTACCCTAAGTTCCTGATTTCAGGAACTCATCCTGTTGTAGGCAATTCCCACTGAAATTTATGAGGGTCTTTTGAGAGTCTGTGTGTCTACAGCAGTAAATAGTGACAGAAGGTCTGGGTATTTTGTTGAGTAACAGGAGGTTTGTACCATAGAGCCACCAGGGTGAATGATCTGACCTAGTGCTTTTATTCAAACTCTTCTTTCATTTTCAGCAAGCAAGTCAAGGTTATCATGCTAGTTATGCCAGTAGTCAAGTTAATTGGTTCTCTGGAGAGATCTGTAAAAATAATGGTTTCAGGACCTGCCAGGACACATGCACTACAGCTGGTCAGCTGTGGAAATACTTTACTATCTTTGACAGAAAATGCCATTTTTATCTGTAATTCTTCTGTTACATTATGTCTCAACAACCTGTGAAAGAAGAAAGAATTTGTTCAAGATCTCTTACTGTTCTGAGCTGCCTTGCCAGTTTTCAGTACTTTTGCTGAGCTGGTAGAAAGAAAAATACACACAGCAGAAAAGGATCTGTCAGTAGGATGGGGAGGAAATTGTATCCTAGAGAAAAGGTTTTGAGTGATGCTGGATTCAGTCTTCTGTGAAACCAGGAAATTCATTACCCTTTCCAAGCCCACACTTTACCCACCCAAGCTATCAGACTATATTATAGTTGCCATGAGTTTTGCTTGCTTTCTCCCTTCATCTGGTTCTTCCCATGATGCTTGTCAGCTCTCTCTGTCATATTTGCCTCCTCTTAGACTCCTAGTATTTGAGACTTGGCCTGTTTTATCTTTACAATGCATATTAGCAGAATCAAATAACTACCAAAAAATCTGAAAACCCACTGAGGCAGCTGACTTATCTCCTGTGTTAGATTTCCACATTTTCTTCAATTTTAAGAACAAAGGTCCTCACTGGGAACGTTCACAGTGGTAGGTCTTCTGGGTCCTACATGATTTCAGAAGCTTCTGAAGGAACTGGATTCTTCTGCGGTTAAGGGCAAGCACAGCAGGTGTATTCCCTGCCTCCAGCATTCTGGATCTCCTCCAAGCTGATTTCCATTCTCCCCAGTCCAACAAAACAGTGATCACAGAGGTCACTGATCGTGTTTTCTTTGCCAGCTCTCTATTCTCTTTCAATTTGGCTTTTTTGTTTAGGACACCCTTACATCTTGTCTCAGCTTTCATGATCCTGTCCTCCAACATTTCTCTCCTGAGAATGCTTTCCATATTGAGCAAACTAAGGGACCTTCCTCTTGGCAATTTGATTCAAAGCAAATCAAAGAGGGGTGGGAGGTCGTTAGTTTGTAATTTTCTACTTTATAACAAACCATCCTAGGAACTTCTAACAGTGTATTCTGGATTATCAAGGTGACAACAACCAGAGTGATCCACAGACCCACTACACATGGTTAGGCTGAGGTACAAAATGCAGCAGCACTGAAGGTACAGCTCAGATCTCCATCCTTGCTGTCCTTGCTCCAGGAAGCCACCAGGTTGAGCCAGACTATTGACCAGAGGGCATGTACTTCCAAAGGTGAGCTTACACAGTTTGTTCTCAGTCAGAAATGAAGGTTTTCCACTCACTGCAGGTTCCAGAGCCACAACTTTGATCAAATGAGACAGCTCAGAGAAAGATCTAGCAGATAGAAGCCAGGTCAATAATCTTAAGGGAACTCCCAACTATCCCTGAAGGTGCAAGGTAAGATTTTAAGAAAAGTGAATAATAAAGGAATGAGGTACAAACAGTGGAGATTCACCTCTGGTGAGAACTGAATGACAGTGGTTGACCCCTGCTGAGTAGAACATTACACACCCAGTCACCAAAATGTTGATGGCAAAAGAATCACAGAACAGTCCATACTGGAAGAGACCTCAAAAGATCATCTGGTCCAAGCTTTGGTGGGAAAGAGAGTCTAGACAAGGCTATCTAGCACCCTGTCCAATCACATCTCAGAAGCCTCCAGTGATGGGGCCTCTAACACATTTGATTAATTATCCTCATGATTGATTCTTCTTAGTCTAAAATAAGATGATGGGATCACTTTGCCAACAAGGAAGGTCTTTTTCACTCCCTCAAACTTATTACTGACAATCCAAACACTGTGAGGGTTTTTCTCTTTTTTCTGCTGCTTTTTCCTACTGTCCGTTTCAAGGCTGTGGAGCAAGATAAGCCCAGGTGCAGATTTAAAAAGCAATATTGAGAAGGTCATCTCTGGTCACAGGCAGCTCTAATTGCCAGTTGTAGCGGGATGCAGTCTTTTCCTTAGTCACAAAGCACAGCACTTGAAATATCCTGTAAGATGAAAACAATGCCTGCTACAGCATTTCTCCCCTGATTTTTGGAAAGAGGGCCAGACTAGCACCACAATTAGTCATACATTCCAAATTCAGTCCCCATTCTTATTTTCAACCTCTTGCCTGTCCTTATGTTAAGGATGAGGCTACAATCTCCACCCCAAAGAAGGTCTTTGCCTCAGAGTCACACACTATCAATCAGTCTGGCTCTCAGTAATGAGGAAAGATGCTTTCCTTCCTTCCACCTTCTATTTGGACCTTCGCCTTCCCAGTGGGATCATTTTACTGGGTAAAGGAAGACAGAAATAGACAGAAAGAAACATGTCAATATGTGCATTGAAGAGGAATTAAAAACAAAACATAATGAAATACCTGAAAGCACGGGGGAATTTCCTGGAAACTAGAGGAGAGAGCAAGAAAAGAAGCTATCACGCCTTTTATTGCTGCACATGGAGTTAGTTTTGTAAAGTTCCTTCTCCCTGTCCTACCTCCCTCCCCCCTGCTCGCTCACTCCCCTGGGGAGGGGAAGGTAGCAAAGGCATCATTACAATATTAATCACCTTGAAAAGGGTAGAAATCCAAGATTTTAAAATCACTGCAAGAGGCAGAAGCGTCTTTAGGGGAAAGTTCAAACAGCCTCTTTTGCTTGATGACTGCTGGAAACAATATGGCAATCATTAGTTTCTCTCTCTCCAGCTCAGGGTCGTCCATTTAATTCACACATGATGAACAACAGACATGCACAGAGGTCCAACAGCAATATTAATGCTGCCTCTCTTGCCAAGAATTGTGCCACTAAAAAGCACATGTGTGAACCCATGCAAGCCTGGAAAGGGTTAATGGGCTGCTGGGGACTCTCTTCTTGGAGAGAGGTAAAGAAGGGACAATATTTCAGCTGGAGAATGTGCTTCACTCTCACTGTCCACAGACATGGGAAGATGAGTTGTCTGAGAGGGTGCACGACACTCTCACCTTCAGCTGAGCCAACTGCACTCACCATGGGTTTGGCAAAAGCCTCCTGAAATGCATTTGAAAGGGTAATGTCAGAGACCTGGTGTGGAGGTGCAAGGATTCATGACTGATTTTTTGGGTAAACCCTGAAGCCTCACAAGACTGTTTAGCTTAGACCTCCTTGCCTATTTTTTAATAACTCCAGGAAAAGCAGGGAAATTTTTCTCCTTATGAGGGAATATCTCTGGTGACAACCAACACCACCTTTGCTCACCTCAGACAAGGCAGACTTCCAAAATGACATCTCCCTTCCTACACGGACCACCAAACACTTGGGGCAGTCAGCAGGGTTTTCAAGACAACCCTGACTGCCAGAAGCCAGTTCTGCACTCCGCATTAGCATTAAAATGAAACAGGTCATCCAGCCAGGGTCTCCCGTTCTCTGGCATCAGACAGATCACTACAAAAAGAGAGGCTGCTGTCTGACCTGAATTCTTTTAACATCTTCCCAGTGCCATGTGCTTGTTCTCCACATAAACAGTCCGTGCCACTGAATTCTTGGTGTCGTGCTGACCTGGAGCAATGAGACCTGTAGCATAAAAGTTGTTTGATTTTAACCAGAAGCCACCGCACAGTGTAGGAGGATATTTTCCACTCTGGCTCTGGCATTGTCTGTTTGGTGACCTTGAACAGGTAGTGTTATCTTTCTCTGTCTCTTTGTTAAACAGAGATACTGGCACTGACCACTCTTGTAAAGTACTTTGACATCTGCCGACGATAAAACGCCAGGTGTTGACATTATTGTGCAGTGAGCATTTACTCTCATCTGCTTTAAATCTCTCCCACCTTCATTTTCACTGAATAACCCCTTTGTTCCTGTATTATGAAACACTGTAAGTAGACTCACCACTGCTCACAGAAGTGAAAACTGGACACAGACTGACAGCGAGCACCTCCTGCAGAGCAGAACTTTCAGGGATGAAACCCCAGCTCCATTGACCTCAGTGGGAATGCTGCCAAGGGGGTGCCTGCTTTATTGCTGATTCACAGTAAATAATAGTAAGAAAAGCATTTCATAACATTTTCTAATCTGCTTCTTAAGGGTTTAGTCATCCCAAAAGTCACCGTGAATAAGGATTACTCTTTCCTTTCAACAAATGGATCCCTCATGTAAACCTCTGCCCAGTTAATGACTTCTTCAGTGTACGGTGGGATTTTTGTTTTTCTGGTGAAGTTACCACCATCTGAGGCCAAACAACACACTCAAGCCCAGTAACCTCTCAGCAAAATGAGCGATGATGTCTGCTCCTCATTTCATGTGCTTTTTGCCCAGTATGGTCTCTGAGGAAAGGAAAAAGGTGCCAAAACTGAAATAAGAAAGATAACATTGGTAAATGTCAGAGCTCCCTGGTGAGTGCAGAGGTCTCAAAGACTTGGGAATGCTGAACAGATGACTCACTGGGAAGGGTTGCCGCACGTCCTGTTTTTGACAGATGGGACACTAACTTATTGTATCTAGGATCCTACATGTTTATGGTATTATAGTAGCATCTAGAGGCTTTAATAGTGGAGGTGATGACTTTTGGGGCTTTGTGGGGTAAAAGTTATCATGCAGGATGAAGGAACTGGATTTAATGCAGAACTGCCAAATCTTTGCATATTTGGATATTATAATTTGAATATTTTTGAGCTGTTTACAGCAGGGGTCTGGCTTACAGGTGCAGAAGGGCATCTTCCTTACTGAAAAGCCAGATTCTGTCACAGTTATACATATATACATGCCAATTCTCCATTGAAATACTCAATATATGCATTTTCCTATAGAGCCTGCTATATAATCATTTGGATTCACACTTCACACCTGTTCTGAGCTTAACTGGACAATGCAGAGATTTTGCCTTAGTCCCACGGACAGATCTCCAAGTTATTTCTGTTCAGGTCAGTCCAAAAGCAAATGTTTTTTATTATTTCTGGCATTGAAAAATATGTCACATTGAAAAATTAAACATCATTTCCAAGTGAATATGCAGTGCATCCTCTATTTGAAATGCTGAAATCACAGTCCAACTTTCACGTATTTCTCTCTGTGTTTTCAGCCAAAGCCACTGGCTGAATGCAAAAGTATATGAACAGCCCTAAATCCCACCCTATTTTTAATTGAGTTCACTATTCAAGAAATAAAGCCAAACAACTCTAATGTAATGATACTTGTGATGACATTTTCCACATTCTGCTCCAGATCTCCATGTCATTTATCCCACCACAAGCTAGTGTAATATACCCTACAGCGGGATGAGGAGTTTGGAGTCTGCTACTGTCTGTGAACTAAAACAGACCTGGAGTGAAATCCTGACCTCAGACAATAGCAGCTTTGCCACCAGCAGAAGTGGGACCAGTTTATTAGCCCCGGATTTCTAACTAAGGCATTAGAGGTTTGTAATTTTGACAGCTTTAATCCAGAAGCCCTGAGCTCACTACCATCATCTGTGGATGTGATTACATGGGCAGACAGGATAAAGCTGGAGTACTCAGAGTATTTCTGCTCCACTTCTGCTTCCAAATGTGAAGCTGTCACTCAGCTGGTCCTGTCCAGCCAACTAATTGTTCTTCTGGGGACTAAGTTCTGCGGTGAACACACTCCCGTGGTCTCCCATTTAACATGGTGCTGAAGGAATACAAGTTTGTCCACTCCCCCCTCCCCTTCTTATGCAGTTGAAATAATAAATATTTTTCTCATGATTTATTGGATTTCAGTTTGTTGAAAAGATCCTCCAAACAAATGAAGTTTTAATGGCAACAAACACCAGCCACAGCACATTAGAAAATATAAACAGCAGCGGAGACCATTAAACAAAAACCACTTTGGATACAGCTGACATAGTGCTCAGCAATCTTCACCTCCCAAGGCCAGGGCCCTTGAGAGAGGGTCACAATGAGTCCCTCCACTGGAAAAGAAATCTGGAAGGATCACAGATTTGAGTCCTTTGAATGCAAGACAGCTGCAAGAGACATTTTTTAAGTGACCAGTCCAGGCTTTGGGCTAATCAGGACCACAGGCAATACTTTGATCACAGAATCTTAGAATCTTAGAATGATTTGGGGACATTAAAGACTGTTTAGTTCTAACTCTCCCAACGTTGTACCAGACAGGCTTACTCAGAGCCCCATCCAGCCTGGCCTTGATGAAGGGATTCTCTCTAGAGAGGACAAGCCAAGGCAGCCCCTACACTCTCTGCTCCCTTCCTCCCTGCACATCGATTTTTGCCAGCCCAGTCCAGCCCTCCAGCTCCCCACTCTGTCCTGTGCTCTCCTCCCAAAAAATGGGTTCAGAGTGGAGCTCCATCTCTGCATGGGCACCTGCACAGCACCTGTGCTGGAGCCACCCAACACTGCCTCACAGATGAGCATGACTTTGCAGCCCAGGGAAAGTAATTTAGGTCACTTTGCTCTGCTGTGGAAGATGGATGTGCCACCTGTGCACAGGTAACAGGAGTCAGCATACGGTACCACAGAGCAATCGTCACCCACGCCAGGGAGCATCCACTGTGCCCACAGCCCACATCTGTCTCTGCGTGGGTAGAAGCAAGTGAGTTCTGTGTGTCCGAGTTTATTCTCAGTACATCCCTAGTTACTCCCCTACCCTTCCATCACACCAGCCAGCACAGGTGATTGCACAATTGATCTGAAAGACAAAGCTGTCAAAACAAACAGATCCCTCAACTATTATTAGTGAGATTTTTTTTCTGACAGTATTAGAGCAGATAGAGAGCGAGCACTGATACAGCTACATCTGCACACTCAAGGCTGGGGCAAGCGGAGATCAGGTGGAGGAACAAAAACACTATTCCTTCACGGCAATCACATCAAATTTTAAGTGAAAAGGGACTAAGAAGAGGTATCCAATAGCACAATCGCCTTTTGTCAAGCCAAGTCCAAGGCTGTTTTCTGCTGCACAAATCCTAGGGTCTCATCTATTCACAACATTTTCTTAACTCATAGATGCTACTTTAAACAGCCTGGATGAGTGCACAGCTGGGTTTGCCACCTTTTATTCAAACAGGGGAAGCATGGACCAGTAATGTGTTCCAGAGACTGGAAATCAGGATGTTTTGATTTGAGATAAAGTACAAAACATGTGTGAGTGACCAAAGACACCCTGCCTGAGCCTTTCAGGAAATAAGTGATTTAAGACTTTTTACCATAAGAGCAAGAGTTTACTGTCAATAAACCATTGTTTACTGTCTACACAAGAGCTGTGGCTACTACTTTATTCAAACATTCATATTTTGTCTACTTAATCTATTCCAAGTCACTGCAAACAATTTCCCTTTCATCAGCCTGAATGCCTGCAAAAGGACCCTGACTGTCTACAGGGAATCCAAATTGCACCTTGACATCCCAGCATGTCCAGAGCTCCAGCCTGCACCTCCAGCCCTGCATGTGCACTGACCTGAGCAGTCACCTCTTCCCTGCTCCCTTCCCAGCTCCAAGGGCAACCAGCAGGATTCCAACAGCACTTTGCTGATGTCATGACATGAATCCTACCCACTAGGTGTGTGGCCCCAGTCCATACAGCTCATGCAAACTTCACACTTGAGCTCAGCTCTGGAGACTCCAAGCTAAATTCATGGAGCACCAGCAAGGTTCAGATATGTGCCAAGAATCTGGAAATAAAATTTAAATTAAAAAAAACCATAAGGCCCACCTCAAAAATCCAGTTCTACTCCAACCTGTGGGCTCTTCCTAGAAAGACTGACTGCATTGGGAAAAGTCAATCCAGTCGATTGTAAACCACATTCCAAATCCTGACAATCAGATTTATTTAATGATTTAGGAAATCACTAAGTCATCACTATAAGCACCACACTGTGTTGTGTGCTGAGAGACACCATAATTAAACTGCAGCAGACCAGAATTGTTCCAGGAATGAACAGTGTCAGGAGCATAAAATGGCCAGTATGGATTTGCAAGAGATCAGGCAACAATTGCTGCAAAGTAAAAAAAAAAAATCATTTGTTTGAATTATGAGCACGTTAATTTCATGTTTAATTGAAGATCAGAACAGGATTCAGGTTAAGGAGGCAGCAGCAAGCAAGGAGGATTAGGTAGGTAAATGAAGTTAATAAAAATAGTCCTTTATAATAGCAATGGAGAAAAATAGAGAAATCAAAACACATTCACTGAGAATGATGTAGATATAACCAGAAACAGCTCAAGGTTCTGCAGTGAGCAATCCCACACTGGTAACAAGCCTAATCCAAAGCCCATTGAAATCAAGGTCTTTCCACAGACTTTGCCATTTGTGACTGCACGAAAAGCAAAACTTTTCCCATTACAGACTGTCTGCTACAAAATCTTTTCTGTTTCTCTACACATTTTTCCACTGTTCTTAATAAAGTAATTTTCTTACATTATGTTAATATTAAAAAAAAAAAGAAAAGAAACCCTTCATAAATACACAATCAACCCTGAGGTAATTTTCCTAAAATAATTTTTTAAATAAACTGCTCTGTACAAACTTCAGTCGCTTCAAAATGTGCTTTGAAACTGAAGACTGTGGAAAACTTAAAGAAGTGATTGCTGATAAATAGTTCCATATGATTTATCGAATATAATATCATTCCCCCCACTAGAGAATGCTTTTTCAGATCTTAGAACATGCACTTTTTGCCTGCTAAGAGATGTGTGCTAAGGTTTAATAAGGTATTTATATGCTGAAGAGCTTCCTCCAGTTCCAAAACAACCTATACCTATCCAGCATCAGCAGTACTGTCATAAACAAAAATATCCTGTAGGATGAAACTGAACTAAACTGGTGGAGTTGTATAGAAGTGACTGCTAGAAAATGCTTTCAGTGTTCGTCCTTGCTGTTGGAGCAGGAAGGATACCCTTTTTCACTTAGGTTATGGCAACACCCAAAGGTTTATCAGATATTTGGCTTAATTCCACAGAAATTTTCCTGGGGTCTGAAGGAGGATGGAAGCTGTCACTGCCTCACAGCAGCATCAAATATATATAACAACAGAGAACTGTTGTTGGTAAGGTTATAGAGTTCTGTCTCTTGATAGCAGCTCTGAGGAGCCAGACCCCCTCCCCTCTTTCAGAGCAGGTCACGTACAGCATGTCAGTGCTTTGCTCTGGACCTTAGAAATACATTATCTGGAAAGACTCAGTGTGCAAAACAAACCCATAACTAGGCACCTTTTCAGCTTCCCTGCATGGCTGTGTTGCACCAGTTGTCCTACAAAGCACTTGGAAGACCTCACTGTGGAAGCTGTTAAACTCTGGTTTAACACGTGCATAGATAACTCAACACTGGCTGTATAGGATTAGTGCTTTCTGCCAGAAATTATCCAGGTTTAAACAAACACAGGCACATCCATACGCAAAGTCCTCAGGTGTAACTATCCTCTTTCTCCTGCCAGAGCAGCACGACTTTGTGCTTAGGAAATTGCCTTCAAAACAAAACAGAGCAGGAACCCAAACTTTGTGCTTGGCTTACTGCAAATTGGCTTTACTTGGGACACATGTAAACCAACAGAGGCTTGATGTCTGTTCTAAGGACGGACAGCAGCTCCAGGCCAGAAGTTACGTACCTTGGTAGGGTGAAATCATGCGTGTGCTAATCCAGCCTCTCACACAGCCCTGGATCTGGCCATGATCCCTAACCCCACTCAGGCAGAATACAGGCAGGAACAGACAGATCCATCTGTACCAATTTGTCAGATGTGAACTCAGATGCCTTCAGAGTGCTTGGAAGGACACAAGGAGTGTTCCTTTCCAAAACTCTTGGCAAGGAAATGGATGGGCTGAGCTCTCTGATCTCTAAACAGGAAACAGGTTCTTCACTCTCAAGTGGCTCTATGAAAAATATCATCCGGAACTGACAGTAATGCCTCTGTTCACATGCAGCAAGAGGATGCCAGAAATTCAGGTGAGAGCACATGAAAGCCCCAGAGGCAAAATGCTGACACTGAGCAGAATGGGGCAATGGAGTTTCAGGTTTTCCCGGATGAGCACAGCTGCTATCCAAGTGCTACTAGGATCTTCCTCAGGTACCAACACTGGACCTTTAGGAGAGTCTATGAGGAAAAGTGAGAGAGACAGGGAAAAGACTGTAAATGTTCACCCTAAAACCCTTCAGAACTACAATCAGCCTGAAAACCCTTTCTTTAAGATGATTAGATAAAGGTGCATTTGAACAGGGAACATTGTCTCATTGTGCCATCTCTACAAAGGCACATAAATGTCCCCAGATGTCCCAACAGACACAGGATTTTGCTACCAAATGCTCTTCCAGCTGAAAATGGAGGGCAGGAATGACAAGATCTTTAAGGTCCCTTCCAACTGAAACCATTTTGTGATTCTAGGGACAGTCCAGATCAGAAAGGTGAGGAAGAAGCCAGCTGAGTATGACCATGTGAGACTTCCTCACATGTTTTGTGTTCTGTTTGTTACAGGAAAGAAAGGCTGACTGTGGGTGGGCTGAGAGCCCCCCATTCACACAATGTGGAAATAATAAATCACAGGCAGCCCTGAAGAGCCACCCTTGATTTTTAAACATGAAAAGACCTCTTTCTCCTGACTCTATGGTTGTACTTTCCATCTTAATCTCAAAGCAGCACAGGTTCCTTGAGAAGGCTCTCACAACACATAAAGCCCTCCCTGGGCAGGGAAGCCCACAGATCCAAGAGAACTGACTGAACCACCCAGGTCTGGTCTTGCTTGGATAATGTGCTTTTAGTCTTGACTCCACATTCACTTTGTCCCTTTACTACACCACTAGATCATGCTCTGGCTAATCCAAATTCCCATCATGACTCAGTACATGTAAGGAATGTCACATCTTTCAGCACACTAGTTCTGCTTCACTGACTACAACAGGCTTCCTTTGAGGCAACTGTTGTGTCACCCTTCCTTGGCACTTTTTACCTGGTCTTCGCTTTTTCACATTTCTCTTTCCTCCTGAGATTTCCCCGTGGGGAGTTCTCTAAGTCCTTACTGCCCTGCGCAGAGCAGGGATGAGAGGAGGATACTGGAGTTCATTGATCTCATCATGGCCAAACTCACACACATTTCAGACAACAGTTTCTGTAATTCCTCAACCATTCTTCCATCCTCTGGAAGGGGGTCACCATGTTGATTTATAAACTTAGGAACCAAATGCCTTTTGCAGGCCTGGTGAGTAAACAGGCTCAGCTTCCCCAGTAGCCTCGTAGAGCTACATATGGCAAGCAGAGCTTCACAAAGGCTTTTGTCCACATTTCCCATCAGTCAGACCCTAGGAAGACAAACTTTGGCCAAGGTTACCTTATCAGTGACCCCCAGCCTCTGGCCTTGCTTCAATAGGCCCCAAAGATTTCAGGGTGTCCATTCCCAGCCACACACAGATAGTCTCCCCTGCCAGGATTTCTGCCCTGGTAAACATTTCAGTCCTTTTCCCTGGGAAACAGAGGCTGTGAAGCATGGAATTAGCTGCATTAGCCTCAGGGGCATCTCCAGAGGGAGGATATTAACCTGAGTTCAGACATTTTTCCACTTTTTTTCTCTATGCTGTAGACTTTTCTAAGCCCACCTGCCAGTCTGGTCTCAGTGCCCAAGGAGGTGAACGGCATCCTACCCTCTCCATCACCAAGGCACGTATGGCATGTCCTACATGCACAGAGGAGTCAGTCAGGGACAGGGGACAGCCACCCTGTGCACTTCTACCATGAGGAGCAACCCTTATTGTCTCTCCTTTCTGTCTGCCTTAGTAGGAGTCTGCTGGTGGTTACTGCTTGCAGATACAAGAGTCCCCTCTGCTATCTTCATAAAGATGAAATATGTCCTGCTATGTTTGCAATTATGAATGTTTAAATGCAATCTTAATTGCAAGAAGAAAGTATTTTTGGTCATATTTATACTACTTAGAATGAATAATGACAGTTCTTATTATGTCAGAGCGTTTGTTGTTGTTGCTATTGTTGCTCTTTTGACCAGCTCTTAAGCCATAATTGAAGCCATTTATAGGGGAAAAAAGTTACACTGCAGCCTCTCTTTGTTTCATTTTGGCAATAAAAATCAACAAGCTAAACTCTGCCCTAGCCACAAAAGAGTTAATGTAAAGAATAACAGTGGGAACCACGCTCTTCTCAAAGGGATATTTATTTGGTTTTAAAGAACTCGTTCTTCATGCAAAGAAAATGAAGGTTGGAAACAGAAGAGAAACATCTGCCTCCTCCAAAGTTATGAGAAACTGCGTCGCACATTCCTAACCTTTCTCCTGTCCTTTTGGCCAAAACTCAATTACTTTTCTTTTAAGGTAACGTATACATCTGGGCAACTGGGCAACTAGTACATAAGAATCACTCCTTACATCTAAACAGAAATAGATTAACTGAAAAGAAAAGGAGTAATATATATTTGCTCCTAGGAATAAATTATTCTATTACCAGATGGACATCTTTCTGGATGAAAGATCTGATCTTTAAGACCTGGGGAAGGTACAGGATGGCTGCAGCAGACACTTAATTGCTTTGGGGTTTGGAGGAAAAGTCAAAAAAAAGTTCTTTAAAACACTTTTGACAAAATTTGCACCTTTATGTGAAAATACTTAGGAAAATGTTGGTTCCTTTGAGACTGATATTCATCTTAGCAAAAGATTTCAATTTTTTACCCATTTCTGCTAGGACTGGGGGTGGACATGTCACCCATAGCCCCAGCAACACAGGTCTGAGCCTTGCTCTGAGTCATTTGGGCTGAAGTGTCCATCTGGATATGACAAGAAATACGGAGAAAACCAGGCACAAACTCACATATTATTTACTAAGTTCTATGGCCCTGGAGACTTTAGCAAGGGAGAACTGAAAAAAAAAAAAAGGACTGTCAAGAAATTCTAGTGTATCCAAAACATATTACCAAAATATTTTTATGCTGTCAACAACTCAAACTGAATGGATATTTTCATTTAATCAAACTGCTTTTTCATCTTTTCAGCTGCCTTTCCTATCTATTTAGAAGCATTTTTCTTGACTGGCTGGATACAACTGTAAAAACATCAGACTAAAGCACTTAAAGACACCAAATAATGCTTTTGAGAACAGGTAGCTTTACAGAGTCCTGAAGGAAATAGCTGAAAGCTAAAATGTTTGGTTTATTCTGCAGGAGTGGGGCATAATGAAAACAGCTGGAAACAATTTTGATGGCAAGCTTCTTTTATACATCTCAACATCTCCCTAACCTCAGCATTCACCTTGAGTACAAATTGCCCCAGCAACTTGCAGTCCAGGATTAAGAAACTATTGCTTATTTAAATACAGATTTGCTGGGGATATCCACAGGAAATTTGAGGAGCTACTTACTGAATGCAGACCATTGTTTGTGTTACAGCAGCACAGAGCAGGCTCCAGCAAACCCAGCACAGTGTGCACGGTACTGTAGAAATTTTGGAGGTACCCTCCTGAGCTCAAATTGCCATAATTTTCCACTATTACTACATCACCTAAGCGCTTAGATCTTCATGTTGAGTTGAAAAGCTCCTTTTTACCCCAAAGCTGTCCCAACCCCATGCAGCTAATACCAAAAAAAAAAAAAATAGAGTTCTCATCAGCTGCAGCAGATGGGAGCTGTGGGCACAGAGGTGAACACGACTGGTTCAAGGTTACACAGGCAAGCTCTGGCAGAGCCAAGAGTAAATCCATGTCTCTGGCACCAAAGCCTGTGTCACAACCAAACCCAGTTATTCTCTCTGATCTTGCGTCTTTCTTGCTCACATAAATATTTGCATGGCTAGAATGAAACCACATTGCATTTTTGTCCCCTTAGGAAAAACAACAAGCACTTAAAATATTTCTGTAGTTTCCCCCTCAACCTTTTAAAGGAGTTGGTGGGGAGAACATGTTTTTGTTTTTCTTGGCAAAGAGGAAAAGAAGGAGCAGCCCAGGTGGAGTCAGAATCCCTGAAAACCCTTCATTCTTCAGCTCTGCCTGCCCTGGCATCCCTGCAGGACAGCACAGACACAGCTTGAGACCCCAGCTCAGGTGAGGGGAGCAGGTCAGCAGCAGTAGGAAGGTTTTTGTAAGCGAGTCACTTGAACATTTTCATGGGAAAGTTGTCTAATCCACACTGGATTATGTGTGCCAACCACAGTTCACTTAAATTGACCCACATCTGATTATAGTACAAGCATACACTGAATGTCCTAAGCAGGATTGTCACGGAGGATGAACATGATTAATCCATGCCTCTCTGTCTTTCCCAGGAGCAATGAGAACAGCTCACTCCCTTCAAAAACCATCCAGGGTCATCTCTGGCTCTGCCAGAGGAATTTCACCTGCCTGTGCCAGCAGTGTGTTCAGCTCCAGTACAAGGACCAGAGAACACGCTCGCATACACACGAAACAGCCCAAGGTGGAAAAACTTCCCACTTTGCTCCAAGCCTGTCTGACCCCTCTCCTGGGAGGATGGCTGGTTGATTTTGCAGGAATAAGGCATGTATCTCCCAGTGAGGAGAGACACAAGAGACATTTCACGGCTGCTTCCCTGGGAGGAGGCAGAGGGAAGGCATGTATGTCTTCAATATGTTTGCCTATTTCCAGCCTTTATTCCTAACACATGTTTCTTCTTTTATGCAAAACGTGTCTCTTCTGTTTTCTGTCTCCTTGATTTCATTTTAAAATGCAGTATTTTTATGGCATGAAGAGATAAAGATATGAGGAGGGGAGGGAAAGTGGTACAAAAAGCAATTAAGTCTGGTGGCTGGTTATTGTAATGCACGAAGGAACAACCAAAAACATTCCCTTTGAAAAAGGGGCCATTTCTCCTGCTGATATGCACAGGGTTTTCACAGCTCCCATTAACACAACTGGAAACTATCCAGGTAACACTCTTGTGTCGGTCAAAGATTAGACTATCATCTCTGAGATGAACAGAAACCTTTCAAAGGAAGAAGCAGCACTACTGCTGGATTACTCTAGCCTTGTCAGCCTGAGCAGAAAGAAGTACAGAGAGACCAGATGACTTCTTCTCTGGAGTAAATGGCTCACAATGTCTGAGTTTCATAAAATGTGCTTTGGAGACTTCAGGAAATTCACATCTGTCCATTGATCCAAACCCAGGGGCAAATACTATGGCATAACACTTCCAGGATGTTACTGCTCTGTGCTGAGCAGGACATCGGATCCTGCAGAAGTCCCCACAATTTGAATTAAACCAGTTGTTGAAAATAGAAAAGTCCTAGTCATCAAAATATTCTGTGATTCAGGGATTATACAGAAAAACTCAAACTGGAAACTGAGTTAAGTCTTTCTCAAGGAAAGCACTGCAGGCTGGGAGTATGTGATACCATCTGCCTCCACAGGACAAACTCTCCTTACCATGCTGTAGGCAGCTCCCACTGAGAACGTGCACCTGTATCCACGAGCGTTTTTAACACATGTTCAGTCCAAGGCCTGCTACACTGGCCCAGACCTTGGCACACCTTAAAAACACACTGAGCCACCCTGATTCCATTGGCACAGTTTTTCCAGCTGCTCCTGTTTTCAAAAGCAGCTGAACCAAGAGCCTCCTCAGCACTCAGAAACCACCAAGGGGGTCTGCCAGACCCCTCACCGTGGCCACTACTGCAGCAGGGTCATCTCCCAGGAACATCACACGACCTCAGCATGGGGTCCTGTTAGTGCCAGGAAGGATTTGGGGAGGTACAACTCCCCGCACTCTGTGGGCTGCGAGCGCATTCCCGAGCATGGACAAACGCCTTGGTACTGGTGACGGAAGTTAACACGAGCTGCTGCAAGCTGGGACTGCTTGTACTAATCTAGTCATAACATTAAAGCAAACTATTTCCGGACTGCAATTATTGCACCTCATAGAGAAATTGCACAACACTGAAATTAACAACTGCTCAAGTGCATTTAATTACTAGCAGATACCTTTAAACTTGCGGTTAGGAAACTGTTAGCCATTCCTGAAGCATGTGCCCCACAATTCAGTCTCACTCCGCAGCATTTTCAGAATCTGCTGATCCATAAAATGTACCATTGGAGAAGGTTTGTTTTGGCAGAGGTCTCAGTTTTGTCCAGCAAACTAATGGTGTCCGTTAACACACCATTACATACCTCGTTAACATACTTGGCAACTGGGATTTCCCCTCAAGAATAAAGAAATCATGTGTAAATCATAATTATTGTCCGCCTGGCAGTATCAATCATCACACACAAGGCACTTGTTCTAATTCTCTACCCACAAAATAGTTCCTTGCAAATGCAATTGGGGTTGTCCTTGCACATGGCACCTTCCAAGGAAATCACCAGCCAAGCCCATGTGCAGTGAATTTGTTACAGGCAGTTCCTATCAGGATGCAGAGCCTTGGAGAAACAGCTTGTGTTAGGTGGACAACAATGTAATGTCATTAAATACATGAGATTGGGATTACTTATAGAGCAATCTCTGCCCTCAGCATGAGGTTTTTCCAAATAGCCATTGAAATATATTTCTTGTCCTTTACAGAAATCTTAGGAAAAGAGGCCTTCCCTATATCCTTATGAGAACTATGAAAAAACCCTTCATTTTTTTTTCACACTCTTGTTTTATTTCAGGTGCTGTTCAGCTGCACAGGTATAGATCAGGATTGACTGACTTTCTTTGTTTAGGCCATAAACTTTTTGGGATGCCTATGGGGAAACCTTGCAGAGAAAGTTCCCTTAGCAGTGGAGTTCGACACTAAATTTTTGAATGAGTTTAGCTCTAAGCTGTGACACCCAAATTGCAAGCTGGGCTTTCAGGAGAGCTCAGAGCTGGTGCTCTAAAGCTCTGCTAAGAGTCTGACACTGAGAAGTGTGGCTGAGAGATGGCAGCACAAACTAGTCCTTCAAGTAAGTACACAGGAGGGTTTGGTCCCCAATCCTAGAACCGAGATTTGGGACTGATAGATGAGATTTCATTCCTTGAGTTGATGCATCTAATCAGGTAACAAAGATTTTCTCACATCCAAAGTCATTCTCAAACCTGTGGGTTAAATATTTAAAAAAAACACAGCAGTGATAAAATAATAATACCAACAATATCACCAGCAGATGTGGCTGCCAAGCAACATTATCTGCTTCACGCTTTATGACACACACTTGATAGAAAACACTTGCAGCAGGAGAGATTGGCATTACAGCCAAGTTAAAAATTCCACTGTGCAGTTACAGCAAACTGAGGGTGGGAATCACAAGCACTGCAATTTGTCAGGAACAGGATGGAGGAACAACCATCACACACCTCTCAGAGCAATATTGCTCTGGGGCATAGACAGTCTGGCTGGTCTTGAGATTCTAGAACTCTGGCTTCCACTCTCTGACACAACAGCATCATCATGAAGTGCACAACTCACTGCCCTGCTCATCCTTCCCTCGACAAGAAGGGATGGATCAACGTTCCCAACGTGCACCTGACAGTCCCTGGCTTTCAGGGAGGAAAGCAAAGCAGCCTGGACTCACCAACTCCATTGCCTGTGCATTTGTAAAAGAAAGTTCCAACAGAATTCATGCTTTCCCCACCACCCCTTGCCCTGCAGTGGTGGGAAGCTGCAGGCAGTATTTAGATAAAAAAAATAAAAGGAACAGGAAATTTGCGCTAGAAGACAAAACTTCTTTCACAATTTCAGCTCAGGAGTCTCATGACAGTAAAGAATATTTTTACTTTCTGTGTTTGCATTTACACATCATCTCTGATTCCTTCCCAGTATTCCCACCTTGCATTGCTTGTATAAAAAGAGACATACTAGACTCCAACTACAGTGTGTAGTATTTTCAGGCCTTGATGGAAACCTGCAGTATATTTTCCAGGCTCGTAAATCTCAAGAGAAGTGTTTCATTATTCTGTTCAAGCAGTGTGGAATATCTGAGCTACAGATCCTCTTGGATGTTTCCTTTCTAGGCCATTCCACAGACAGGCAACATTTTGCATTTCAGAAGTGCCCTTAAATTCTTTCACCAGTCCATTCCTCTTCTAACAAGTTGGAACTGAAAATTCCTCTTTCAAGTCCCATACAATAAATTGCAACCTCAACATTCCCAGCCTGAAAGGAGCATTTTTCCTCTTCAAGCACTTTGCCTTGTATGTGGATGAGGACAAAGGCCATGACCTTCTTCAGCAAATTCAGGACACCAGAAGCCAAAATAAACAGTTTCTACAGTGTTTTGTTGTGTTGAGGAGTAACATACACAGTTTTCTTCAAGAAAAAGCAGCCCTGATTCTGATGCCTTCACTATAAGTTAATGGATGCATTAATTAGCAACAGGTCAAAGTTGTGAAGTTTGTGTATAGACCCAAATTAGTCTTGTATTTGGTAGTTCACAATTCAGGACCACCTCATCTAGGCACAAGAATCTGTGAGATCCTTTAATGCTTTTATATAAGTGCTAAGAATATTAAATCAGCTTTGTTATTAAGCCATCTGGAAAATGTAAGCTGCCTTTTAGAAATGACTGTATGAGTTGTCCAAACAATACGTTTTTCCAAGCTATTCTTTCTTTGGAAACAAAGGAGACATTGAAATACCTCCTTGGGGAAAAAAGCCCCCTTTTTTTTTTTACCTAAAAGCAAAAGGGTAGTGGTTCTGGCCAAAGAAGACCAGGAAGTCGGTGCAGTAACCAGACTCCTCACTCAGTGCAATGCAGGACCAGCTCTGTGAGAGCCCATGTTGTTCAGATAACCATCCTCTTTCTTTAATCTGTGTCACAGAAAGGCATTTCAACCCAGGAGGAAAGAGTTTTCAGTCAGATCTCCTCTCATGTTCCAAACCTCTGAGCAGTCCCCAAAATAGGGTCCAAAACATCAGCCTGAAGGAAGTGGACATGCAGCAATTTGCACAGTGGTCCAGTGCACTTTTGGACCTGCAAAGATACAGGCTGCAACCACTCCTAGAGAACTTGCAGGCTAATGGGAAGCAGGAGCAGTGTTAATTTGCTCATAGAGGAAGAGAAGTGAGATGAGAGAATCCTCTTTTATGTCCTTTCTGTAAAGCTTCTGTCAGAAGAAGGGAACAAGGGGAAAGCAGCGTAAACCAATTAGGACTAATCATCGAGCAATAGATGAAGATTTGCTACACCTTTTCCATCTGCCTTTTAGAGAGGGAAGGCCTATACTGAAAGATGAAGTCTTTGACCTTAAGTGATGAATGAAAACATAACTGATAATTCAAACCTGCCATGGGGGAAGTTTAAAGAAGGGTTGTCCCAAATGGTTTCAGTATGTTCAAAAGCTACTGCCAGGAACATCGATATTTTTTTCCTGTGTTTGTTGGTTGCTCTGCATTTAAAACATCTCTGTATGTTTGTTTTTCTTCCGGTCTTTTGTGGTTGCTTTGTAAACATCTGGGCTGGTTTTCCAGTCCTTTGTACAAGAAGAGTGTGTGTGTTAGTTTTGCCAATGGCTCTTATGTAATGTTTGTGGGGATGAAGGAGTTGGTTAGAACAGTCCCTTTGAAAAGCCATCCCAACACAACACTGTTGCAGGAAGATCTCGTGAAACATTCTCTTCCTTCTTCCATGCTGGACTATCAATTTTCCTGACTAGCTTTAAAACAGAGCCTTTTATTTTGGCAGTGATTACTCGATATGACATTTACTCCTCACAATCTCATGTTTCTGCTGAGTTTCATGGTGGTTCTAAGTCACCAAAGGACATGCATGCACCTTCAGTCTAAATGAACTGGCACAGGAGTACATTTCCCAAGAAAATGCCCCATACATTGCTTCTCCAGTATGGAACACCTTAATCCAGCATAGAAATGTTATCCCCTAAGAGTGAAATTTAGCAGCAGAAAATAAATTGTTCAATTGCATTTTTCTGCAATAGAGATGAGTTATTTGACAGCTAAGTTCCTAATTCTTTTAAGCTCCTCTGAAAGCCTCTGCAGTTAATATTTTTATATTACTTCAACCTAATTCTCCTCCAAGAAGTGAGGAGTTTTGGAGTGTTTAAGACCCAAGGAAACACTTTGTCTGTCAAACTCTACTTCCCTCTACAAATCCAGACTATAAATTTTTACTAGCATTTCCTACTGTAAACTCAAGGATTTTGGTTGTTCTGTCACAGGTTTTCACCAAACATTTGGTGTGACTCAAACCTCTCTTGTTGGTACAGAGATACAGCCCATAGTGTCCTGAACCAGCTGCTGATCCCTTCCCACTGCTTAAGATGGATTTTAAAGAAGAACCCTTCCTCTTACTTCCCTTGTGCCCCAAATTTAGGAAAGGCAGAGGAGAGAAGAGAGGTGGCTCTCTGGGAGGAGAGCTGTGGACACTGAAAGAGAAGGTTCTTCAGGAGAAGGGGAGCTGAAGAGACAGAGTAGAGAAGTCAATATTATGGTTCTATGTGGCTTGTACATTAAAATCTCTTAATGGGCTCTTTCCTCAGGAAAAAATAATCTCATTTCACAGACTTCCGTGATTACTGGGTTCCCCTCTCCTCCACTCAAAAATACCCCCACAAAGCTCAGTCTTCTAATTGGCTTGGTCACAAATGGGAACAAGCTGCACTTTCTAAATAAATATTTTATGGGGTTTTTTTTCCTTTTCTTCAACAACAGAGTTCACATAACAGATTATCTGAAGCAAATGGGTTTACAAGTTCCCTACTTCCCCAGTTCCTCACAAGTAAAACTACCACAGCAGAGACAGACCACACTTCAATACCAGTAGTGGAGCTGAAGGAAAATATGGGGTTTACTCCACTTTGAATTTGGGTCAGTTTACCCACATTTTATTTACCACTAGGCAGTACCAGACACAGTGCTGCTTCTCAGGAGCTCTACATGCTCTCATTTTGCAGCCATGTCCCAAACATTAGCCAGACAGGTACAGTTTTAGGGGAAGGGGTGGATTTCTACATGGCCTGATTTTAGAGGTTCAGTGTGGACACGGGGCTCTGAGACAAATCAAGAATATCCACCATTCAAACAGCCTGGTGCTTTACATCTTTCCTGGCTCCCTATGACTGTGGTTGCAAGTTGTGTTTGTCAGATATGTAAGGGAAAGAAGAGGAGAAAGCAAGAAATGAGAAAATGCTGTCACCAAGAAAATATTATTCTGACTGTTACTGGAGTTAAAGGTAGCAGCTAAATCCGTAATGATGACGACAACGATGGAGCACTACGATCCTGACCCGAAATTTCCTGAGTTCCTACAATATCTTGAGGCTTTGTTCCAGGTCACCACATGATGCAGGAGGTATCTATTCTGGTTTCTTTCATTATTTCCCCTTCTATACCCAAAAACATTTAAAAAAATAAATTATTATTTGGACTGAACATTGATAATAGAGTTCTATTAAGCAGGGAGGTTGGATCAAATGACCCACTGTGGTCCCTTCCAACCTCACGCATTCTGTGTTTTTATAATATCCCAGCCAACATATGGGAGTCGCCTATAAAAGACTACATGACTTAACTATCATATCTATGCTTGCCCATGTGTGCATGAATCCAAGGCTCATGTTTTCTTTCTCACTATGCTGGAAAAAACTCATTAAAGAATTTCAGGAGCAATGAAAGAAAGCAAAGGCAGTGGAATCAAAACTTTCGGTTCTGTCTCAAATTAACTTTCTTTCTGCTACTTGACTTCATACAGGTGAAAAGGCATTTTAAGGCAGACATTTCACTGAATGAAGAATAAAAACACATCAGCCATCAAAAGGGAAATGAACACACATTGACAAAGACCACACGAGACTAAGACAGCAAATATTGCAAGAGAACAGATCCCCACCCCCTCAACGATGCCCTGTCTTGTTCATACCATAGATGCCAACACTTGAGAGTGACAAACACACTATTGTAACACTCCAATGATGGAGATTCTCACTCTGTTTTGAAAAACGTTGGATGATAAACATCATGGCTGACAGACACCCCAGCACTGACCCCTGAAGAAAGCCATCCCCAGGCAGCAAAAGGTTAGAAAAACAGCCCCTCATAATTACTGGGTGAGATTGATCTGGTAAACAACCCTGAATCCCTCCAGCAGCTTGCTCAGAAGTTCACTGCCTTCCCTAGTGAAGGTACCTTACAAATCCAGAATCGTGATGTCTTGACCTGCTCGTGTGCTGATCACAAATGGATGTAACACTCCCAGGAGGAAAAAGGAAAGACAAAAGGAAAAACTTTGAAGGGTTAAGCATAGAGCAACCAAGAAAGATATTAAAATGAACACAGCAACAAACTGCAGGAGATTAAAGGGCTGTTAAAATTGAAGAACTGAATTTTGGAGAGTGCTGGTCACAAACGTAAAGCAATAGTCTTGCAGACCAGTCACAAGGGGTCACAACTCAATACTATGATGCAAAATAATCATGAAGGGGTAGAACTTAATGAAGCAATAATGGTAACCAGTGGCAAAACCCCTGAACTCTGTGAGCCAAGATAAGAATTTTGATCCCATACATCTAAATTTCTAAAAAAATATATACTTATTTATATATATATTGTTTCCACAGAAGAGACTACTTTTTGTTTGATAGTCACTTGGCTTTCAACAAAGTCTGGATTATGACAAGAGGTCTGACTTAGTGCCTTGCCAAAACTGATCAGATTAGCACTGTTCTTTCACACAGACAGTGCAGGCCTCGAATGTTCATGAGGGGACCCAGCACCTGGGGATAAATAAAACGAAGCCATCCACATGAACACAATTTCTTTACCCCGGTGGAGACACCAGGTGTCTACTAATCCTTCCACTTCCACTGTCTTTGAGTTGTTTCTGATGTACATGGGCACATCTGTGGCCAACTCTTACAAATAACATGACCGTTCAAGGGTAGCAGAACAAATCTGGCCAGAGGTAACTGAATAAAACATGACTTCAGACAGAGTCCCTCTTGGTTTTGCACTGTCAGGCAGCCAAGGCTACAGCTTGTAGCTGCATGAGGTGCATAGTTGAGATAAACAACCACTGGTGACATTTTAGGCCAGCTGAGGTAATAAATGAACACTGACCTCCATCACTATCTCAGATGAGTGGAAAATACTGGTCAATTGGCAACAAGTTTCCACGAGCTGACTTAGGATAACAGACCATGCCCTGCTTTTTCTCTGTTTTCATTTGGAGTTTTGAATAGCTTTTTGTTGCAGTAAACCTTTAAAACCGTAGAGCACACACATTGCTCCAAGCCATCAGAGCCAGAACCTGGGTCAGGAATGCTCTGACCTTGATATAGGACAGATATAGGGCTGTAGATTACCATGATTTTTTTTCCTTGCCACAACAAGTTCCCCATGCCGTGCTCACAAGAGAGGAAGTCACGATAAGCAATGTTTACATACAGTGCAAAGGTCTTTAATGTGAGGGCACAGCCAGGGTCTGGCACCATTGTCTGACCCAGCACAGACTAGACCCAGAGGCATTATGGGGGGTCACTACAGGACAATTTTCCCTGAGGGATGTAATGCACTCTTTGATGGAGATGTAGAAAGCCTAGCATGCTGACTCTCAGTGGATACCTGCTCCAGCATTTGGGGTAAAGCAGTGGACCACAGAAACCTCCTCAGCTCACAAAACAGAGGTCAAACAGGATGTGGGTGAAGCTGCAGGTGGAGAGCTCAGCTGGCAAACAGGTGCACACACACACAAAGGAAAAAGCATGCCATAGGAGGGCAAGGAGGGGAGTGCTGTTTGCCTCCCACCAAAGGGGTCTGAGAACCTCTAAAAACCAAATGAAGCAAAGAATTGAAGTTGCATGGCCTTGTCTGATCTGCATTGACAGCCCCTTTTCCTCAAACTGGGTACCCCCTGGTGAAACAAAAATTTTTGCCCAGACCAGCCTCCCTAAAAGTCAGGGCATCCTCTTGCTCTGCTAGGTAGGGTTGACCAGAAATGGCATTCAAACTATGTTATGTTCACCTGCTGGAGGTCTGGCAGTGGAAGAGGGAACCTAAGATCATCCAGAAGAAGCCAGAGGGATAAAAAGGCAGCATTTACCAAAACATCTGCAAAACCAGTATGAGACACTGGAATATCAATGTGAGCTGTCTGGTACTAAGAAACCCTGTGGTAAAAGAATCAGGGTAAAGGATTACTCAAATCTGGTCCAGAGGGTCTTTCAAATCCCCATATGTCTCTTCAGATATATAAATGGTGATGGGGTTTGCCTACAGGTTTATGGATTGGACAAGAGTTTCACAACATGGCTATGCTCAGGGATTACCTAACCATTCCCTCATACCTGGTCTGCATAAAGGATTTCTGCTACAGTGGTAGCCCAAAGCAGATTCTGTGCCTGCCCTAAACCCTCTCAAGGATGGGGATATTTCCTGCAGACCCATCTTTCTTTTCATTTCAAAATCACAAAAACAGAAATGGGATTTTCTTTGGCAGAGTTTCTTGTGTTGCCTTGCTGAAGATGAAGTAACCAAAGCAAATGAATCAGGAGCAAGATGATAAAGTCCATATCTATTCAGTTGATAACCATCTTACAGTGCTGTTTAAGGGCAAAAAAGTACATTCTCCTGTATTGAATCAGGACATCATAACTACAAAGTGGTCCAAGTTAAACACATTCAAAAACTGTTTGACTCGTGTTTCACATTTAATTCTAGATCTCTAAAAAAGTTTACAAAAGCAAAGCTTGCTTGGACTAAACAACTGAACTGCATGAGGCACGTGGCATTAGCTCAGGCTTCTCTGGCCAGCTTTCCAAATGAAGTGTTTGGAAATAAGAGAAACACACAGATTTGGAAGTGGAATGGATAAGAGATTTAGTTTCTCCTTTTATAACAGAAACCTGGGTAAATCTGAAGGAGCCTGCAAAACTTCAACAAGACATGCCTTAAAAGCAGCAGCAGCTCTGTCCACATAGACCAGAATTACTAAAAGCAAGGCATAAGAGAAAGGTTCAACACACTGCTGGAGAGCTGCCGAAAAGCCCACAGTTGTGATGTAGTGTTTGGACTCAAATCATGTTAACAGGGCAAAATAAATCTGCAGAGAGTAAGGAAGCCTGAAGAGAGTGGATGCAGCCAAGAAGGCCCAGAAACTGGTTCCAGATTCAAGTGGTAGGTAGTTCAAAAGGGAAGTATTCAAAAATCAAATTCTATATAGTAAAAGCTGGCTGTGCTCAGGGTTTATTTTGCAGGTCATACATGCATTAAAGGACCAAGGGAACAAAACAAGTGATCAAAAGAATGGCATAGCAAAGAGCATGATAAAGACTTCATTTCCCTCACACTGCACTTCCACTGCAGCTCAGTTATTGGCAAGTGAGGATGTTATTTCTAATGTAAATATTTCACTTTCAGCACAGCTGAACTGGGAAGGATTATAACAAGTAATGAATGGACCTCCAAATAGCTCTCCAAGCCAAAAAACCCAGTGATGGCATGCAGAGCTGAACCCTTCCAATCATCCAGAAAGAGATGGAGAGGATTTTGCATGAGTCTTAGTAATTACTACTTCCAAAACTGCCAGCAATGCCTTTTCCCACACATCTTGGTCAAGGCAATTATTCTTCCAGGTTCTCACTCTTGGCCCACACCTCCATTGTCAAGTCAATGGAAGAATGACAACATCCACCAGCTGCCTGGACAGTATCCAGCCTGGATTATTACAATGAGCTTGCCTGAGAAACAGGATTAGAAAAGCAGGGAAAGTCTACTGATAAAGCTGCCCCACTTGTTTTGGTTCAAGATATTAAAGTTGTTCAGTAAATATCTGTGGTACGTGGGAGACTTCCCTGCACCCTGAACAGCTTCATGGCATTTGATCAGCTTCTGCTTTATTGCAAAATCAGAAAGCTGGAGGGTGATGGTTGGGTCAGTCTCCATGAATGTTTTCTAGGCTTAACTTTTGTATCATTTTCTCCTTGGTGCACTAGTAAGTATTCCTAGAAATCACCTACAACATGATAGAAATGGAACGCACTTTGTGCAGGATATCACCATTTCATTTATGGCATATCACAATGTTCCCATTCCTTCTAATAACACAAACTAAGCATCCATACTCTCTTTAAAAATCGTTCAACCGGATGGGTCTGCACATTTACAAGTCTAGCAACGAAATATTCATTGTAGCAGTTGCTTATAGTACACCTATTCTGTTAAAAAAACACTCTGGAGTATTCCTTCTGAAAACTGAAAAGACATACCTCCCCTTAGCTGAAATCACAGGATTTCACTGGTCTGTGCACACTGACTTAGGTTTGAAGATTTCATTAATGAAATTGTAGAGCATGGCTGTTCATCCTGCAGTGTGCAAAGAACGGACCCAATGACCGGGGAGATCCCCATGAGCATTGTGTGAGTACTTCTCCACTGAGTTCATAAGGATCACACCTTAAAGAATAACCAGCCAAGATGTGTCTAGTTGCATCCATAGAAAAGGACATGCTGACAGCTGAGGGATGAGACACTCAGGCCTCTTGGGAAGGTGACAAATGAGATGGTAACAGACAACACTATCTGTTTTAATATCACCGTCATAATATGACCACCTCCCTGGCCTTATGGCCACCTCTTTGGCCTACTTTGTGGTCTCACTGATATCACACCCAGGCAGGACTTGAACTCGGGAACTCTTCTGTTCTGCTTCTCTTTCTTATTTACTTGAAAGCATTTAGCAAAACAATTCTGCAGAGCAAATTTCATATGGCCAGATGTGAAAAAAGAAGCAACATAACAGAAGCTAATATTTAAGAAAACCAAACATAGTGCTTGGCTGACCAACAACCCTCCCATGACTCACAGCACAGTCCATTTTTGTGGGAGAACATAGATACTTTCTACTGTCTTCCAAATAAAGGTGCTTTCTAATCTGTGGAATCCTATGACTGATGTAGCTTTTATTCCCATGTAAACAAAGCATTAAATCCTCACCTTTAGCCCTGGTTTTAGACATGAGGCAGGTGAAAAACCAAAAGCAGTCATTACAAACTGTTCCTTGTTCTGGGCAGAATAAGGACTGCGAAAAACACAATCCCAAGTGCCAAGCAAAATGCCTACGAGTGTTATTTGTCATTACAAGTGCAGGAAGAATACTAGCTGCCAGAAACTCTGTGCAAGGATGTCAAATGCATATTTCTTGCACTTTTTTCTGTTTTGACAACTAGAAATAATATTTTTCAATTACTAGATCAACCCAAAATTTATGGCAATGCAGTCTTAAAAAAGATTCACAGCCTGCAAGATCAGCAGAGAGGCAGGGATTTGTGAGCAGCTCCACACGCCAACTTTGACCATTTCTGTGGATCTCAGGCCAGGTCCTGACCTCATTCAGATCCAGATAAATCTACAGCGATTTCATTGGGGTTCTGGGGATGTGAGATCAGAGTTTGGCTGGTTCTGTTGGCTGAGATGTGGCAGGTGGGCACTTGCCAAAGAGCTTTGTAATGGATGGTGCAAACACCAGGATTGCTCACAACAGTGATGTAACCTGCACTTCCACTGCTTTAGAGAGATATTTACAAGGGGTAATGGTCTCCATGGCTCCACCCATGTGGCATCACAGAGCTCCTGTACCACCCCTTCTGGTGTTGTTTCTGAAGTTACACATGAACACTCCGTCTCCCTGCAGAAAGAGCTGTGCAATAGTTAGGTAACCAACAAACCCAGAGTGAAGCAGCTCTCCTGACCACACAGCCTCAGTTCTTACCCTTTCCAGCTCATCAGCCTCATGTCTACTTGCTCCTCCCGGCCAGCATGGAGTTATACAGTTTGGAAAGAGCTCTGGGCTCTCTAGAGTCAGTTCAGCTCAGCCTGAGACAGCAAGGGAGAAAATTCCTCGTGTAAAATAAAGACAAAGGGGTTCCTTAAGCCACTTGGCACACAGGTCAGCAGGAAGTGAAAGCAACGAGACTGGGAATGGTTCTTGAGTATGGTTTCAACAGCTACTCTTGTTCTCCACCACACCAGCAAATTTCTAAATATCTAATCCTCATGTGCTACACATCTTCTCCCTCCCATCCATACACATCCTTCACACCATACTAGACCCTACTCCAGTCTTTTTCCCCTCCAGTTTATGTCCCATTAAGTCATGAGTGGTGGCAATAACTGTAAGAAAAGCCCAAATTAAGAAAATATTCTTGTCTGAAAGAAAACTGTCCACAGTCCTCAAAGTTTAGTCTGATTCCTCAGCCTTCTGCATTCTTCAAGAAACACAACCATGTTGTAACATAGTAGAAGATTTATTTCTAATATGAAACCCATATTTAGTGCTGGTTTGGCAGTGGTAGGAAGGAAACCACAGGCAGCTGGCATGGATTAAGTGTTAGTTGCTTGATAAACCTGAAGTTGTCAGAACTTCCAGCTTCCCTACTGAATCTGCTGCCATCCGGAGCTAAATATTTGAGAAGAGTGCCTTTGGATGAGCAGGGGTTTGTTCTTCACATCTTAGCTGCAGGGATACCAGCAAGAGGTATGTGTTTGCACACATAAAATTTCTATTAAAAACAAGAACTGCCTGCAGCTTCTCTAACATTCTCACTGTCAGCTCCCTGGAAACAACTTTAGATGCATCAGCAGTACCCTTCTGAATCCTTTCAGATTAGGAATATTACAAACACAGTAGCTCGTTGTTTCCCAGAATAGCTTCACTATCTGAAATTTCCACTGTTTCAAATTAGAACATTCTGACTCTTGTTCCTCTGAATGCCAGAGTCTGCTTATTGACTAATATTCAACTGTTCTCTAAGGGAAATGCAAAGAACTTGGATTCATAATGCCTGCACCTGAATGGCTGTGGTGCTTAACAGTGCAAAATTTGAATTAGACATTCCAAATTACCAAATTCACTTCCAGTGACTCACTGGAAGTATTGGAGCTTTAAAACCCTCATTTGCTAGTAAAACACTGGCACCCAAGTGTTTCCACAAAGCTGACATGGGAGGCTTTTGAACATAGGCCAAACAAATTAATTTCAGAATTTGAAATAACATCCTTAAGGATTTTTTCCTATTTGTTCAGTTCTAGTCACCATTTCTTGCTGACATACCTTCTCACTTGAAGTAGAAATGAAGACACTCTACCATGTCTCGCAATTATTTATGAAGTGTGGAACAGAACACTGAAAATTGAGATTGTTGCCTTAAAAACATCAATGCAGGTGTCTTGACAATCCTCCACTCTCTACCGTGTATCCCAGGAACAGGCTTTTGCTATCCCTCCAGTCCATGAAGAACTGCTTCCTCAGCCTTGGAAACTCCAAGCATTCAAGCATCAGGACACTTTATCCTTCTGCAACTCCCAAGAAAATTATTCAGTTTACCGACCAACCAAATCCAATAACCATCATATTTCTCAAATTTCACCTTTTGTTATATATGGCTCAGAGAGCTTGTGTTTTTAAGCATTTTCCTGTAATTTTGAGTTCCACAAACTTTTTATTCCAGAAGCCAAAAGCACCACAGAATCACTTCATTCCAGGAGATAGTGCTTTAAGGAGGGAAACTCTAGGAGCAGTAAAGAGACCCAAACTCTTACCAATCACACTGAGGTGTGTCCACTACATTTCTCATCATAATCAGGGGCTTTCTATGCCTTTCTCCAGTGAAGTGAGAAAGCAGATTTACTACAAAGTCACCCCTGACAGACAGTCACTACAAAGCAAAGATTATTAAACAAAATCCATCTTAAGGGATGCAGGAGGTTCCTAACAGGGCATGCTGCTTGCTTGTCGTGGGAGAAACATGTCAGAAAACAGGCTTACATTTAGCAAGTAATCTTGGATTTCACAGCTCTAAATGCAATTATATGCCAGATTTTTGTCATCCAACCTTCCATTAAACTATATAGTAATAGCATTGTACGCCAACCCTTGAAAAGCAACTTCCACTAAACAAACAGTTTGTTTTTCCTGACAGTGTTACATTTCCCATGAGAATGGAGCTCTTTTGGGCTCATCCACAGCAGCTCCAGTTCACCGAAGGCCAGCAAGGAATCATCCATATAGCACTAGTTTTGCACAGGAATCTACAGAAGGACCAGGAATTGAACACAGTTTAATTATAAAGCTCTAAATCAGCTCTGGGTAGGCTCAGGAGGAAAGGAGATGTGAGCACAGGTCAGGAACTGAGGGCCTTCAACAATATTAGATACAACTGGTCCTTGCACACTCAGCTTCTTGGAGCCTGAATTCTGTGTGTGGAGATTTCACCCACCACTGGCTGCCAAGACAGATGTAGGTAGTCAAAAGGAGCTTGGTTTGTGGGCATCGCGTTCTTCAGGTGTCTTTCCAACAATAAAGTCACTGCACCAATCCTCTCACAAATATTTCAGCCTTTCACTCACTTGCCCCCACACGCTTTCAGGTGCCACTAAATTAGAAGTGAAAAATATTACTTGGTGAGCACATTTATATAAGTAAAGAGATTAAGGAGTTTATCTGTCAACACTGGAGTCCAGATGTGTTAAAATTTGGATAAAAAGCAGGAGACAGATGCTAATTATAAGCTCCTTTCTTTCCTTTAAAATGTTTTAAAATATTGGTTAAAATACTTAACTTTTCCTGTAGGTTTTGGAGAGGGTTTGAAAAAAAAAAATACCAGACTAAACTTCAGTGTCTGCACTGAAGCTTGAATCTGCTTCTCATGCTGCATAACATCAGAGTTTCTTCACATAACCAACATTCAGAGAGAACTTATTTCACAGAAATCTGTGTATGATTTCACCAGTACCAGAGCTCAGGCTCAGAAAGATATTGAATTCCACTTGACTCTCAACTTCCATCCCTAATCCAGTTCTAGGAGCACTGAAATCCTGAACCTACAGCTGGACATACAGCAGTGAATAAGTTTTAAAAAAATCTGGAAAGGGGACAGGACTCCTTTAAAAACAAGCATATCCTGATAGTGTTTAAATACAGACAGGCTCAATTCAGAATTTACACACATTATAAAAACAAAAGGGAGCCAGCCCCTTCTGTTTTACCCATCTTCCATGTGGAGCACATCTATTTAATGTTCCTTGGGACTCCACCAGTGGCTTCTGGGATTTATTTGATCAGTTTGTGCTGAGTTCTTGCTGCCAATTTCTCCAAAACAAAATCTTGATTAATGTCCCATGTCTAAAACAGACTGTGCCCTGAAAGGGAAAGCAGAAGACAAGGCAGGACTGACTGGCTATTTTCACTGGGATTTCCTTTTGGAGATTCCTGTGTCAGGTACATCAGAGGGCAGTTGCTACCTTCCTCTTGGATACGCGTCATCAATCCACCTGATAAAAATGGTGGAAAAAGTCTGTGCCAACTGCGCATTTCATAGTTGAAAGGATCTAATGCTGAAGCACTGGGAGAGATAGTTTTGGATAATAAACCAATGGGTTCTTCTTGCACAGTAAGTCCATTGAGACTGAACATTCTGAAAGAGCAATCATCAATTCTGTGACAATATCACCCTTTTTCGGTCAGTTAATGACCTGATACAAAAGAGTTGAGGGGCTAATGTGGTTGGGGTTTTTTCCTGAAATAATTAGCAGCAGCAGCACAGACAAATGTTTGTGGGTCTCAAAAGCTGAGCAAGAGGAGTGATAAGAGGTGACTACAGATTGTCTCCAAATCAGGTGATACAATAGCAATTGCCTTGGAAGAAGGAATGGTAGCACTGAGGGCACTTTCCAGGAAGTCCTAAGCAATTCATAGGTATTTTGGAATTCAGGATTCATTCTCTCAGAAAAGTTTCATTTACAGAAGGTAAACAATTTCTCTTACTGTCAGTGGTATCCCAGAGTAATTCTGCAACATCCCTCATATGCCCCCTAATGGAGTTCCTCTAACTGGGCCAAAATCCATCTCCCTTTTTCCACCAAGCCAGCTGACATCTTGAGTTCACATGAAGCACACTGTGCTTTCTCTTGCATATTCCTAGGCCTGACTTCTTTACTTTATGTAACAGCAAAAAAACCCCCTCATGCCATATGCATGTGTTGGTGCAAGAAAATGAAACCAAGTTCTGATGAAATCAATGGAGTTCACTGGAATACAGCATTCTATATGAAGCTGTGAAGCACCCTAGGAATAGGAACTCTCAGTGAAGACTCAGAGCAGGGCAACTAAACTGCTTTATGAGCAGTTTTGGTTGGAGTACAGACACTCCTTTGTGTGTTCTCGTGCCTGATAAATCTGTAAGTGAATCTGCCTTTTGCACATGCACAGCCAGAAAAAACCCTCAGTTTTTAAATCTTCACTTATTACAAAACATCACGATTCTTCTTTCTATACCTGAATACATCCACATGCTACAACAATTTCAAATTGAACTCAAAGAAGATCTGTAAAATTGCCACATCTCAGCCTCACTTACTGTATTTGCAAAGTGTGACAACTTAGAGCCATCTCAGAGGGGGAAATTGCTGTGATATTGTCAGACTCAAAGGTCACTTCAGATTTTATATATTTGGTCTGCTGAAAGGATCAGCTATAGCCTGAGAGGGCACCAACGACCACTTAGGGTATGGAATACATCCTCACCTCTATGCACACTCCAGGCACAAAGGACAGCAGTGCAGGACCATGTCTTTAATGCACATGTGAAGGGGAAAATTCTCCTCAAGAGCTGAAGCCAGAATGAGAAATGGGAGGATCTTTGAGAAGTTCAAGTCAAATCAGTGCATTGGCTCCTGCCCTTTTTAACCAGATGCATCAAAACAAAGCAAACCGAAAAACTGGAACCAAGTCCCCCGGACAAAGAGCATCCTGTGAACTGGAGCCACAGCACATCTGGGAGCCTCATGTTGCTGCTGAGTAATGCATGACCTGGGGACACTGTCATTCCGTGCTTAACAAGTCTCCAAGGGGAAAGCTGACATTTGAAAGAGACAAAAAAGCTTCTTCATGTGATGCCAGCGCACCCTCTCCCATTTCACTGGAAAGTGGGAGCATGTGAACAACACAGACATGAGCTCATGTAGCTGCACTGATGTGAGCCACAGCCTCCCAGTCTCAATGCCAACAGCAAAAGCCACGTGCCAAGACACATGGCATTTCACAGCACCTTTTATTTTCTACTTCTGTTCTACTCAGATTTCCATCAAATTCTGGATTGAAATATCAGTCAAGGTAGAGGGACAATCAGTGAAGCTTCACAATCTTTGCTTGGGAAGGCACCTGATCAGTTATTTCTTAATCAAGAACTTCCTTATAAGCCATTCCTTGCAATCCACCCACCAAACAGGTACTAGGCACAGGGACCTGGCACTGAAAAACTCTAATGTCAATCAGATTTGCTTGAGAGCTCACAGACCAACTAATTGGCAATCATTTGTGTCACGTGGTGATCTAGACATATAACAGGTGTGAAGATTCCCAGTCTCATGAGTAGCACATGTCCCTCAATATCAGCCATGGAAAAGGGCGTGAAAGGATATGACAGGCCCAGTAACTTGCGTCTGGGTGGGAGATGATGGCACAGGTCTGAACAATAAGATCCTGGGTTTTGACTCCTTAATGCTGCAAAGTAACAGACTAGAATCATAGAATCATTAAGGTCGGAAAAATATCTCCAAGACCATCGAGTCCAACCTTTAACAAACACCACCATGTCCACTACATCATCAACACTAAGTATCACATCCAGTCATTTCCTGAACAGTTTCAGGGATGGTGACCCCATCAGTTCCCTGGGCAGCCTATGCCAATGTATGACCACTAAGTGAAGAAATTAAAATTTCTGAATCTAAAAGCAGAAAAAACTCTCCCCTCAATACGTAAGGGCAGGCACAGTAAGACTGTGCAGATGATCCATCAACACTGGAATTCCTTCCCATCTTTCTTTATATCATCTAAAGAGTCTTTGGGCATGTTCTAGATCACCAAAATGCCTTTTCCCCCCCCCCATCTCCGCATGGCAGAAAATTTCCATCCATATGTTTAGACCTGGACTTTGTCAGAGCTGCTTACAGTTTGTGGCATTCATGTACAGTGACCTAAACACTACACTGACCACTCTGTGCAGGCTGCCTTGGCTGGCTGCATGAACAACTGATCAACTTTCTGGAGCAGAGGAAAGTCCTTTAGACCAGCTAAATCTGTTTCATGTCCCTGCCAGCTCCAGATGAAGCACTGGTACAAGGAGGTTTCACTTTTTAAAAGGAAACATGTTCTCAATATGGCTTTTATAAATGAAACCACATCACTCTTTCAAAAGAGGACAAAGGAACTGCATGCATGATTGATGAAATATCCTAAACTCTCTTAGAGGGGAAAATGTAACAAACGCCCAGGCAGATCATAAGCAACATGCCCCAGAACAAGGCCTGACCAACAGCACACTGCAATAATATGCATTTAGAACTCGACAGTGAATATTTGCCTACTGCATGTTTATTTTAATTGGAAATAAAGAAAACTTGGTGACGAGTCTTTAGGTACTGGTACAGACATTTCCAAGTGTCACACAACACAAGCTGTGGCAGGCTAATTATTACTCAGTGTAAACCATGAGAGCTCCCTGGATCTGACTGGGGCCGGCAGTGGAGGAAGAGAACCATTGCTTTGGTCACAAAACCCATTTTGAGGGGATGATCAGGTTTCAGCAGTGTTATGCAGACTCCCTCTGGCTCACTGGGAAGTCGGCCGCCAGCCTGTGTGTCACAGCAAAAGCTGTGAGGTGGTTTGTTCCATGCAATGGTGGGAGGCTGCCAATCTTAAAAAGATTTTTGTTATTTGCAAAGACAAAAATTGCTTTAAGCTCGTTGGACATGCCAAGGCCTTGATCAAAATCACGTCCCTTTCATGGGGACAAAACATATGTTCACATTACCCCAAGACGAAACAAGAGGGCATGGGGAAGGAAAGGGGAGAGAATCTTTTTATCTTGGTCTAGCATGAAAATGCCACGCATGGCTGCCAGTTGTTTATTGGCTTTTCCAGATCAACAATATGTTCTTCCTTAAGGCCCTCCATTAAAGAGCTTTCTGTCAATCTAACTTGTATTAAATAACAAAAACCAAATGGAGAACAGTCTCAGGCTCTGTGCTTGTCACATGACACTGCTGTTTAAAGAGCTTTTTTCGCCACCACCTCACAGCAAGAGTACTCTGGAGAATCTAATTCATAAATTCTCACTGCCTTTGCTTTGGGATACTTCCCATGTGATTCTCTTTTTTTTCTTCTTGTGACAGAGGAAAAAGCATGCTTGTTGTTGGGTCAGTCTTTTCCACTGGTTAGTTCTGCTGTTGGCCCCCTCTTTGCATAGTTGGTCCCACAAAAAAAGAACAAAAATTCATAGTCTAACAGCAGGGATTTCAAGTCACATCAAGAAAATCTGATAATTGTAGAAGCATCAGAAGAAAGAGATCAGGGACCCCTCTTCCAGCACTGGAGTCAGGGAAAACAGCTAAGCAAAGAAAAACAAGGTGGCCTTATCTTCTGAAAAACATCTATCTTACAGCTTCGAAAGATCTTCTGTGAACAAATACCATCAAGGAGAAGACAGTGGTTTGCATAGGAAGAAGAGTGAATCAAAACAGAGTTTTAACAACCCTCTCCTCTGTTCCAGCAAAGGAGAAAAACTGCAAATACAAACACAGAGGATGTATCCCAGTTGGGGGTAGGAGAGAAAAGCACACAGGATCTCAGCTTGTGTAACTATGATCACAGGGACTCTGTCAATCATTAAGGCAAAGTATCTGGTATTCCTTCCTGCCGAGGTGAATTCTCACACGCATTGCAGCAGGTCTTTCCAGATGGATGAGCCCTAAATTGCCACAGGCAAAGGAAAGCATCCATGCTGTTAAACTGATGCTAAGATGGAGCAGGATAAGGTTGTGAAGGGTTGGCATTTGGAGTGACAACAGCAATCAGAACACTAAAAAAAGGAGAAGGCCATCAGTCATCTGTTTCTTTCCTAAAATCATCTTCCAGGTGGTCCCAAGCCTTAGGCATTTTTATAATTTAAGGGTCACTGGTATGTGTTCTTTTATCCTATCCATCCTTCTGGCAGTGGCTTCACCTGATAACAGCCACAGATAACACGGGCAAAGAACCTTCAGTTCCTGACAACACCTGCTTTGCACAGGGAGGTGTCAGAGCTCCAAGCAGGGCTGTCTTTGGGCATTGCCAGCACTCGTAATGCCAAGTCCTGACACTCTGCCTTCAGCTGCAGAGGTAGAGGAGCTTTTCTTTCTATGTCCATTCAGGGTCTTGAACTATGGTGGATGGGGACATCAGAGTCCCTTTCAAACTGTGCCAGACACATCCCTTCACCACACCTGCCCCAGCATATTCTGATTGGCCAGCATTCCAGCAACATTCCACATTTTTAAGCATTACTTATCCTTTGTATGACTGTCCATAGTCTCCCTCAGCTCCACGTATTTTACCAAAATGGTTAACGGAGGAAAAGAATTCCAAGGCACAATATCTGCAATATCTCCTGACAAAACCAACTGGAAGTTGCCAGCATTCAATTAATCTGAAAGAAATAAACCATGCTGAAATTATAGCAAGTGAGGAAGTTAGTTCATATTTTGAGCTCCTTTTATCTTTCTTACCAGAGTTGTGACTTTTTTGTCCTTACAGCTGTCTGTCAGGCAGTGCTCCAACAAAGAGGGCCCTCCCTTGAATTTCAATCCTATATTCTGTTTCCTGAGAGAATTTTCAAAAAACTTAAAACTCATTACTTTAAATAATTATTTGGCTATTTATTTCTGAGTCAGTGCAATTTAAATGAGCTCACATAAAGTGAGGATGATGGAGAGACTCGGGTTTTAAAAAATAAGATTTACCACATCTTACAAAATAGATAGAAGTCAACAGACCTGCAGCTCTTACTATGCAATACTCATTTCCCCCCACCCTCCCCTGTATTTCTATGTCCAAGTATTCGCTAGCAGAGGCAAAAGCTTTCTTTGGGCCTACGTCAACTCTGAACTTGGCTCTCAGTCTGCTGGTGAACACATGAGCATCATTAACTTCTACTCAGGATGGAAGTTGTAGCAAGTGAAATACAGGACATTTGAGCACACTTAAAGCCATCACATCCAGTTATTTCTCTATGAAGCTATCAGAGCCAAATTAGCAGACACCAGTGTGGAGGGGAAATGTGAACATTCTCCATAAGGTACAGGATGAATGGTCATTTCATAAATTAATTTCTAATCTGAATTAATCTACAGTAGATACCCTTGAGTTACTGACAGAAGAGGTTTTGCACCATAGCAATAATCCAACTCCTTTAACACCAAGTAAAAACACAATTTTCAGTTTTCATCAATGAAATTGGGGGACGGATAAAGTAATTCCTTCCCTCTGTTCCTGCAGAGGGCTACAAAATTATCAAAAAGGGTTAGCAATAAAACTGCTGAGCAACTTCAGCAAGAGATGCCCAGTTTAGCAATGTTTCTTAGTCTAGAAGTAGCCTGAAATGCCCAACAGGCATTATCTTATCAATTCATGAGTGATCAACACTGAGGACAGTCATTAGAGGCCCTTTCAAATCCCCTGACTGTGGGTGCTGCGCCTTTGCCCAGGTGCATGTGCTGTACTCACTGCATTATGGTTCTCAGACCTCAGCCTGCAGAGAGGGCGGGTGCAAAGCACAGTGGAAGATAACACTTCCCCTTCCTCACAGCCCAGTGGATAAATGCTATTTTCTTTCTTACTCCAGACAATCACTGCTCTGACGGACAACTGATGAAACCCCACAAAAATGCAGTACCATGGTTGACATTCTGGCCTTCGTTCCTGCAGCAGTGCCTCTCCACACCAAAGTTCTGGGCAGATCATCAGCCTTATCTTTGAGCTTCCTGCCTCATGTCACAACCCTACTCTTATTTAAACACAGTTTTGTATTTAATTTAATTTCCTTGTTTTTGTTTAGCTTTGATAAAGAAAAGGAAATCTTTTCTAATCGGCTCAAAACAAGACCATTGAGTCAAGACCAAGTTCAATGAGCTATCAGGGGCAACAGGATACTAATGGCTAATGCAAAAGTCTGAGAAAGAGTCATGGGAACAAAAATCACTGGAGGGAGAACAACTTGTCCTTTAAATCTGGAAAAAGGAAGTGGGATGTGGAGAAAAGTTCTGAGTTGAAATGCCATTGCAATATGGAGTATGACGGAGAACAAACAAAGGGCTCAAAGTGAGCTGAAAGGGAGATCACAATGTAATGAACTGAGCCTTTTGTGCATGGATATGTGCATGTATATATACATATATACATCAATGCATATATACATAGTTTTTTTTTTAGAAGCACAATACTAGGAAGGAAAACTGACCTACAATCACAGCACATCAAGAAATTTAAACCAAAGTATTTCTGGAGTTGGAAAATGTCTGTATCAGCTCCCCAAAGATGTAATCATGCATTCTCAGGACACCAAACAATCACTTAATGTTGACTTGATTACATGTCAATGTAGAATAAAAAGTTTTGAGAACTGAAAAATACCAAGGGGCCAGTACTACCAATGTAGGTCAAGATCTAGAGTTTGAACCTGGCAGAGAATTATGAATATCTCTGGTCCTGACAAACAGCCACATGACAGAGCTTCATCCACAAGTGTTTCCATGAGCTTCAGAGAATTTTGGCTCATATCCCAGAACTGCAATTTTCAGGGTAGCTAAGGACAGAAGTACTCCTACAAGTGAGTAAGTCCAAGTCATAAAACTATTGTGCTAGCAGTTGAGAAGGCTAGAATACAAAAGCAAGTGAAGAAACAGACTTAGGTCAAACAGTCATATCAGAATTATTCCACTGCTGTGCATTTACAGCTCCTTATCTACAGCAGAGGCACCTTTTATCTAAGTATTCACATGAAACCAACACCGCAGCCATAAACTGCCACCCTTCTAATAATCGTTGACCAGACTTCCAGACAAACTGCTTTCTTTCACAGTTCTTGGTTCAATAGTTCTAACTTTTTAAAGTCTTCTCAAGTATATTTGCCCTGATTTTAACATCTCAATTGATGTGTAGTAATTGGGTCAGGTCTACCCTCCAGCCTGCTCCATGCAAAATTCCCAGTGAGTTTTTATTGTACCATACCTGCTGTTATAGAAACACTATTATGATGCTCAGCTCTTAATGCAGTGCTAGTTAGTTATTTACTAGCTCTACAGATCCAAAAATTCCCTGGCTCTTTCCATAATTTGCTAAGACTGTCAAGGGCATTTTTCCCTCCAGTGCTACTAATTCACATTAAGGGCATGGTCATGCTCAGTAATAGCTGTCTCTTTGATCAGCACCCAGGTCCAAATACCACAAAAACAGCCTTCCAAGAAATGTTCAGCTGTTCTGTCTTCCATCATCCTAAATGTGCTCTGCCAACAAAAAGCCTAGGGATTTCATTACCTTGACTATATTAGGTTCTTTATAGACTTCAAGCTCATCTTTATTAAATCTTCTCCACACATTCTCCCTCACATTCTCCAAAAATCTATCCCAGGACTTTGTTCAAGTTACTTAGTGGCCATTCTTCCATCTAAGGAGAGATCCAACAACTTGGAGCTCTGCAGCTTGGTCTCTCTCACTATTTAGGACCTAAATGTTAACTGCAGAGAAAGTAACATCATTATCACTCTTAACAGGCCTGAGTTTCCCCTGAGGTGATCAAACCATTTAACATCAACATAATCTAGAGTATTTATAGATTCTCAGAAAAGCATTCCCAGGATGATCTTAAGCAAACAACTGGGCTTTATTTTCTTCAAATGTAAGCACTGTTTGGAGTTTAGTATTTTATTTGCAGTACCTTCTGGTCTACAGCTCTTTTGAGCTATATTGCTTCTCTCTCATGACAGTTAACTCACCACCATGGTCAAAAAGGAAATGTAAACCATTTAAATTGACACCATTCTGAGAATTTCACAATGAGTGTATCAATCCCTACCCCGTCATATTAAAAGTAACAGGAATGATATTTAAGTATCTCTCCAGCTTAACCCTTCACTTTCAGGTTTTCAACCCTGAGGTCAATCAGAGCAAAATGTGTAACCTTTGTCATCACAATCAGTCCACACCTGCACCTTTCTAATCATTTTTTCAAGCTGTCCAGGCCCTTTTTCTGCTAAAAAAAATTTGTGACAGGTACACAAGCTTTCTTTAATCTCTCTAAAAGCTGCAGAGTAAACATACATACAGATATACATACATATCCTGATCACATTCCTGTCCTCTTTGAGCGGCTAATGGATGAAGTCTCTCCCCTCCATGCTTTTTTTATAAAGCAGTTTTGATATATTAGGCTGTACAGAGAAGGGAAAATGCTGCAGCATTTCTTCCATTCTGGTCTTTCCCTTCTAGAGAGTTGGGCATATTCACTTGGAATTTATTCAAGCTTCCAAACCAAATCAGTTTTGAAAGTCTTTGAGCTCATGTAGGCTCTCCTGTTTTCAATAAGGCAGCAGGAACACTATCGTCCCCTGGTGCTTTATTGGTCCAGAGAATTGTAATTGTCTCTCAAAGCTCCTCAAAATGTGGTATTTCCACAAAACAGCTGAGCTGTCTGGATTATGGCCAGTATCTCTTTTTTTTCACCACACTATTGAAGAGATCACAGTATTTTCTCTATCTCTTTAAAGTTCCACTGTAATTTCCACTTTCATCCCTAATCATGCTCACTCACTCCTGCACACATGAATATTCTTGTAAAATGTGCTCACATTATTAAGACTTTTCTTCTCTCCTGTCATCTCTATTATGTTTTATTATCTGATGTGTCATTTAACTCATCCTCCAGCTCTATTGTGATTATCAGCATAAGGTGGCTTCTCATTCTGAAGACAATTAATTCTGCAATAGCCCTCTCAGCCTCTAAACATAAAACTTGAGCTGCAATTTTCCTTTCTGTGTTTCTCAAAAAAAAACCCAACTCATTTACTTTCAACAGGTTTCCAAAACTCAAACCTCTCTGTTATCATCAGCAATATCTGGGTTTTCTGGATATGTCAACTATTTTGTTTCATGGAGCTAATGGGTCCTTCTCAGCATTGCCTTTTTGAGGTCATACACTGAACAACAGCATGAAGACCTCTGAATATAACTTTGCCCCCTGAATAAATATAGTGCCAGACTGACATCAGCTCCATTTAATCTTTAAAATGTCCTAGTGCTCTTCACAACTGTTAAGTATTGCACAACTAACTCATCTGTAGTACTTAACCACAGTAGATCATTCCAAATTCTTTCATATTCCACAATTTCATTGTGCTTCTAATGTAAGTTCAAATAAATCATTATGATCAAAACAAACTCTACATTATCCTTCTATTCTGAAGGGTAAAAAAAAAGAGACATTCAGTGATAGCTTCAAAACTAAGAACTTCTGAACACTGTCACTCAGAGCAAAGACTTCACCCATCTCATCCCTTTTAGCCTTTACAACTCAGTATCTTTCTGGAGAGAATTATCCACTGTACCTTTTTGCAACAACAGGATACTACAGAGGTCCAGTCCTTTGTCTCAGTGGTTCTTTCCTCTATTATAAAAATAAGTTGGAGATGCTAATTTTTCAAACAATCAAGGCACTGCGTGAGACACTCATTTCATGTGATTTGGAGGCTTTCTGGCTTTATCAACTCAGAAGTTTCATGCTTTCAAATTCCTGTGCTCTCTCTGTAGGCCATCTATCCATAGAACAAACTGATTGGGGCCTGAGCTTTATTTGTCCTTTCTCCTTCAAAATATCTGACTTAAGAAACACATCTGGCCCCATTTCTCCTACCAACATTGTTCTTGCAGTCACAGGAGCATCTTCCACAACATCAGGGGAGGTACCTCACAGATGCCTGGGTATGAGGTCTGCAATGCACCTTTAAGGATTTTTATGCCAAATGTTTATGAAAGCCAACCTGACTTGGTCTGAAACACAACATATTTGAGCCACAGTTCACAAAACATTCAACCATGAAACAGTTTGAAGCAAAAATGCGACAACTTTGATCCAAAGATATTTTCACATCATTCACCTTAGATGCCAGAAATACACCAACATTCCTCTATTCTCCTTAAGTGAAAAAGGCAAAGCTCTGCATCAATATTCCATAAGGGAGAGAGAGGGTGTTTCAGACCACTTTATATATGAATCCGGGTTTAGAAACACCATTACAATGAACAACTAGTGCTTGCCTACACCATTGTGGTCAGCTGAATGGCAGCAGAACAGTTCATTTCAGTGTCATAATAGATCCTTTAATGCTCTTTGCTGAAGCAGTTGTTTCTGCTTCAAAGGACAAATTCCTACAGTCTCAGAGAAAGAAGTTTTATCCTGGCATCAAGAAGTTCAAAACATTAGTTTTCAACCTGTCCATTTTCTTAGTGTCATCATGTTTTGACAAGTGAAAAACATATAAAATTCTATAGTTTATTTCCCTACCTTTGTAAGATTATTTTTTTTTCATTGTTGCCCTGGTGCTTCAAATGAGACAACTTCTGTGAACCTTGTTTGCAGAGAGACACCATGTGCTCACACATTCCAGGAGTCCAGACAGTTCTGATGCTACACAAGATTCTTCATTAAAAACAGCTGAGCACAAATGGAAGGGATTAATACCTTTGTTCCCTAATTATTTGACCACTATCTATGTATAGCTGAGATTATTTAAGTGGGGGGAAAAAAAGCAATATTTTTAAAGATAATAAACATGCTTTTAGCACTAAATTCATCCAAGCAGAGACGCTCACAAACTAGTTTGAATCTATTTATAGTTGGTGGCACCTCATGTTCTGAATTTTGGGAAAACAGCATTTACTGCAGGAGGACAGTACATTCAAAATGTTCAACACACTTCAAATACCAAGTTCTTCGAGTCTGTTAGATTGCAGAAAAGCTCAAGAATAAGGATTTTCAATTGTGTATTTTACCTAAAATGAACTGGGCAAGCCCCCTTGAATACTCTTTTCATCAACATATAAACCAGAGTTATTATCTAACCTATTTCTATAAAAACAATAGAAGTGGTGCAAGTCTTTGCTCTCCTGCAAAAAGGTGGCCTGGGATCCCACCAAAGCCAAGGCGTAATTCACAGTGATCTCATCGGCATGAACTGTGCTGACACTTTCCCTGCCAAGAGCAATTCTCTGCAAAGGGACTTCCTGGACAGATAAGGGTAAAGGAGCCTACTGCGTGCCTTGTTATTCCAAAGGCTAACTGATGAAACATATGGATGTTGAACAACTCCTGGAGACCAGCTTGAGTGCATTGGGCAGCTGGAAAGAGATCGCTTTTAGAATTGCCACCTCAAGCTTTTGTTCCCAGCACATACAACAAACTCAGATTTTCTCCCTTCTCAGGAAATTTTCCCCTTACAAACCCATTTCTCTGGAATATCAAGAGAGCTTGAGCAAGATAAGCCATGATGCAATAATTATTAAGTTTACCATGTTGGTACAATCTTGTCTATATATTTTTAAGGCTGACTGAACAAGACTGTATAGTGAAAAGTTGACTTATAAAAGTGTCATTCAACTGCTCTGTATTCACTCTTGCGACCAGTGTTAAGTCCTTAACAAAAACAAAACTGAAATATTGTGGATACTTTTATTGCCCACACCCAGCAGTTTTCTTTAAAAGTTGTTTTTGTTCAGGAAAATAGAGTCAGGAAAAAAAAAGAAGGAGGCTCTGAGAAAACCTGCAGCAATTCCTTGGAAATAATAGTACTTTCTCTTCTAGGAAGCTCCTAAAAATCTTCTTCAAAAAGAATTGCAGGATCTATTAAAAGTTTAACAGGACTTTAGATAGCAATTACAAATGCTTATCAAGTTTCACTATCTGCCTAGATCTGGGGATTCTGGGACACTTCTTGCTCTCTTCAAGGTTTCATCCACAAGCTTGCTAAGGATGGCTTTGTCCTACCCAAAGCCCTCTCTCTGTGAAGCCAGCCAGCCTCCATTTGCTTCTGCAAGCATCATTTTCCTATTAGGAATGATGTTTTTATTACTCTCCTATCATGCTGAGCAGCGGGGGATATTACTTCTCCAACAGCTGGAGTGCAAGGCCCCATACCCTGTGGGGATTTGGCAAACCAGTTGCAAACCCAGTGGAGCAGTGAGCAAACTCTGCAGAGAGGATGCCTGGACTGTCAGCTAATAGCACACAGATCACTCCATTCCTGCAGAACTAAAACCAGGCCACTATTTTGCTTTTTAAGAGACAATAGGTCTCTTTCTCCCCTCCTCCCAAACAGGCCAGGCACAATAGCTCTAAAATGAAAACCTTTTGTGCACACATATTATTTGGTTTCAAACTGCCTGGAGTATAATGATGATTTTTTCAGCTCCTCACAGCAGTTGCCAGCATTTCTGACAGCCTGTGCAAGGAGATGGGAGTACTGAATATCTTTGTGTGTGTTATTTGCTATGATTTTTAATTTTGGTGAGGGTTTTTTTAACACTTTCAAAAGACTGTTTAAGAAATCACCAGCCCTCCTGGTAACCCCAATGTATTTTCCTTATGGAAGGAAGTTCAGCAAGCAAAGCCACCACTTAGCTTTAGAGAACACTGTGCTATTCTGTGCTAAAACAGAAACTTGCAAATCCTAGGGAAAACTCTGGAGAAAGAGTGAGGAGGGAAAAAGAAGTCTCTCAAAATCAATAGAAAGGCTTTTCTCAGACTCATAAAAAAATTGTTTTTCAGAAAAGAATAAAACTCACAATCCATTTATCTTCCTCTCATCCCCCCATCTCAGTCCTTTTCTAAGAGAGGAGCTCCTAGAACTCACCTTTTATACATTCGCTGGCTGAGGTTACAGCCAAGTGTGAGTAAGCACTAATGCAGCTTCAGATATCTGGCTACGTGAGTGGCCCTACAGAGCTTAAATTACTTTTTTAGGGGGAAGGGGGGCAGTGTCGGACCCCTTTTAACATCTTTGGTAAGTACTAGCTAGGAAAGAAACAAAATATAGTGGGTTTTTTTTCTCTTGCTATCATTCATTTTTGCTTAAGTTTTTTTCAGTTGCGCCACATTTTTATAGAGACTTTTCAAATAACAGACTTTGCTCTCAGTTGTCCTGGTAAGAGTGTCCTGTACAATACCTGATAAATTACTAGATGACTACACCCAGATAAGCCACCACGCAAGCAAACAAGGTTTTGTCTCATAAAAAGGGTAGGAAAGTACCTTAACTGCAGAGAACTTTTGCCCTTCGAGGACTGCTGGGTCGGTGCATTCTACACCACCGTGGAGAGTTGTTCTGCTCTAGCCAACTCCTATATGAAGGCAGGCTCCTCCTTTCCTCATTAGTTAAAGCACCTGTAGCAAATCTTAATGTGTTTTTCCAGGCACAGCTGATTGTTGTCTTACCCCAAACAAGCTCCACTAACTTTCTGAAGCTCCAAGATGGCTCTTTAACCACCTCAGGCTTGGTCAAATTAGTCTCCAGTTTCTCTGCAGGTGATGTAACTAAAGCTGGAGTCAGGCTCTCAAGAGATGACAGTATGGTCCAATGCCCTAACTCCCAGATATCTTCACAAATGGCTTTAAAAACCCATTCTTTGGTTGTGTGAAGTACAGAATGTCTTAGAGTAGAGATCTCAGAGCTGTGACACCTTTTAGCCACCAGTAATTGTCATGCTCTCAATGGTAGATTTTAGAGGCTTGTCATATGGTACTGACACCTCTTGTATGAAGATGCAAGATTTCACCTTTTAAACTTGCTCCTAGGAAAGCCATTAGTCATGACACTCTCTACTCTGACACAACAGAACAGGAACTTCACTGGCTCACTTTTCTGCCACATCATAAGTATGGCACAGGCATGATTTTGGTTTCTGGCACATGATTCCTTTATCAAAGACTAGACATCCACATTTCAGGTTGCTGACACTGAATAAAAGGGCTGCCCCTCAACCATATCTGCAAAGGCCAAATTAGAATCTTCCATTATTCAATACTTTTGAATAAACTTGTCTCACTTGGCTACAAAACACTTTCCAGTGAAACTAAGGCCATATGTACAGTGTGACATAGGGATCTGTAATCTGCCTTGAGATGAGGCTGACTCAGGCTGATGATGGAGTGCACCTCTAGAAAGTATACAGTTGTATTTTTTTTGCACTAAACTTGTTGTTTGCTCTTCCTAAGGCTTACAAACCTATTATCTCAATTTTGTGTATGAAAGTGAAGCAGGGCTGATTCACTCCAGGCAAAGGAAGAAGATGCTTGCAAAGGGCTTTTGGTTCTGGGTTTGTCCTGCTTGGAGAGGAAAAAGGGGAGAATCCAAACTCAGAGTGTTGCAATGACCCGTGTTTTGGAGCAAGAACAGGATCTGAGTGTGTTCTGGTGCACAGCACTGGAGTCAAACTCTCTGAGCCTTGTCAGGTCCCAGGCTCCAGTGGATTTTAGCTCAGGCCTATCCCTAGCAGCCAGTGTTGGCAAGCAAGGGAGCAGAACCGCTGCTATTCACTGTCACAGCCTAAGCCAGGGGCCTCCTGCCTTGTGATTGCTGATTTCAGTTCATTTCTCTGATTTACAGTTTCCTGATTTGCAGGTTGTTAAAATACTTGTAAAAAATACTGGTCTGGAAAATGTTCCTAAATAATTATGTTGATGACTAAAAATCAGGCTGAAAGGGCTTTAATTCATAGCAGCTTATACAATAAGGGAGATTTAGGGAGAGCTTTTATTCTCAACTCATATTTTTAATGTTTCATTCATGTTCATATCCTGTACTACAGACCCCAAAGTGAGTTTATATGGCTACACTCTCATTCTACAGTCAGGAACCAGTTCATTCTCTGGAAGAGCTTTCCTAGGCAAGTAAATTTTTCTGTCCGAAGGTTAGTGTTGTGTTTACATCCTGGAGGGCATGTGGGGAATTGGAGTATTTTCCCCTTTGGAAGGGGATTGTGGGAATTGAAAGGCTGGTGTTAAAATAGGGGGTCTAAGCACCAGTGGGAAACTGAGGTCAAGAGGTGCACCATTGACTTGCTGCAGGTAAGGATCACAACTGAGGCTCTGCTCAGGGATTTGTGCAGTACAGCCTGAAACATCCCGGACCTGCAAATGAGCAAGACGCATCCAAGACTATTTTGATTGTTACCTTTGGTGTTGAGAGGAGAGAGATCTGTTGTCATTAGCCCAGGCTAATGTTTAGACCTGCAACAGTGTCATCTCAAGTTTCTTATTTAACCAGTCCCAGCTGTGTCAAATCCTGCCTGCAACAGAACTAGAAGCTGGAATTAACCATTGAACCTCCCGAAACGTATGACTGATTGACTCTGTTGTAAGGTCTGGTTAGGACCATTTTGACATGTCTTCTGCTGGAAAATATCTTAGTTTAAACTCTTGAGAAGTGCATCTGTTACTTAATACCAAGACAATATCCTGAGTGAGACCTGGCCAGGATGGAAGATGGGCTTTACCACACCCCAAGGGAACAAGTTTAGGCTGTTGTGAGCTGTTTCTGGTTTTGTAATGACTCCCAGAGGGTAAAAGCCTTGAGATTCACAATTTTTAGTGAATGAGATAAATGTTTTCCGCTCAGCTCTGTTTGCTTGTTATTTAAAGGCTCAAAGAAGTTAAGTATCTGACTACATTCAAACAAACCTTCTTAGGTGGGGTGGAGCAGCTTCTGCCTTAATGTAATGTAGATTACAGGAATTTGCCCATCAGATGCAGCAACAGATGCATCTTTATGTGCAGCATTGTAGTCCAAGGCAGTTCATGTTCTTCCATCAAATAAAACAGGCACTACCCCAAGGTGCCACAGGTTCAGCTGACTCATTTACAGAGAAACACAACTTCTGGAAACCTTCCTAATATAGAATTTCCTAAATGTTTGGAACATGCTTAGCAGCTTAATGTATTAACAGAAGCATTGAAAAAAAAAAAAAAGGCCTTGGTTAGTTAGTGCAGGTGTTTGCTTGTTCTGCCAAGGGGCAGGCATGAGGGAGGGGAGCTGTTTTCAGCTGAAACCAATTACCTTGATGAGTGAAGTAACCAGGGCTGTAAAAACACTGTCTCCTGGTGCAGTGCAAAGTTAGATATGCCCAACATCTGCCTTTGTCAGGACAGAGCTAAATGAGATGACCTACCACCTGCTCTCAAGAAAGATTTGTCAGCCAACATTTGCTTTGTTTCATCCTTCTGCGTCTTATCACACCTCCTTGTGCACAATAAGGACTTGCTAAAATACTGTGCTACCAATCAGCTTGGAAAATGGTACACTGAAGGAATGTCCTTCGGTGCTGTATAAAGTTACTAAGAAAAAAGAAATTATTTCATCTACTGCAGGAATCGATGAAGCAAAGAACAAACAATGTCTTAATCAAGAGTTTTCATTGAATTTTAGGATGTAAAACAGTAGAATGGTGGAAGATGACTTAGCTCTGAGAAGAAAGAAGGATGTTTTAAGAACTGCCATATCATGCTCACATGGTTATTATGGCTACAGAGTGGAACAGAAGAGCTTATTAGTAACTCAGGGTGAGTTTGCAAACATATTTCCTAGGGACAGACATATAACATGTGGTTATATACCACTTGTATTGCCAAATAAACTGCAAACGCCCTGAGATAAACAAATTTTACCCTCTCCTTTGGCAATTTCCACAGCAGCAAGACATTGCATTTGCAATTATCTCCTTGTATCAGTTTAATTTGTAGTTATTTTCTTGTGTGCAAGTAAGGGAGTGAATATGGAATTAGTCCATTTTAGGATCAGGTGTGGGTCTTACCACTGAAGTAGAGAAGTCTACTCTGCCCTACCACAACTTTTGCCACTTATATCCCTTAAGGGACCCCTTAAAAAACTCCCAAGGATGCAGCACAGACTAAGGCTGAGAGTTTTTAAAAGCCATTTCTACTTTGTTATTAACGTGTGTGAATATTGGATTTTATTATTTCCTCTTTGATTTTATGACTATTGCAGATTATTCAAAAGCTAACTGAAAAAGCCATTTATTGCCTGGTTTTGTTTTGTTTTTTAAACCTGTTACACTTTAAAGTATCATGAGGAGTTCCAGATCATACTCATAACAGCAAGAATGCTTTATGAATTAAAAGAATTTGACTGCAAGTCTGAACACCACCATAAATGGAGGGGTAGGAGTCCATGTGGAGCTGTAAGGTTGGTTGTGATTCTGAGAACCTGGTGAAATTGTGCTGACTGAAGCACCTCAAAAGTCTGCCAGCTTTGCTAGGCCAGCCTGCCCTCCCCAGGCGATCTTCTATAACTAGACTGATGATCTCCTGATAAAAAGATATCAGGATAGCATTGTCCTGATACCTTGGGTCTTGCTAGAAAACAGATGTTCTTGGAGTACTTGACAGTCTCACTTTGAACATCGGCAGGAAACAGAAATTGGAGAACACAGAAATAAGAAACCATATTTTTTTTTTCTTTTTTTTTAATTCACCTGATCATTCTTGAGCTTTGATACTGGGGACTAAGATTTGGGCAAGGATCCAAATTGGCTCTTCCCCATGAAATCCATTCCCCTGTCTCTACATGCACACTAAGGTGAGTATTAAGTCTAGTATTCCAGTTTTAAATCTCAATTCTCTTGCTTAGGTTCTGAGCCAAACATTTGCTGGGGGAGAGATGGGCATAGCAGATGGGTAGTCTTCTTCCAAGATACCTGTTTCCACTAAGTGTGTGATGAAATTACAGATTATACTGAGTGGTTCTAGATGTTTTGTCCAAGAGACCAGCTAATTAGGCAGAAATGTGGCCCCATCTTGACTAAGTATAAGTTTTTTGTTTAGCAATCTTCACAAAATATTGCCAAAGTGCAGGTGGCACCATGACCTAGAACTGTTGCCCATGTCACCTGCATTTCAAACAGCTATTTCTTCAGGTCACAAACTAGGTCTAGTTAAGTCACCATGTTTTTTCCTTGGTGGCTCTCTGGATTATTTTAGACCAAATATTTTAAGTTCAAAAATTTCTACAGATAGCTATAGATATCTAAACACTTTTTTTTCCTGCCATACCTCCCCCAAACAAATCTGTTCAGTTTTTTCACTCAAGGACAACTGCATTTGACAATTTATGTGATGTTATACAACTTAAAATGCATCATTTGTGCTGGTTTTTCAGTACAGAGGGCTGCTAAGAAAGCTTTCAAAGGCTTCAAGGTTCATCATACCAATGGAAGAAAAAAAGGCTGCTAAGTACACAAATCATCATAACTTCAGACAATTGTAATTTGAGAAACTGGGAAGCTTTCAGTCAAGCAAATGGCACCTGCTAAGATTAGTATATGTTCTTAATACAAGCTATTCTTAAAACATAATGTTTCTGAACCTGAAAGAAATGTGCATACATAGATACTCTCATATCTTGGCCACTGACCACTTTAATACGAACTGAACACACTATTCAAACAAGGGGCTTCTAGGTGGGCCTTCAATAACAGGGATTGAACTTGGGGGCTCTGGATGGGAAAACAGAGAACTCTGGTGCTCTGAGGTTAGAGGTGCAAGAAAGTTGTTCTCCTCCTGCAGATCAGATGCAGGTTGTAGTGATTGCTCCTTCTGAGGTGGTGGTTGGGGCTTTTTCACTATCTCACCTGTCAGACTTAGGCCAGTACCACAGCTGTGCATGGTGGGGTGAAAACCATCCCAGGAAACTGATCCACATGACAAAAACAGGTTTTGTTTTGACAGCAGACATTCCAAATGTTTGTACTGGCAAAGCTGAGGGGCAGTGTGGAATGGGCTCTCCAAAGCTTGTGCTGCTGTCATGGGCACTGCTCGTCACCTGGGGGCCTTAGGTTTGTCACTCAGGTCGTGGAAGTAAAATTCTGAACTAAAAAGTGCTTCCATTTTGTCAGGCCCCTCCTGAAAAGGGAATTCTGCACAAATCATGGCAGTGCTCTGTGCCAAACGTTCTGTAGGAATAAAATCAAAATAAGTAGTAAGTGACTTAAATGATGCTACTGGCTTGCTTCAAATTATTCCAAATTAAGTAATTTTTGAACTTAAAACCTTCGGTTTAAAATAAACCAGAGAGCCATCAGGGAAGAAAAAGAAAAACCTGACTGCCATGAAAAGTGAGCTCTGAGTTCATGGATATGATTCATTTTCCTCTTTCTTTTCCATCCATCCAGGAGCCAGCCAAATCCATCTCTTACCTGGCCTTTCTTTACCCTGAAACTCAGAGTAATGGGAGGAACAGAAGATTTGATGTGACAGGATGTTTGTAAAAGGCTCTGCCATGGGTGTTCTGTGAATATATATATATATATACGCAGACAGGTATAGAGTAGTAATAGAGAACCTGGGCCTAAACAATACATCTGGATGGTATTAAATGGGATTTGCACAAAATTATGTCTCTTCATTTCTTCTAAGCTAGGGATGGAGAGATCCCTCACACAGACACATCCACATAACCTCTCCAGAGCAGGGCATGAGCATCTGAAGACCCTCTGATTACAGGTTTTATTGTTGATGCCCACTTTCACCACGTCTAATATTTACTCTGCAGAGACTACTTCTAAGAACGTCACTCTTCACAGTGTGCATGGATATTAATCTTCCAAAGAGGAATTTAAATGGCAGGGTGGACCCTTCAAGCTAATATAGGGGAGGTGATGCCCTGTCTGTTTTTAATTAGAGCCAGCTTGCTTAATGAGGTAATGTTCTGTTGTGCTGGGTTATCTCCTAGAAGACAGGGCAGCAGGCGAGCTGTTGGGGAGGGACACTTGAAAAACATCACAGGCAGGCTGTTTAATGTTAGCACTATCATTCATCACCCAGGCTCTTTGGAGAGCCTGACAGACGGAGCACGTCCTGTGGGGACTCCATCAGCCGCTGGCGTGCTGCTTAATGCAATTTAGCCAGATGTATCAAAGCGGCAGGCGAGACCCTGCTATTTGGACAGCATTTACAGCATCCTGGGCAAATAGTCAGGAAATGTTCAATAATGTGCCTTGCACAAGTGTGGCAAGAAGCAGATTCTTAGAGTGACGGGTTGCCAAGAGAAATCCTGGCAGTGCCTCATTCCAGCTTTTAGTCACATGCTGGTTTTGTTGTTATTGTTTGAGGGCTTATTTTCGCAAGGGCTGCCTTGGTTTGAGGTTTCCAAAGACTGGATTTAAGGTGACTTGAGTACGCCCATCTGGTTCCTGATCAAGAGGATGAATGCGTACAGCAGGATCCCTGTCCTGCTCGTGCACAGCGTGGATCTGGGCACTGGGCCTGATGGAATGCTGCAGGCTTCCCAGCAGACAGAGCCGGGCAGAGCTGGCTGCTCCAGCAGCCCAAACACTCTGCTCCTGTTGCAAAAGGGATCAGTGGTGTTTGGACAATCAGAGAGCAAATACCAGTACAGACAGGGAATTTAGTGGGGCCTCTGGCTACATCTCTAGGCTACAGAATCCAGGCTGGTATGCTGACAGCCTTTGTTATGGAATTTAAGAGGGGTTCTGCAGAGTGTAGTTCAAATATACCTAGCTGTTTGACACTTGAATAATAATTATTCCCAAATTTTGCCATCTGGACCTTTTCCTGAAAACTAGAATACACCCACAGACCTCTCTTTGGTTCTCAGTGTGGAATATTGGGTATGTGAGATCTCTCCATCCGTTACACAGCTGGAGGATTTGTCCCTCAGGAGAGCAGAGCCTGCAACAAGGACAGCAGATACCCTGGAGAAAATGGGTTTCTGCTCTTTCTCCTCCATGTCCTGCTGCCCAGACAGGTTGCCTCTGCCACTAGCTGCCAGAGAAACCCTAGCCATAAACCATGTGGATGCTGAAAGCAGATGTGTTTTGTGGCACTGGTGTTTTGCTATTTCAGTCTAAAACTTCTGTGCCAGCAAAGGAAGAAAAAACCAAGGTTAAAGCACTGCCCCATGGGCTGCTGGCAAAAGACATATAACTTCTACAGGGGGAGAAGTTTCAGTGGGCTTGGAAAAGGAATAGTTGTGATGTGTATTTTCAGCCTAAAGGCCAAAGCCTCATTAAATTCCCAGTGTAGAAGCAAAGCTGTTCTTTGCGCTAATTTTTTTAATTATTATTAGCAAAGCTGTCCCCAAAACCATTTTTCTGAGGAGATCCCACACTTCTCCTGAGAGCCAGAACTGCAGCCAGGGTGAGGGACAGACATGCAACCCAGACACCTCCCCATGTGCTGTGGTGTCAACTTCACCTGTGAATTCGGCTTTGGCTCAAGGCTGGTGCATAAAAATGTAAAATCCATCTGGGCCTTGCAGCCTTGGAAAGCTCTTTGATGATGTTTCCAGCAACAGAAATGTAGCATGTGCAGAGCCTTGCATCCTGTTGTTAATAAGTCTGCTTTTACACCACTCTGCTACACTTATTAACTTTCATTTACATATTTTTCCAATAATCTTTTTTACATGTGACTAGATGACCATAAATCCTGGAGAGTGAGGAGTGCAGGGTATGTTGGAAGAACAAGTGCTTGAGGCTCAGTTTAACCCCTTGGCCCCCACTAGAAAGTCCAGGGTCAAAGCAGCAGTGTCTTTCCATGTGCCCAACAGGGACAGGCTGGCAGGGAAGGGTAAATACTTGGAAGGGAATAGAATTTCTTTTTGTGGTATCCCAAAACAAATACAAAACCTGGCACTGCTGCCAAGTCCCAAAATGCAAATTAATGCAGAATGGGGCATTGGAAATGTTTTGCTACTAAGTGCACGCCGTGGTTCTGCATTGATATTTAGCTGTTGATGAAATCCCACCTCTGGATTTAGCAACCAGGTTCACTAAACCAAATGGCCTTCCATGTTTGATGACATATGATGAAGTAAAGGAAATCTGGTGGGGCTTCTCAAGGCAGGACAGAACGGGGGAGTGCACATGAAACACCAGCACTATCCAGAGCCATGTCCTCCTGTGACAAAATAGGGGACTACTGGGGGACATGGGGTGGGAGGGCACCAACACTAAATTTCTAGGTTTGAGTTCCTCCCCCTACTACCCTTGGAATTCAGCCTTCTCGCTGAGAAATGGTGACAACTTGAAATATTGTCCAATATATATTATTATTGTTTTAATACATATATACACATAGTTGCTTCCAATTACCCAGGAATAACTGTTTCCTCTACTGAGCCAGCTGCATAGATGGCTGAACAATCTGTCTGTTCAAACATACTTCAGTCAACTTTCTCTAGCTGATTTGGCAAGAATTTTTCTTTCTACAACTGGATCTCCTCCAGTAACAACTTAGACAGCCTTTTGACTTTAGGTCACGGCTGTATGACACTGAATCCTTTCATTTGTCTCTCTGCAAGTAATGATGGGAAAACCAAAGGGCTGCCATGCCTCTAGCTGAAAATGGGCAGTTTAATTCTTTGTGCCACACACCTATCTGTCAGCTGGTTTTACACCACAAAGCAGGACGGATTATCTCAAAACCAGGGTTTTGGATTAGAACTCCAGAGTTCAAGCCCTGACATATGTCCTGAATAATCATTCCATTTTTGCATCTGATTGTATGGAGGTTTCTTCTCACCTCCAAACGTTTCTGTAGGGACAATATCCTGTTACGACTGAAGGGCTCAGTGTAGCAATGAGCATTAGGGGAAAGAAATCTCAGTCTCAAACACCCAAGCAATATCTGGAATAAGATCTGCCAGCAGCAGTGAAGGTGGGCAGAAAGGGATGGTGTTGCCATCAGAAAGCTGAGGTCCCTTCCACCTTTCCAAGTCCCACACTTTTGTGACAAGTCTACTTGGGCTGTGACCATAAAGACTATGAAAACCTCTAGGCAGGTTTCAGCATGTGCATTTTGCACATTCAAATTTACCCTGCTCTCTAAAACTTCAGCTTGGAATGATGATTCATAAATGTTTCACAGGCCCCAATTGAGAGGCCAGAAGAAAATGTGGCCTTGATTAGCAATTGTTAATCAATTTCCCTCCCAATGAAATCTTGTTGTTCCAAATATAGCGTGAGACCACTCAGTTTGTAAAGTCCCAAAACTTATGTTTCTGCTCTGTGTGAGGAAACCAGACCCCAGTCTCCAAGGCTGTCATCCCAGGGACTTTCACTAACAGCAAAATGCTATTTTGACAAAATCAGCACTTTTCTGCATCCATTTCCCTGATGACTTAGGGCAGTCTGCAGGGACTGAGTTTGATAAGGGCCCCTGATCTCAGTAATGCAGCTTAATCTCGTAAAGCTGGATTTCAGCACCACCTAATCGCATTGGGCTCCTTTGCCTGTGCCAATCCATTATGTTGCTGCAGGCTTCAAAGATTTTGGTGGCATAATGACATCTTCAGACCTATCTTTACTATATTTCCAAAATCCCCATCCAATCCCATGTGCCAGAGCGTATAATATTATTTTAATTGCCAGTTTGCTGCTTTAGGGGCACCTTCCTTCATAACTTCTGCTTTATTTGTAATGATGAGATCTCTTGCAGATGCAGTTAATCAAAAAGATTACAATCACTCCAGAAACACCTGCATTGGAAATAAGTCTGGCTTTTATTACTATGAATTCCTACTGCTGACAAGCTCTGGGAGGAGAGAATGGGGGAAAACCCAAGATCCCTTTGCACAGCTGGAATATAAATGTGAAATTTTCTTCCCATTTATTTTTCTTCTGTAAATGGTTTAGCTGCTATTGATCAAGATTACCACCAAATAAAAATCAGAATCTACTAGCTTGTGGTGTTTTGTGTAACACACTCATAAAACAAATTTATGCCTCCACCACTGGAACAGGCCATGCTTTTTACTAGGATATGTACAGGACTGGAAATAGTGTTCATTGTCAGGGCTCTGCAAACAGACATGCAAGAGCAGCAAGGATCCTCTATTGGGACTCCATATTGCATGTGGAAGACAAAATACTTCAGCTGTTCCCACAGCCTGCATCCCCTTTATCCTTATAAAATTAAGGATAAATATAAAAGATTGAGCTCATTAGTTGTAATGGATAGGTACAACACAAAGCAGAGAAGTCAGAAGTATTAAGAGAGCAGAACAAAGACATGTAATTCACCATAGGGTAAAAAAGGCATTCTTAAAATTGTTGCACGTTCTTCAATTAATGACCCTATTACCGTGAATCTCTGCTCTCTAACTGTTGGGGAAGTGCAGGGACATTGTGTTCAAGAAACGTAAAGTTTTCAGCAAAGCCCTACAGTGATAAAGGTGACACAGTGTTTCAAAGAAAAGAAGGTTCACATAATGAAATATCTTGGGACCCTAAACACTGGCAAAACAAGAAATAAAATGTCATTCCTTATGGGAAGGACATTCACATCCTTTTAAGGACAGGCTGACAAAAGCCTAAGATGTAGCTCAAAGCACATTTATTAAGGAATGTTAATCTAGTAAAGTCTGAAATTGTTCCAGGCTCTGGACACAGAACTGTTTAAAAATTAAATATTACATTTAAAAGCTGTGAAGGATGTTCACAATTTTTCTTATTTTTTCAAGAAGCTGGAAAATGCTGCTTCTGCAGTGGTCCAGAAATATAAGTGTCTCAGTGTCTCAGAACTGAGTTCTTGCTCCATACAGAGTCAGTCTGAAATGCTTTTAATCCACAACATCCTGCTCTCTCACTGGATAACAACTCAAACTCAATATATGCTCCAAGGAATGAAGTGGGAGATAGTCTGTCCCACTGCTTCTGCAACAGTTATAGAAAGAGTCTCTAATGCAAAAGCAGAAAATGTAGCTCCTTTATTGAACCTTGTTAATATTTGCTTTTCCCTTTTCCAGGTTGTCAGCTTAGCTACCTTTTAGAGCCAGAAACCATTAGAGACTTGGGCTGGGACAGTTACTGCCTGATTTTAAATTAAGGCATTTATCATGCAAATCCATGTAACTTCTATTCATTTAAATGGCTGGAAAGGAATAGCCTTATCAGAGAAGATGCTCCATTAATAGCAAGGTGACTTTTCATATTTTGAGCAGAAGAAATATTTAGGGCCAGATCCACCAAACCACTTAGGTACCTACAGTGCAAGCTGGATGGGTTACAGATATCAGAATCCAAGAAGATAATAAACAAACCCCATGTAACTGGACAGTTTCTGAATTTTGCATTAAAGACCCACACCGTAGAATATGTACAGAGTTTTTAAGAACAGAGGCCATAGGAAAACAAGGGAATGTCTTCTGTGACAAGAGTAATGCTCCTGGTCACGACAGCTTCAATGGGAAAGTTGAAGAATTCCCTTCTCTCATCCCAAGTTGTCTTTCACCATGAAATTGGAAGAGATGGATCAGAAACCCTCTGGGCTAAAGAAGGTTTAAAGAGTATCTTTTCCACTTCACCAGGTGTTACACCTTGAGGACTGTTACAGAGGAGTCTGTCACCACTGTGACCCACCCAGCTGCATTTAGGGACAAGCCTGTCCAATGGAGCAACGTGGTATGACAGGCACCAGGACTTTGGGCTGTGAAGCACAATCTCATCGAGTTGGTTGAATCCAGCTTGCAGGTAGTTTGAGTAACCTGAAGTCACAAGAAGGGAAATATTTCAGACACCCTTTCCTCTTTGATATTTCTCCTGGCAGCCTTTCACAGCCCTCAGCAAGCTGACTGATGCCAGGGCTGGGTTTGAGTGCTCAATTCTTAGCTCAGAGCACAACTGATTACCTACCACACGTCAGAAATGATGCCACAGAGTTACTACATTGATAAGTGTTTGGCTGCCACAAATAACCACTCATCCACTCACTACCAAGCTCCATTTCTTCTTCTCAGAGTACTATCAAGGTTGTATTACCGAGGAGTGTCTAAACACAGGCTGCAGAAACAGAAGGACTTTGCCTAGTAGGAGATAGGAGGTCACTGAGGTAACAGTCATTGCTGACTTCAGTGTACTTAAGTCAAACTTAGCCTGTGGTTAAATATACAAGTCCTTTGCCCTTAAAGGCTTAAAATAAATTTGCCTTTAACTACTGCATTGGCTTACATTACAAGATAAATTATGAAAAATAAGTTGACCTCAAAGCATAGTTTTGCTTAGCTGCTCTGGGCATGAACCATTTCACTTGGACTCTGTTTTCCAGACCACCTATCTCCCTCACCAGGAGGATGAAGAGAAAATAAGCAAGAGGCGCTGGAGCCTATTTAGACAACTGGCCAGCTCTTTGCAAAGAGCTCCTGCTCAGTTAGAAGAGAGAAGATCCACCACGGAGGAAAAACAAAGCCTGTTAAAGGCTGAACATGACGATGATGCAATGGCAGGATGTTATGGGACAGAAAGGCCCAGGTTCATGGGTTCAACAAGGAATACAGAGAATGGTCAGAATCTACACCTCCCTTTTTCCTTTCTCCTTCCCCTCTCTTTCTCTGGCTCTCACCTTGCCTTCTTCCTCCTCTTTACTACTAAATTTATGTAAGTGCTGAACATACACACCAAGTGTTGCACATTACAACTCTCATCACACCAATCACTTGACAGTGATGATCCCAGTGCCAGTTGAAATCAATTTGAATCCATCAATATAAACTCTTGAACTTTATGACCAAGGAACAGTGACAGATACAGCCTGTCTCTTGTCTAATAGCACAAGCTAGCTGATTCAAAAAGGGAAGGGTATTAAAATACAGAGTAGTGGTACAGTATGTCATATATAAGCTCTAACAAGAGGGAACAAACAGACTACAAAGGCACCTCTGTAAAGGCATTATTGCACCGTTATTGAATAGTGCCTTTCAACAGCAAATCAGTCATCAGTTCCCTTAGCTGCAGGAATACTGTATTTCTAATTTCTATTTCCAAACTTGGCCCAGGACTGCGCTGTCTTTCCAAGCTTTATGACAGCTCTGCAAAGGTGACCCACTCCTCTTGAACTCATCAACAAACTTTCATTGACTGCCTTGCTTCTACCTCTGTTGGTCAGCACAGGCAACCCTGAAACAGCGCATGGGACCGACTGCACCTCACTCACATTTAATATGTGCCCTGTGTTGGGTTCGTGCCTGGACTTGAACTACAAAAAAAGAAAAATTAAAAAGAATTTATGATCTCATGAACCTTGAGAGCAGAGGCCCTTGAGCATCTTGTGAATGACAGCAGCACTCTTAAGTCTGGATCCTAGCCCGCGTTTTCCATCCAAGAGGACTGAGCGATGTTTGGAATTACATAGCGAGGAATCTAAACTAAACCAGGTGTCTTCCCAGTTTTGCGAAAAAAATAGTTTGACACATACTAGCTTATAAATAGATGGTTCTGCCAGATCAAACAATGATATATTACGCTGACCACTCAAACAGCCCAACAATGAAGCAATTTTCAAGAGGATGCTATACTTTTTTACTTTTTTAAATTGAAAATAATAAACAGATTGGTTTGTATTATCATGAAAAATGTGCTAGAGGGTAAGGTCTGAAGAAAAATCTGACAAGTCATAGGTCATAAAAGTTTCAGTTCAAGCTTGTTCATATTATTGTGAAATAAATTATTGCTGAAAACTTCTTTCAAAGAGTTCCTTTTTGATTGGGTCTTGGCTTTAAGATGAGCAAGCACTTTAAATGTGAGCTATTTCCATTGTTTGTGGGCAATAAACTGCAGGCTGAGTAGGGAAGCAGAGACCACAGGTCATTCCCACTGTGTAAAAGGAAGGCTCCACGATGTTTTCTTCCAACCCTTTTACCTAACTATGACTGTACACATCACCTGTGCATGCACAGGCACCTGAACAGGGAGTTCTCAACATCATACAAGGTTTTTCTTTCTCGTACAGGTACAACCCATAAACCCAGCTGACACTTGGGAAGGTCTGGCTGGCCAATGCAATTCTGACATGACTGACTCCAGCACAACAGTGAGGCACTCTGGGAGCACAAGTCTAGTTCTAAGATTTAACTCCTTTTAATGGAACTGTTTGCCAAGTTGTTCTCATTTCATTCTTTCTAGTATAAGACTGGTTTTATTATGATGAGCAGTGTCTCCCTCAGACAAAAAAGATCCTGAGGGGAGATGTGATGTAGATCAGTACAGCTGCACAGGACCAAAGACTGTCTTGCACCAAGGGTGTCTGCAGCAGAACTACTCGGTGCAAATGATTCATTGAGAAATCTCTTTCTGCTGATAGTTTCTGGAGAGATGCCTGGATATAGTGATAAGGAGCTGACAGGGAACCAGACATGCTCAGTTCATCTAAAAGTGCAGAGAAAATCTCCTCACATTTAATGTCTTTGGGACCCTTCCAGTTATGTCTTTCCCTTCTGACAGTCTTCCAGCTCCCTGGGACTTTCTGGCCCTCCTCAGTATCCTCTTTTGTCTCCTTCTCTCCCCCTTAGGATGGTTCTTTTCTTTTCTCGTCCTGTTCTGCTTCCGCCCAGGAGGTTCCTGGGGAAGAGGCTGCAGGTGGTGGAGAGTGTGCATGGCTCAGCCTCAGCTGGGACACACTGCCATCAGCTGCCATCACCTCTTCCTCACTCGGGACATGCTGGATCCTTCCAGACCAAGATTTTATCCAACCCAGCAGACTCAACTCTCCCCCAGTGGTCGTTTCAAGCACAGCTCTCTGCTCCAGCATGTGAAAGTGCTCTGACACACAGCACATAATTTTGCAGGCTCCACCACCGTGTCAAACTTAATGAAACACTTAATTATCAGACCTCAAAACTTAGGGTTTCCCAGCAAGACAAATGGATGATCTGCATCAGGGCAAGGCTGTGCAATCCTTCCTCTGCCCAACACTTGCTCCTGGGGAGAGGTAAAACCAACAGACTGAGAAACAAAGGCTACACAAAGCATGGCTACAGATAGGAATGTGGGCATGATGGCAATTTGTTCTGCCAGCCTACGGAAAGCCTGGTTACAGGATCCAAGTATCTGCTTGGCATGCAAGAAGCAAGCAACTAAATCAGAGGCCAGAGACCTAAACGTTAGTCCAAGAGTTAGAATAGGAAATACTGAAATCATTGCATTCTTGATTGAAGTAGTCTCACCCAGAATAGGCAGATCTAACTGGAAGAAAAGATTCTGCGGCAATGGGACAGAGGAAGAGCATGGAGACAAGGAGACACCACTGAAACTGTGACTTTTGTCCCTGTTTCCACTTTCAGAGTAGCTCAGTGAAACCTATCAGCAGCTCTCCCCTACTGCTGAGACATGGGACCAGGCACAGAGGGAGCCCTCTAAATTCTTAGGGACCACAAAGAGCTGCATCTTCTGGGTCAAAGAACAAGCACATGAAACTGTAGCGGCACCATGAAGGACTCGCAGTACCCATGTCACAGAGAAGCACAGAGGGGTTTGTAGCTCTGATCATTTGTTTGATATTGAGCACAACAATTCACCCAGAAGTCACTTCCCAGCCTGCCAGGCACAAAACACTCACCAGCTTTCTTTTCCATTACAAATTTCAGATTTACCTGCAAAATATAAAAAGCTTCCAGCAGGACAAACATGCAGAATAAGAGCAAGAGAGCTCAGGGCTGTCGCCACTGTCTGTAAATCTGTTTGGTAGCTGGGAATTTGTGAGGTGGCAGGTTTTCAGTACTGCTCTGCTGTTATCTGAAATGCATTATATGGCTCTCTGGATGTGGGGTTTTTTTAAACAAATCTGTAAACCAGTAAAACAAGAGTTCTGGTTTGAAGAACTCTTTCAGGGTGGAGTGAAAAACAAGAAACTGTTGCTGGAAAGTATCTGGTGTTGATCACAAGGAGAATAAGTACTCCTTGCCCAGAGAAAGCAAGATTTTTCCACTAACCTCTTCTTCTGCTTTCTCAGCAAATTTTTCTGTTTTCTCTAGTCTGCAGCCCTTCTCCAGCCAGTAAATTCAATATCTTGTGAGATCTAGAGAGAACAAAGTGAGCATTAGACAGACAAACAAGGAAGGGGTCAATTATTGTATTAAAATCCCCAAGTGCATTGTTCTAGCACAAATTTCACATTTGCTTGTGCATGCTTTTAACTGATTCCTTACTTTGTACCTTATAAATGGGCACCAGATGCCAGAGAGAATGATCAAAATTGCAGTGAAACTTGAGATCAAATGAGTTCTGCCTTAACCTAAACCTACTTTAAAAATATCCCACATGCTTTCCCCCAAAAAGATTTAGCAACAGAAAAGCCTTTCTTCCTATCTGTCACTTTAAGAAGTGTGCACACAACTTGCAAAATCTGAAAGACTTTGTGACTCCCCATAACTCCCCTACTGAGGCACTGAAAGGACTGGAATTATCCTTGTCTCAAAATCACGAATTGGCTTTTCTTTCCCAAATACAAACATCCAACAGCTGTAAAAATGGCATCCAATCAACTGCTGACTCTGCCAATTTTGCAGAGTTCCTGCTCACGTCCATCTGTCTCCTCCTGCCACGCTGCAGCACATCAGCAGTGCAGTGGGGAGGTAGGGCAGAAGCTGACTTGCTACCCATGTGTGTGGGCCAGTAGCCAAGTGAATGCACTTAAAAAGCTGGCCACAGATCCACCTTACATGTCAAAACATGGGGAGAATTAGGAAACTTTTAAATTAAATAATACTACAATTGATGTTCTTGTGTTGTTTTGTTGGTTTTTTTTTTCTTTAACTTCTTTTTCAAATTTTTAATTAGAAACACCTTATTTCTCTCCTTTTAAAGCCCTCCTGGATTGAGTTAGTTGGGTCAAAGAACATGAAGTTCTATACAAGTAAGATCATGTTAAGTTACTGAATCTCTTTGTGAACTATCTGGCTGCCTGCAGTGTGGCTAAAATATCTTTTGCCAGCATATGAACTAAAAAGAGACTGCAAGTCTTTCATCAGACAATGCTTTTCAAGAAAAGAAGTCCTTTTAGATAGAACCTGTTACCTCAAATTAGCTTCAGGCACTCTCAAAGTGTATTTCTAATTATATTTTTAAACATTTGGGATATTAGATCCATTTTTCTGCTCTGCCAGAGCACTGTCAGGAAGCCAGGGAGCTGAGTCTGTCCCAAGCAAAGCCTACACAGCTTTCTAGAAGGTTGCCACCTCTGTCTTGCTGTAAAGCAAAGAGCCACTGGTCTGAACCAGAGGGGACCTGCTGGGTTGTCAGAAAGTGGATCCGTTTGCCTGAACATAAAGACATCTTCCAGCTACAACCCTTCCTGAAGGACAGGAGCCTCCAGTGGTTGAGTGAGCATCCATCCAACCCTTACAGACATAAACAAAAGCTGCAGCTTGCATTCTGTTATTCCAAGCTGAGAGAACCCATAGTGACCCACCACCATGAGCGTTATTCCTTTAGGGCACTGGGATACAGCTGATCTCCATCAGTCAGGGAAGCAGAAAGAAGAAATGGTATATGGGCAACAAATTTACAATTTCATTATTGGCCTATGAATGCCATGACAGAAATCTCCCTTCCTTTCTGTTAGGGAAAATGGTAATTGAAAGGAAGCAGCAGAAGAGACAAGAGAAGTTAGAAAAAATGGAAATTGCTGTATCATAGAACTCTGATCCAGAAATCATGAACAATTGCAACGTAACAAACTACCACACACCAGCTTCTCTCAGTCCACATGCACACTGATAACCTTAGGGAGTATTTTTTCTCAAATACGGGTAGCTTTCTCATGAGTTACAGAGAAAAACACTAAATCTAATTATTTTCCATTTATTGTGGACTGTCACAGGGTCAGAATAAGCCAACAGCAAGTTATTACCAGGCAGCTGACAGATGCTTGCTGGAGTGTCAGACCCTTTAGATCAGAAGCTGAGCTGATTCCTGTTCCTTTTTAAGTCAACAGAACTTCTCCGAGATCTTTCACTGTGTCCTAACTAACACTGCTAGTTATGGCAACTATGAAACACTGGGGATTGCCTAAATTAGACACCTGGCTCTATATTGATTTCAAGTTAGCACAGCTCTTAAAATGGGGGTGGGGTGCTTAATGCCTTTGAAAAACCTACTTCACGTTTTGTCATATATTTGGATAGTGCAGAAGCACAGGGAGTAAGTTTGGAAAGTCACTTGTGTGATCTCTCACTAAAACCCCAAGGTACTACTCAATAATCCACCCTTCTGGAATTTTTTGCATGCTGCTTACAGGACACTATTCATCCTTTTTCACACAAATAGGAAAAGTTGTGTTTGCATCAAAGCTTGATAGTTTGGAAACTTTCCTCTTTCTACATATAATACAGAATAACTTGCAGAGCTGAAGTTGCAGAGGGCCAAAACCTGTCAATGGGAGCTTTGCCATTTGCTTTATTAAAGCCCCAGTGTAGCCCTACAAGAACAATATCTACTTTATAACTGCAACTTAAATTCAGTGTTGTCGCATAAAATATTCTCTCTTCAACTGACAACACAGGAAAATTTTCCCCTCTGCTGCACCTCAATATTTGTATTCTACATGAAAGTCTTTCAGGCCACACTGCCTTTGTGGGCCGCTGGGCTCAGCCCAATTTGTCAGCCCACAATTTCACAGGTGAGAGTGACGAATTTACCACTCGATCTTAACAGGCATTTAAATTCCACCCCCTGTTAAAAGACCTCTTTATTCTCCTGCTTAAATTTTGGAGAGGCCCTCACAGGATCAAACTCTTCCACCACTTTGATGACTATTAATGATGTGCACCATCAGAAGCTCAATTTATCATAGAAAATGGCCTTGGATGACCCACCAGCAAGAGGTCACCAATGTATGTAGAGCACTTAATCCAACACTCCACCTCTGATATGCCTGAGGAACTTGGCATTTCACTTCAGTGTGTAAAACCTTTGGACTCCCTGGAATTTAGACCATTTAACTTCAAAGTTCAGGCTCATTTGGTGGTGATGGGTAGTCTCTCTGAGTCACCCAGTGTGTTTACTTCTAAACAGTCTGCCCCATATCCTGTTTTCTGGGATGTTTGGAAGCACTCTTGGGATGCTCATTGCATCTCCCCCATTCAGACACAACATCTTGAGTTCAGGCTTTCCTTGGGGTGTCACACAGGGATCTGAGAGCTGGAGCACCTCTGCTATGGAAACAGGCTGAGTTGTTCAGCCTGGAGAATAGAAGGCTCTAGGCAACGTTAGAGCACCTTCCAGTGCCTAAAGTGGCTACAAGAGAGCTGGACAGGGACTTTGGACAAAGTCATGGAGTGACAGAACAACGAGGAATGGCTTCGAACTGAAAGACGGCAGGTTTAGATGGGATAGTTGGAAAAATTTCTTGAGTGTGAGAGTGACATAGGTTGCCCAGAGAAGCTGTGGATGCCCCATCTGAAGTATTCAAGGTCAGGTTGGACAGGACGAGGAGCAACCTGGTCTAGTGCAAGGTGTCCCTGCCCATGGCAGGGGGGTTGGAATGGGATGATCTTGAAGCTCCTTCTCAACCCAAACATGATCCTGTGATTTGGAAGCTGAACATCTCATTATAGATCTGTGGATGCACTTTAAACTCCCTTGTGGCCAAAATATTGTATATTAATTGTCATTTACCAGGTTTCTGGTGAGGAGTTTGCTACCTTCTTAATTTCCACAATACCACAGCTGGACCGGTACCAGTCCACCTGAAGCTACAGAGCTACCAACTCGGTCCACCTGAAGCTACTTCCAACATACCTGCAGCCACAGCACAACCATGACTACTGCCACATCTTGCTGTGACTGGATCACCCAAGACTATAACCCTGATGTAAATCAGCTACTGCAAATAATTTCATTCTCCAGTCAGCCACAGCACCCCACTGGTGTTTATAACTAACGCCAGTGTGGGTATTAGCGAGCAGGCAGGTTCCTATGGCAGCTCACTGCTAAAAGGCAGCAGAATAGTCTGCTCCCTGTGGCTTAATTTGCCTGGATGGAGCCCTGGAAAGCCAGGCTGCTGGGAAAAGGGTAGAATAAAGCCACACTATAACAGCATTTCGAGTAGACTGGAAGAGGAGGGGAGAATGGGGGTCTGAACAGCAAGAGGCAAGGAAGCTGCAGCACTCCCATGAGCGAGTGAATCCTGGGCAAAGGTAACAACCAGGAACAGTTAATAATAATCCAACACAGAAGGGCACATCAGAGACAAGCAGTCCAACACAAAGTACTGCTCACAAAAATCTGCAAACGACCTAGCACTAATGAAAACAAGGGGCTTGGAAACTGGATGGTGGCAGCAGGCAAAGAGAGGTTGTTGTATAACTTGCCCTTCCTGCCCAGACCTGCCAATGCAGCTGGATTCTGACTTGCAGCATCATCACTTTTCCTGTCTTGGCCTCCTGAAACTGCAAGCAGCCCCTCGAAGTGACCTGCCAAACCTTTGCTATCCTAACTTTTCTTCCTTTGAACAGCCTGATAAGGGGCCAACCTGTGCAGTAGCTTCTCACTATGCCCCGAAGGCAGAATACAATGAGGCCTATAAACCCAATTGCACTTGTTACCCGAGGCAGCTTTTGAACTCCGCACTGAGAGGCTGGAATGCCCCCTTCCACTTAGCAGAACAAAGGGCAGCCAACCTGCAGGGGTTTAAATCTAAAAGTTAAACATGAATGTGATTAATGTGTGGCTTTGAATTTCATGTATTATTGAATTGTATACATTACTCCAGGCTCAGAGGTTTTTCCCTTTAATACTGCAACACAATTGTATGTTCTGTTTGGGAGGGGTGCAGAGCAGAGAACACCAGGCAAAAGTATTTCCATATGTATTCCCCAATTCTCTGCCTGAAGGACTTGAGCGAGCTGGGATTTATACTGTGTTCCACTGACCCCGCAAAAACAACTTGAAACAGATTTAGAGAAGATGCACCGGAGCTCATTGCAATTGAAACACTGGATACTTATTTGACAGCCTCCAGGAATTCTTCCAGGTCCACCCTTTCCTGTGAATCTGCTAAAGCTCCGGAAGATTATCAGAGTTAAGTGAGTGTGTGGGATGCTGGGTTTTAGGAAACGGGTTGCCTCTCATAAGAGTCATAAAAAAGATCAACTCTTGTAACCAGTGCTCCGACTCCAAAGCCTGAGTCCTTGATCCCATTTAAGCCATAATCCACTGATAGGAGCCAGAAAGCTGGACCACACCATTCCTGTATGATCCTGCCAGCTTCGAGGAATGCTGCATGACCAGAAGAGTATCCTGGCTTTTCCTGCTGGGGAAACCTTTAACATATTTTTAGACACAGTTAACTAACCCCATTCATTACATACAAGGGACAACTGTAAAGCACACCTGGACACTTCCAGTTTGAACTTTTCCATTCTCTGCATGGCTTTGGGCAAGTCTTCTCATAGCACCACAACCTAACACAAGACTGACAAAGGTGCTGAAAAATACTTGGAAGTTTTATTTTAGGGAATATAGTTCTTTCTTAATTAGATGGTTTCCCTGAGGAAATCTTAAATACAGAGTGTCAAATGGCCAGTATCTGATAGGCACTACCTGCCTTTCCATGGCAATGGATCTCCTTCTGCTGCTCCTGTGCATTTCCATTAACCCACCCAGTCTGATGTGCTGGGTGCAGGTCTCACTACATTTCTGTGTAGAATGTGATTCTGTATATAATTAAACAACACATCTGCATAAATGATGAAGCTACACGATTCCATGCCCTGGCATTTTTACTCAATGTTATAACTTTCATTTCCTGAGAAGCACCTTCAGCTTTGCTTCAGAGACAAGCCACTGGTTTCTCTCCCACCATCTAACCCAGTCAGCTACTACTGAATGCATGCAGGGCAATCACAGCCCATGCTGATGGGTTTATTGAGAATATTCTGCAGTGTTCAGCCAGACCTTCAGAGAACAGTTTGCATTTTGATAAGACTTCTTGGAGGAGGGATTTACTATTGTACCATACACCACCACTCAGCTTGCTAAGGTTGATTCTACAAGGACCATTAAATCATCCAGTGAGCTGGCCTTTCATGGGACACTTCTCACTTGGCTGGGCAGGGAGGATGTGGAAGAAATGGGAGATTACATAAAGAGTTCCTATTTTCCAAAGCCCAGATCTAAATGGCTTATCATAATTTTCCATGACAATTTGCATCTGGAACTTCATTTTTTTGTGGAATGGATCATGACTACTACAGCAGGAGAGCTCTGTCTCCAGGAATGGTTTCTGGCTCAGGCAGATGATTGACCTTTGTTCTGGACAGGAACATGAACTTTGCTGCCACTGGACACCTTTGAATCATCGTTCCCTATGCTTTAGCCATTAATTTAGCCTGTTACTAGCCAGGACAGAGATATAGGTTTATCCTAACAGCACAAATAATTTCCCTGGCTTGCCAAGCTTATTATAGAGTAATGCTTCTTTAATTCTTTACTTCCCAACCAAAAGGTCCAGACAGTGGATATGGGAATTGAAGCACTGATTCTTAGATCTGATATATGTCCAGTACTAATTTTGCCAGAGTCTTCCTGAAATATGAATAGAAAAATTATTGACCACTTAAGACCTTTTGGGAGTAGGGAAGCCCAGAATATCCTATCATTGATCCATGGCCAAAGATCAGGACTGAAACTTCATCCTCAGTCTGAAATCCGGCAAATGCTGTGCATTTGCACTTGCATGAAGCTTACAGAATCCAGCTGCAGCTCTGAGCTCTTAACTGCAAAGACTAAACCTGCTACATCTCCTGCTCACCTTGGTGATATTGCTGCCAAATGAGTGAAAATACCATTTATGCTTGGGCCAGAAGGAAAAATAAGCTTTGAGCAGAGGACTGGACAAGAATACTCTTGTAGTTCTGTGATCCTCAATCTGGCCATAAAGCACATATCAGTATAGAAGTCAAATGTAACAAAAATGTAAAATAGATTTTGGTCCAGCGCCCAGCAATAAAATTAAGGAAAAAAAAATCCTCTATATCTCCTCTGCAAAATGGTGTTTCCAACCCTCACATACTGCTCCCAGCCCAGAGAACTCCCTGTTTGCTGGGGGCATCTGCATCACTTTTACTATTGTCTGCCAGCAAGGCCTGACCTGCATCTGAATTCATTCATATATTTCAATAAATCTGCAGTTTGCCCATAAGTCCCAAAGTCCTTGGTTAGGACATCCCTGTCCTGTGCAAGTTAAACCAATTCTCCCATTTTTATTTTGGCATGGCTGGTCCTCCTCCAGTCTCTTAATTAACACAAGAGATAGAAACTGTGACAAGACTGAATGGCCTCTCTCTGCTCATGTGGCTCCATTCTTGGGGGCTGACCCAGGGCACAACTCTGCTCTTCTACATATATTTTCCAGTGGAAGCATTTTTTCTTTTTCTTCCGTAGATTTATTCAGACTCCAAACTTCAAATTCATCAAAACTGTCATGGGCCATTTGCAGGATGGGAAGATATTGTGGGTCCAATCAGCATGGGTGTCACAAACAATTATCTGCTGGGGAATGATCCCAATTAGTAAACACCCTGCTAACAGGCCACCTCCCCAAGGACACTGATTGCCTGTGACAGTGTATATTCAGGATGCCTGCTGGAAAACTATAACCCAAGCCTTTGTGGGCTGGCTTCTGGCAAATTCCTTGTTAACCCTACAAAAGAATCTACACATGAATAATTAAAAATAGATTGGAGTAGAAATTTAAATTACATTTAGCTTTGTCACCCAACCCCCTTTATAACAAGACCTACTTCTCATCTGGAATAAAATGGAAATTCTATTCCCTGTCTTGGCTTGTATGAGGCACTCTTGTATTTTGATGCTTTGCTCTAGGCTTTTGGAACTAAATAAAGATTTCAATATAAACACTCCCTTCCACTTTCTCCTTTCTTCTCTCCTTTTCTGTTGGTTCAAAATTCTTAAGGAGTTGCCTGAAGGACCAAACTCAGTATGTGTTTGAAACCCAGCTGCTTGCTCCTTGTTTAACACATGTTGCCTTTTCTGCTCTATGTCCTACCTTAAAGAACAGCTCTTAACAATCCCAGAGCTACTTTTATGGAATGAAATCACAAAGACAGGAACAAATGAAGATACAAAACTAAGTATTATTTCAAAAAGTAACTCTCTGACCCCACAGTTACCCTCCGAAATGGACTGGCAGCAATGCTAATAGGAGGTAGGAAGACTGATTTGGTCAGCAAGGTTTCCTCCCAGCCAGCCCTCTTGCTCCCAAGGAAGGGGTTTTAGTGCCATACTCCACTTCCTTTCCAGTGTGCCAGGCCTTCCCACACCACTCAGCAACACTCCCACACCTCTGTGATTTTGGCAGGCTCCTGCACAGCCCCTCTCCTTCTCCTCTGACCTGAGGGAAGCGGACTCCCTTCTTTAATATGTGGGGGAAAGAAGATTCATTTAACTCACCCCTCATAATTTCAGCTCAGATTTCAATCCACTTGACTGGTAATTTCTTGGCAGTAAATTCTACCCCAGATATATCTTCAGCAGGGATAAACTGCCAAATCTCTACAGATTTCCATGGAGTCTTTGCCACTCAGCCTGTCCCTGTCCGGCCCAATAGCCTGACTTGAGTTACCTTGTTCTCAGTCTGTCACACTACCCAAGTGCCCATACTTTGCTCTCACTCACACTAAAGCGTTCAAAATTTTGCTTTCAGATGTTTCTGTCATATAGAAAAACTACTTTTCCTCCTCTAACATTCCATCACTTTCCCACCAAAATGACTGAATTCCTGGTTTCTGCCATGCTTCATGTACAAGGTACTCAGTAATGTTTGAAAAACATTGCACCTAAAGCTGTCATTAAAATGCTCTTTACAGCTTTGCTAATGCACAGGAGGAGCCCTCAGTGAAATGGATGAATCAGAAACTTTCATCAGTCACACTGGTTGAAAATCTGCATGACCAGAACCATGTATCATTTGTCTTTTTTACTAATCCCCATGACTGAGTTCCTATTCAAAACAAGCCAAACAATTTCAGAGGGAGGGCAAGATCTTGTAAGACCATGTATCAAATGCTCTCCTAGGCTCCAATGGCAATATATCTAATGCAATCCCTTTGTCCAATACTTCTCCTTAGCATGATTGAGGATGAAATTGCATAACCATTCCCTCCCTGTCTCCCCCAGGCACAATACCCTGTGGTTTGGAGCAATTAAAGACTTAGTTCAAGAATTTGTCTCACTTTTCCCCTATCTTGGTGGTCCACACTAAATCCCAGCTCTCTCTCCTTTGCTTTGTTTACTCCTTTCTTCACTCCTTTCTTCCTGATCCACTATGGCCCCAGCATCCAGAGCTTCACCATTCTTTCTCTTCACCTCCAGACTGAAAAGTCATGGGGACAAAATGTGAAAGATCTCCAATATGAGCAACTGAGTTTACAAAAATCTTAACACTGGCACTATTCCTTTCCTATCCACCTCTCTTTTTCCAAAACAGCTTGAGAAATACTCTGAATTCCTGCCTCGGTTGAAGAGGTTGTTCAGCCCTCTGTAAAACTGCAAGAGGTATGGACATGTGTGAATTTGGGAGAGAAGAGATGGCTGGCTTTCTCCCAGGGGAAGGGCTTTGCACACTGAGCTGAAGAAAGAGAATCTGGCCCTGCTTTAAAGAGGAGGGACATAGTTCTATTTCTAGCACAGACCTTGTGTGACCAACTCCCTATGAAGTCAAAGGATTTTTGCCCTCAGATATCCAAGGGCAGAAACCAGGAGCCACAGAGTTAGTCCTTGTGTCAGCTGATGGAATAAGCACTCTCCAGCTGTAAAAAATAGCTCCCAATGCTAGGATAAAGCTGGAGCCACTGGAAGTGTCCTTGCAGATGCAAACAGATTTATGATCCCAAATTCAAACAGGAATTTCCACTGCAACCACTGCTGATGCCAGGAGACATTCATTCCCTGTCTATCCATCCTGTTTGGCTCACAGATCCGAGTGGTCCTTCTCAGGACAACCACACAATCTATGTGAAAGCACTTGGCTTTTGGGGATGCCATGAATTTTCTGCGTTCCCGACTGCACACACTCGCCAAGTAAGTCTTGATTTAGCTACAATAATCTCTGCTGCCTTTCCCACAGAGAGAACTGTTTATTTTATAGTATCTCAAATGGATGGTAATAAACTGCCTTGCCTCTCCATCAGAACAAGGTCACTGACCCAATCTGCTGCCCAGCAAACATGTATAAAGTCAGCAAACCCCATAACTGCAGTGAGAGCCAAGCCTGCCCCGATAACCCTGAGCTGCCAAGCTGGATGCCTTATGCTGGTGTACCGCAGGCAGGGAAAGCCTGGCCTCTAAATGGGACTTGAGAGAGGATGAGACATCAAGGAATTGCACCCTTGAAAAGGTCAGCAGGCCCTAATTGCTTTCACCACTGCAGTTCCAATGTAAGCTACACAGACAAAAGGAAAAGACTTCACAGTTTGACCAGCAGGAGTTTCCTGAGCTCTGAAGGAGCAACAGCACTTTGGCCTAAGAGAGCAGTACCTATACATGTAGCTGGAGCAGCTCAAGGTACCTCTCCTTCCTGGGGAAAGGGCACTGACTAGCTGATACAATGGAGATCAGCTTGAGAAATGGGAATGTTCTTGCAGAGCCAGCTTTCTGGTCATGACACTTTCAAGCCAGAAGACCAGTAAATGAGTTGATCTGGAAGTGTTTTACTTCAAATGGCCATTTTAATACCACTGCACAAATATATACTGTCAGGTTTTACAGGAGGGCTCATGGCACTTCCAGAGCCGAAAACTTCCCAAAGCGTCACATCAAGCCAGCCAGCAATTCAGCATGTGGTCACTGTGCCTTCAGCACCAGCTCCCTGACAACACAATCCTGAGATCTTTGAGACTCTGGTGTGGGACTACAGTCTTGTTTCTTTCCATTTAGCCAGGACACGGGCAATGGAGTTTTGGCCAGTTTTATGAGCCTACATCAGGAGGGCAGGTGACACCCAGCCCAATGTAAAGCCAGCCACTAACAAGGGAATCTGACAGGATGGTTTCAAACAGCAGAGAGAGCTTGTACCAGAACAGCATGATCTCTGCAGTGTTTTGAATCCAGTACTAACACCCTAAAGACAGTTTTATGGTATCATTGGATGAGGACTTTGCTTGAACTCCTCTGGTTTAAGCCTTGATTTAAGCTAATGCATAATTCATAATGGGGATGATAACAGATGGCAACTTGTGAAGCCACAGGAACTCAATCAGTTGTGATCACATGACAACACCCTAAATAATTTAAATCATATCTTACTGCAAGAGCTGCTGTGCTGGGGCTCCCTATTACAGAGACACCAATGCCACACTGTGGGAATCATCCTGCAAGGCAGTTGTTACCAAATCCTGCTGTTTTCCATGAGAGAAACTGAGGCACAGAGCGAGGGGTTCCACACATTTCCATGAAAGCAGATCGCTGGCGTCCTCCTCCTCTTCCTCTGCACCAGATCCCAGCCATGAGGCCCTGGTCTCTCCTTCTCTGTATACTGACCATGTCTACAGAGATATTTGCAAGAGAAAGATTCAGACAAAAAACGTTACTTTAGAAAGGGGCTGGGGGTGCCTCTCCTCCACAGGATGGTTGCTGACTCCAAGAAAACATTCCAGAGAAGTTTATCATCACACCAAATATTCTCATGTCAGAATCTCTTTTTTCTTCAGCTACAGGAGGAAACTACCTTTTTGACATGTGGCCTAAACCTTGGTGACATGAAGACACTTCAGTGTCTCTATGAGAACCAGAAGGCCCTGTCAAACTCCTCAGTCACTTCAGGAATGTTGGATGGAGCAGGGAGGTTTCTCTTATGAGTTTCAGCACTTTTCTTTTCATGAATTTCCAAGTCATCACAGGCATATGAAAACTGGGGCTCTGCAGTAAAGTTTCATTCCAAAGACTTGAAGAAGTCTTCTGAATAAGAAAACTCTTTAGGAAATAAATGTTATAGGAATATTCCAAAATGCTCTGCATTACAGAAATGCTTCTACTGTCACAAGGGACAGAGCACCATAAAGAATATAAAACTTTAATGAATTGTTATTATCATCTCAGCATACTTAATCTACCCCTTAGAGGAGTCACACTGAGTTTGAGCCTTCTCTGGAATTCCAATCAATCACAATCAGAACAGTTAGTCCTGGCTGAAGCACAGGCACTGGCTCCTCACCATAGGCATAATTAACACAGACTGCTGCCTCCCTCCTCCTGACATATTACAAGGGAACACTGCCTACACCACATTCATCCTTAAACATCACTTGACTGCCAGACCATTTTTATACTTCATTTCAAAGATTACCATCCCCTTTTTAAAACACTTTTAATATAAAAGCACTCATGAGTTGATCAGCTAAATTCTCCTACAGTAACTGTTGTGGGCACATCCTGAACAGAACATCTCTTGAACAGAGAGGAAACTGCCAGCTAAAAACCATTACCCACCCAGAGGTGTTTGGAGCCCTGTTTGCTGGTCAAAGCACAAGGCATGGAGTTCTTCAGCACACCAGTTCTCACTAAAGCATAAGTGTGAACTTTCTCTCTGGTGTGCTATTAGCACCTGGCAAAGGTGTTTGCAGAAACACCACTACATAAAACAAAGCCCTGTGTGTACAAGATGGACCAGATCCTCAGAATTCAAAATCTGAATTCTAGGTAACTATGCCAAATGACATGAGCAGAGATACAGAGCCATTTTTCCTCTAAACCTGTGTGTTAGCAGTGAAAGACAGAACAGTCAATGGTAACAACCCTGTCATGGTCTTCAGGCAATGCTGCAAACCAGAAGATACCTCAAGTCATCAGGGATCCTAGAGGAATTTCTTTTCCAAAATTATAATCATCCCCAAACTTCTCACAGATGAAGCAGTTTTATATTCAGGATGAAGTCCTGCATTTACCTCTGTGCATTTGTCTCCATACACCTGGTGCAGGGACAGTTCTCCATCACTTTGCTAAGTGACTCCAAAAGTCTGGAGGAGATGTGGCTGGGGGCAGCTGGCACTGAAGCAGGTTCCAAGGAAAGTGTGAACCATGGATTTAACCACAGAGAATCAGTCAAGAGTGATTGCCCATTTCAGTTTGGACCTAAGGAAGCCTTGTCTTTGTAAGGAGCAAAATTCATTTTTACCAACATGAGTGAACAGCCCCCACACAAGACTCAGTGTCTTTCCTCCAGTCCCCTGTCCCCAGGGCTGTTTGTACAAGCTGCAGTCCCTGGGGGGGGGGGGGGGGGGGNGGGGGTGGGTGTGTGTGAGAGAAATCTCCCCCCAGCCCTGATGGACACTGCCTCTATGGCTCGCCTCAAGTCCAAACTCAGTGACCAGCCCTGAGAGGAGGCACTTTTAACACAAAAATTCTTCAACTTGCTTTTCTCAGAAGGAAGAGAACCACATCATTCACATGCCCACCTGTTCAAGCTCCTTAAAGAATGCCCCTTTCCATGTGAAAAAGCAATCTGACACCTTTCTTTTTATTATTAATTTCAAGCAAGTAATGACATGTCTTTCTCATTGCACAAACCATCAAGGCACTAACTTCAAAAGCAATGAGCCTTACACTTCATGCTTATTACAGAGAATAGAATTATAGGATTTTTTTTTTTTTTAACATGGAGAGCCAAAATGGTCTGAACCCAGACTGAACTTAATCTCCTAAACAGGCCCAAACCCAAATCTCCACTTTGAGTGCTTCCAAACTTCAGGGTAGGTTGGGTCTGGCTTATGTCTCTTGTTCCCGACCGTGCCAAGTCCTGCAGCTCCATGCAGGTCCTTGACACACTCCCAGCAAACTGGTGTCTTGGCTATCTGCCTCTGGGGAGGACGGACAGAACAAAACACATGACACTGCAACACCACGACCTTGGGTGATAAAACTGCCCGAGGAACACGGACAAGTTGTGGTTGCAGGGGAGCTGCTCCAAAGAAACCAGCGCCAGAGCAGGGAGTGCCAAGGACAGCGAGTTTAGCAGAGGTGGGTGGTGGAGGGAGGGAAGCTGAGGCTTGGAGTGCGGGATGATGAAGTTGGCACCAACCTGAGAGGGAACGCGCCCTGCCACGCCGGGAGGGATCCATAGGCTATCCAACAGCGTCCTCTGGTGGAAACAGCCACAGCCAGCCGCAGGGGAAGGCACCTTTCCTTATCTTCTAATTACATGAGTGACTAATGTGAGTGGATAAATAGCAGTTGCTAAGACGTTTGGATCCTGCCTGCAGCTATAAGGTCAGGGTATGATTTTGGTCGAGCTGAAGAGTGAGAACTGCAAAACAAATTGTCTGGACTTCCTGGTGGCTACCTGAGGGCTTGTCCAGGCTGACCGACAGCCCGACCTGCACAAGCTGATCACTCAGCAAGGAGGCTGACACGTGTACAGTGTCCTCTGTGCAGCTGGACAGCAGCATTCCAAGGCTGTCTTCAAATTCTGGCTTGTTACATTGGGGAAAAAAAAAATCCTTTGGCGGTTTTTTCCAGCTTTCCCTTTTCATTTTGGTTTAAAAGAAAATTCTGGTTCAAAGGCCTGACCTCAGAAGGTGTAATCACTATAGCAAGACCAACTGGAGATTTGGAATGATCTCAGGCTTGGAGAATGTCTTTCCCTCATGCTAACCCAGCCAGACAGTAGGAGCACAGGGCAGTTTATTGCCAGCCGTGAGCACGCAAAGCCATGGAAAGAAGCAGCAAGACTGGGCATGGAGGCAGGAACTTTCTGCTTTCAGACAGCTGGTTTCTCACCAGCACGGGAGTAAGGAAGGCACAACACAGCCTGCAGACCACTAACACACGTGAGCATTCACTGTGTGGCAGACCCCCAGAGAAGATGTCACAAAACTCAGAAAGCACAGGTCACACACACACACACACACCCAGGAAGGAGGGATGGAGGAGCAGAGGTAGGGAGATCTAGTGAGAGATAAGTCATTCTTTCCTGCAACGGCAAATCTGTGCTGAATTTTTTTCATGGAAACATTCCCCTTCATGGCCAACCCCATTCCTCCCACCATAATCTGGTTTCTGGTTGTCCCATGGCTCGAGAAAACCCAAAGGGCTGCCAGAGGAAAAGGCAAGCTTGCCAAACCCACATGCCAAGGGTGTCATTGCTCTGAGCAGCACAGAGAAATCCCAGTGCTCTGGGGCTGTGGCTGCCTTGTGTTCCCCTTCACTATGGGGGCAAATGCCAGATTTTTAGCCAGCATAGGCTTTCCCATCAGTGTTTTAGCTGTCACAAGGCAAGAGCAGGTCAGGTAACCAGCTCCATGTGAACACAATGCCCCTCTGTACCTACTGGCCCCTCAGGATTCAGAAACCAAAATGAGGCGTCTCAGCCTCATCTGTAAGAATTATGCATAAAAAAATATATTTGTTGGAGGGCAAATTGGCAAAGGCAAGCAAACAGAGACAACATTTGAACACCCCTTCTTCTGAACACTGATTTGTCAGGCTTCTTTACATCTGGGCCTGGGAAAGCTCAAGGGCGGGCACTCCCTTCTGTGTGGTGCTGTGGATCAGAAGCCATTTTTTTTCCCTTTTAAAATCATCAAAAAGGGTACCAGCCTGGCAGAGCGCTGAGCAGGTGTCCTGTTCCCCAGGTCCGTGGGTTCCTAAAACACAGATGCCTCCTCAGGATCTTGGCAAAAGCAAACCGAGGGCGAGCCGGCTCCTCCTGTCCGAGCACACGAAGCTTTCTCGTGTGGTGACTCTGCTTTGCTCTTTGCTTCGAAGCAAGAGAGCCCAGAGCGCTCCCTCAGCCCGCCCAGGTCCCCTCACGGTTTCAGGCAGTCTCGGGGAGGTGTGTACAGGCTGCCTTTCCGCGATGCAGAAAACCCCACTCTCGCATTCCCTGTGCATGTGTTTAGATGTTTGACTTTACCTAGGGTTTGCCAAGCTGTGGGCACAGTCCCTGAGGGTTTCCCAGCTGCGGGGAGCCAGGCAGTGATGGCTCAGAGCAGGCAGCGTTGGGAAGGTGTGGAGACAGGGCTACAGGCACACAGCGTGATTTGCAACCCACATGGGGAGTGCACAGTGAGGGGACACGACCCCTCGAGTAAGACAGGTAAGAGACATGAGACATTTGGGATCGCTGTATCCCTTTTTTGGGTTTTTGGTTTTGTTGGTTTTTTTCAGAACTAGCTCTGTGGCTCCATGCGAATATAGATGAAAGGGGAGATATCCATCAACTTGTGCAGCCTCAGAACACTGGCTGTTCTGACTCAAGCACTGCCTGTTTCCAGCTCCTGTTCCTCCAAGAGTACGTGCCGTGAGTACATGCACTTCCAAGTCACAGCGGGTTTTCTTGCTGACAATAATTATTTTGATAGAAGACAAAACACAAGAACACAATCACTCTGAAAAATAGCTAACTTTACCTCCATCTTGCTGCAACATGAAATTTCTGTAATCCAGAAAAGAGATAGAGCAGATTAATGAGGCTCTTCAGGACACAAAAAAGGTTGAACACAATGCCAGACACTGCCAGTACAACATAACCCACACAAGGGCAGGAACAAGAACAACATGTAGCAGAAATGGGGCAGTGTGGAACCATTACATCCCACTTGTTTGTATAACCTGTATGGAGAAGCGCAGAGCTCAGCCTTACACCGAATCACTCAGGCAGCATCAGGGACAGGCTCTGAGTGAGTGTAACCCCAAAGGGCACCACTGAGATGAAGTCAGAGATGTCTCTTTCAAACAAGCTCCCAGATTGTTCCCTGAAATGTTTATTCATAATTATGATTTTCCAACATTTACATAAAACTCTCGTTTACAAGCAAAAACAGATGAAAGTCTTACACCATGTGTTCAAGAATCAGTCCAGCAGATTTTTGTGGTTTCTTACATCACTTTCTTGCACACAATGATAAAATCACTCGTAGGTTACGTTTCTCACAATTGATTTCATGCAGCGTTGAAGCTCCACATAAATCCTGTCATGAGCTCCTGGAGGGAATGTTCGAATCACCTACAAAGACTGTAACTCTGACTGAGTTTATAAATCACAGCACATATCAGGTTCCAGTAATAATCCCTTGGCCACCGTGATACTCAGGAAAGGCAAGTTCCTCAACCCAGACCCAGAGCCCAACCAGGACCAAGAGAGGGCAGTATGTCCTACAGATCCAGCCAGCAGGCCAGGAGCTTTCAAGGAGAGAAGTCTCATTTCTTTACTACAGCCGCATCACATTAACCTTGTTTCTTGTGGCAATTAGGCTCCTGCCATCCATTTGGGGTGCATGTCTGTAATCCTACTCGAGCCTTTTGGTCAGCCCTTGACATTGAGGTGCAGGCCTCAAAGGTAGGTAATTTCCCTCAACTTGCTAAAATTTGGTAGTCAGGCAAAAGAATAATGTTTCCACAGAGGACAGGCTGAGAAGCTAGTCATCAGCAAATCTACACGTAGAAAAGTAAAAGATATTAATTGCTCTAGAAATCCAGCTATATTAATCTTGCTGTTCAGGAACCTGCATGTTTTATAGGGTGAGGTAATTTGCATATTACAGAAAAGGAACAATGAAAGCAAGTGGCTGTATCTACTTTTTGAGAAGTACAGAGACTAACTCCTGTGTGTCTGGGACTGGACTGCTCCAGGAAAAGGGCCATTCCCTCGTGCATACCAGGTTAAATCCACTCCAGAAAGGAAAGACTAAGGCTGAATGCAACCCAGAAGAGAGCTGTGTGCATCTGCTGTGCAAAGAGAGCAGAGGACAGGAGAGGGGGCTGTGCAGCAGGAAAAGCGCCTCTCTCCACCCTGAAGATTGGAGCTCATGCTGCACCAGAGAGAGCTAATGGGAAACATTATGCTGCTTCTCCACACCCCTGCCAGCCTCCAGAAATCCACTCCATCGTACAGACAACACTGAGGCTCAGAAGAAGTGGATTATTTCCAACTAACCTCTTTTGCAGTCCTGAGCAGATTCTCCCCTCCTTGTGGAGATTACTCTCAAATCAGAGCACAAGCTAGAGATGTAGGATCTCTCTGCACGTTTATGAATAGCTCACCTGCACATTTCACAGGAGGGCAAATGCCAGTAAGCAGCTTTAATGGCAGCTCAGGCAATGACAATGGCAGCAGCAAAAACACTACTACCTTTCTCCAGTGTGTCCTTATTTCCAACATCCATCATACTAATAGGGACAATTAAAATCTGTGAGAAGCCTCAGGACACTGACAATTAGTGACTGTAGGCAAGGCCTGAAACACAGTCAAGGATCAGTAGTTACAAGTCTGTGAAACAGGCTGGGCAAGTCATGAACTCAGCACACGACTGGCACCTCTTGTCCTCACCTCATCTTCCCCACAAGCCTGTACCACATCTGACACATTTTCTGCACCAAGCTGTGGCCCTTCTCCTGCCCACACACCAGGCAGAGCTTTTAACTTGCCAAACAGTTTGGCACAGATCACAGTGTGGGAGAGAGGAGAGGTTTCAAGGCATAAACAAACCAAGCCCAACCTGGCCAGTGGAAGGAAAGTGATTCGTCACTATTAAATCACATTTGGATGAGCACACTGTGGTCAGGACTCCCAGTGTTTGGGACATATTGCAGGTATGGGCTGTGCCATTTGGTTGGACCCCATAAGCAGACAAACACGTGGATAACCACAGCCTTCCCTGTGTTACATGACTTCGTGCAGCAAACACGTCTGTCTGTCCTCCACCCCGTAGCCCAGCCAAGGCCCACCCCTGAGAGTATGGACAAAATGAGCTGGATCACTGCTCTGCACCACATCAGCAGGAACTGCCTGCTCTGAAAGCTGTGAGAGGCATGTGCTTGTTATGCCGGAGTTTCTGCTCCAAATCCTACAAGCCTTCCTACAGGAAGGTTTTGCTGGGACATCTCATAAGCACCATGTCCAGCAGAACTGGCTCAGATGCTGATTTCTTCCAACATTACTATGAATTTAGCCAATTCTAAGCAAATGCATTTTAAATTATTGTGTGTCTCTGCTTTTGCCCACTTGCCACTGTAAAAAGAAAAAAAAAAAAAAAGAACTGTAAAACACAGAAAGCTCTTTCAGTCCTCCTGCACACAGAGCACCTTTCTTTCCACTGGGGTCTCTAACTTTGACAGAATCAACCTCGAATTAAACAAGGTCTAGCCTGGCCAGCAAAAAGAGACTTTTGATGGAGGACAGGATTCAGAATTGCTCAGTAATATCAGGATTTACAGACCAGTCAGAGCCCACAGCACCAGGTGCTGTATGGATAGAATAAACAGCTCCTGCTCCATAGATTTTTAAAAAGCAGCAGCTAAATGCAACAGGGAGAAGGAAGGGAATAATTAACCATATAATTATACCTCCATGTAGTGTCTGATGGAAATTGCCATCTTGTAGTAAACTGATTTCCACTATGATTATTTGAGGATTGAGGGGAATGAGAGTTTATTTCATGCTTTTAAGAAAAAGCCTGGATATATTTGTGAGAGCAGCACACAAGCAGCAGAGATTGCAGCATCTGGGGAGTGATGATGGCCCTGCACAATGTAATGAAGCATTAAAAAACAAGGAAAGCTGTTGTTGCACTACGGTAACAGATCAAAGGCCGGGAGCACCCCAGGAGCAAAAGGAGTAGCTGATAACAGGGTACAGTAACAGAGCTGATACATGGGTGCGACTCAGCCCTGAAGCACCTTGCTGGTGCAGATAGCAAGCCTTGGAATGAGTCACTGACAGATCAAATGCTCTGTAAATGGGACAACACGGCTGTGCGTGCCAGCAGGCAGATGAGGCAGGAGAAATCCAAGGCTTTAGGCTCTCACAGCCTTGAAGAACCTCTTTGTATTTCTGAAAAATTAATCCTTGTGTTTGAACCAAAAATATTCACATGCTTCCACCCCTCCTGAAGTCCCACCTGCTGATCCCCAAACACCACACTGAGCTCGCTCTCTCTGGCACAGGAGCTGCTGCCTCCCACCCAGAGCCGAGTTCCAGTTTCAGCTGTCCTTCGATCAGCATTTAATAATCCGCGTGAAATGCCAGAATCTGCCTGAATAAGAAATGGAGAAAACGTGTGAAAATGAAACTGAAGCAATGGTAATGTTAAAGAAATTCAAAAAGGGGAAGAGGTTCTTCCACCACAGCCCCTCTGCCTAAATACCTCCAGATTTTTAGTCAGGATGATGACTTTCACCTCTCTCACCTCCAAACTCCTGCATGGGGCTGTTGGTGCCAAGCAGTTGCAGTGCTCTGGTACAAAACCCTGGCAGCAGAAACACAGCTTTGGGTTTGCAAATCACCGAGGGCAAACAAGGTGGTGTTTTGATCAGGAGGCAGCGGTGCCTTTTAACAACGGGAGAGGGTTGTGGACCAGTCTTTAATACAAACCATCTTTCTGTGCTGATTTAAGCCCAGCACCACTCAGACCCGTGTTGCTGTGGAATGGAGTAAAATAAAAAATAAAAGGCGCCAGACCTGTAAAATGGTTTCCACTCGGTGATTCTTTCCCTCACACTCCTTCCAACCTATTCTATTTCACTAATTAGAGCTTAAAAAAAAATCCTCCAGCTTCACAGACTTGTTTCTCAGGCTTCAATGCAGAATTCAGACAATAAGAAACAGAAGAGGCAGGTCTTGCTTTAAAGATCAACACCTAATTCAGAAAGAATCTGCAGAGGGCCAAAAGCCAGCAAGGAGTTCCCTGTTACTCTATTGCACCACATCTCAGCATATACCAGGGAAATGCCAACTGCTTTTGTTTCTGGATATCAGATACACTCACAGAGCACAGAAAACAGCCTTCACCCCCAGAGCACTGCATGTTACTACAAGCTCTGTCACCACTGCCCTCAGCTAGGCTGAGGAAGTCTTTAGGTTGAGCATATCTCACCAGCATTGGATTCACTGTGCTGTTTTCTACCTGCCTAAACAGTCTCTGGTTTGTTCCTCTTTACAGTCTCTTGCTTGTTTGCACTGAATTCTTGCTCCTATTCACAGTCCTACTGATTATGAGACTGCAAAGTCTTGTAAATGCTGGGTTGGCATCACATCAGCTACAAAACTCAGTGTCACACCACATCTCCCTAAAGCAGTGTGTTAACATCAGTGCCCCTGTACCACGGAATGGAGAGATCCCTCTGAAGGGACCAGCAAGCAAGGCTGGAAGAATTTGAGAACAAAGTAAACACACCCAAAGGCTACCCTGTAAAACTGTGTGGTGCCTCACAGACTTGCTCAGTGTAACAAGACGTTTCCATTTCAAATTGTTTCATTTTTAAAATGTCACTGCATTAGTTTGTCCCTGCAGAATTGGAGCTCTACAGTCTACTATTATGTCAGGTTTCCTCAGCTAACTTGGCTGAAGCAGAGAGTGAGCATTCAAGTGCCTGCCTCTGGGTGGGTCTCTCGGGGTGCTGCTGCAGCAGCTTGACTCTGAATATCCTGTTTGTATCTTTTCTCCACTTCACCACCAGCTCAGCCAGAGCCTCTCCAGCATCAGAAATAATTCTGTCCTTGCAGTTCATCTGTAACTGAACTCACATGTCAACACGTCATTTATCTAAGAGGACAGTAAAGAACTGTGACCATAACAGGGAGAGAAAAGATCTTTTAAAGAAGTGATTTTACCTACAACCACATACATTAAAAATGGATTAGTCATAACTGCAGGTTTTTTCAGGGCTCTCTTCCAAATCTGATTCTATTGAATGGCTTCACTCTGCATTTCTGCATCTAAGTCCTTTCAGGTTGTTTTAAAGTTCAGCCTTGGATTTCATTTGCCACAGCCTGCGTAGCTTGTTTCAGGAAGAATGAACAGCCTCCTTGCAATTGTTTCATTTTCCAGCCCAGAGCTGCGGAGATGTGTTGTGAGACCCACGAGAGGGTCTGAGTTGAGGAGCTGAAAACAAACACACACAGTGAAGCAGAGGGGGCAGATCTGCTCAGCCCTTGGAGTCAGCTGTTCTCTCCTTTCAGTCGTGTTTCCCTTAACATACTGTTCCACTCTTTCCACGCTCACGTCATGCTGCTTCCATTCAAAGGAAACAGTATGAAACTTCATTTTTGTATTCAGGAGGCCAGCGGGTACTCGGCTTCTGCTGCAGAAAAACGGTCACGGTTCAGCTCCTGTTCCCTTTGGACACTGGAATAACAGGGACATACTTGCTGGAGGAGGCACAGAAACACCACAAGATCTGTTCACCTTCTTCTTCCCTTTCAGCCCCATGACAGTTTGTAGCAGTTGCAAAAATTAATACATGTTGAGGAACTAATGATATCCCCCTGTCCCTCATAAGGCTTGTTATATAGCCATTTAAAAGAACTGTATTAGAGCTAACTATTGTAATTACAATTACTAGAGTGCACGAGTCCCAGCTTGAAAACAGAGAAAACTGCCTCTTTGCAAATCACTGCTGACAGCAGGCTTGGCCTTGGTGGTTGCCCCAGCACAAATCTCCTTTCTTACTGGCCAAAAGCTGTGAAGGCAGCAAAAACTTCTGTTATAGATGAAGTCTAACAGTGTATTGCAGGAATGTCAGCTGGTGCTTGTGAACAGACTCACGCACTTCTCGTGTTTGTTGTGTGTGAGGCTGCACAGCTGCCTGAGGAGTCAAAAGCATCTGTGCATCTCCTTTGTTAGCTGTCCATTGCAACTGTGCTTTGTAGGGGGGTTACATAGTTTTCCACTGCACAAATGCTTCTAACCCCTCTGCTAAAAGCAGCCAAACAGCATTCATCAATAACTACATATAAAAAATGTGATTTTCAATAATTCAGAGGGATTTGTGCTATCTGGTCCCTGAGTCACTTCTTTAAAACCCACCTATTATGTTTGGCTATAAATAAACCAGATTCAGGAAACTTGAAGAGACTGGGTGGGACAAGGAATACAAGGAAGGAAGGAAGGAAAGATAAAGTCATTCCAGAAAACATAAATTAATTCTTTGTAATACTATACAAAGAATGGGATCTGACATATCTCAGATACTCTTTCCTTGGGTAGTAAAGAGTATAGATTTAGTTATACTGAACAGCAAGTGTCTTGCCCATCCAAAACATGAGATTAGGGAATCCTTTGTAAACATGTTACCCTTGTCAGTGTTTAGTATGTTTAGGGGTACAGGGACAAGATATTTCTCCCCAGAAAGTTATCTTCTTGTCTCCACTGAGTGATGAGATTTCCTGCAAGACACCACCAATGGCTTTGCCATCTCTCCTGTTAATTCAAGCCTACAAAAAAAAGCATTTACCCTGCAGCCTGGGGAGAGTGTTTCTGGCAGATAGGACAGACGCTCTACTTGTAACCATGAGATCCAACTACATGAGGTGCCTAATCCCAAACCATTGACATCAATCAGAAAAAAAAGAACATTCTTCCCTTCCTAACGAAGGAGCTGGGATTCATACAGGCTCACACACACTCCTCAGTCAGGCAACAACTGCAAAGGACTTTTTTCTAGCTACAGGAACCCCAGTTTTCATACAACTCCCTCGGTGCTTTTGTACTATAGAGTGGTGGAGCCCTGTCATGAAATTTTGTCCTGATTTCCCATATTTAGCCATTATTTATAAACAGTAAGTTTTAGCTCATACTAAGCTTCCTTCAGTAACGTATTTCTATGCTACTTCTAACAAAATATGAGAAAGAGATTCTTTTGTCCTGAGTAAAACATATACATGAAATTAAAGATTGTTTGGCAACATAATGAACTTTAAATTTGCTTCTAACAAAGTCTCTGAGTATATGTGTGACACTCATGGCTAGGACACTACAACAAAGAAGGAAACAAACTCAGGGTGGCAAAGGATGTTTTCCAATTACATCTGAGATTTTGGCTGGAATTCCCCAAGAGCTGTAAACAACAAGGGAAACCTCCAAGTTCAACAAGCTAGAGAGTCACCTCTTAGTCTGGCTGTGTGTACGTTCCACCAGAACAATACAGCTGTTTCTCTTTGAGGGGAAACGCTGCAGTTGCTGTTTAAATCGTGAGAGAGAGCTGTAAACATGGGAGTGGCTTTAAAACAAGCTCATGAAGAAAAGCATAAAAGCATTTGCAGTTAAAGACAAATTATTCGAACCTTCCTACAGTAACATCTCTGCAGAAGCCATTGCAACTCTCCATCAAACTATTTTTAGACTACATGGCCACATCATGGTCAAGCCAAAAAGCCAGGTACAATGTCACGGCATGACCATTTACTAGTACAGCTTCTGTTCAAAAACCTCTCCTTTCTGTAACGTAGGGGTTCCTCATACCTGGACATGTTTCAGGATACGCATATGATGCAGTCTGTAGAAAGTAACCACCTTTCATGAAATAACACAATCAACTAGTAAATGTGTGTCAGATCAAACTGGCAACTACACAGGCACAAACTCAACTTATGCAAAGGCTGATCTTGAGAATATTTGTTCCCTCCTTCAATTTCTTTCCTCCCCTTTTCCCCTTAGGGAAAGACTCACTGCTTTCCTTGTTTTCAGTCAGCCTAGTTTGCTGTGCTTCTATCTGCAACTTTTCTAGGATTGACAATGCATGAAAAACATTTGCAAATTGGGACTTCCAAGCTGAATAATGTCTAGAGAAGGATGCACCCATTCCTTCACTAAACCAGAATGTGTGATCTTGCCCTTTAAGCAGTCTCGTGACAGATGCTGTCAGTGAAGTCTAAAAACTAACTTAAGGACCAGTACCCCTCACTGTTAGTTATGCTGAGCTGCTGTGCCCAAGTATTATCCCTACATACTGGTAAATTCAAACTCCCTTCAGACTTCCACCAGGACAGCTGGACTACAGAGCATAGGTAACATAATGTTAAAGCAGCCTCTTTTTCCTCAGTCACCTGGGATTACAATTGGTTTCTCCATCACTTTTGGTAGTATTCTTTAGTTAGCTCAGCCAGAGCACTTACTTGAAAATTAATCTAAAAGCAATAATGACACCGAATAAATATCTTACTTTTTCCAACTTCTTCATTAGTAAGAGAAAATTATGCCAACTGATTTCATTAGGCTATGAGGATTAAACCATCATTTATAATATCCTTTAAAAATAAGAAAGTGTCATTTAAATGCTAGTCACATGAGTAAGCAGTGAGTCAATATTCTGCATATTAACTGAATGCTTTTGAAGTGCTGGTGTCTTTCTGAAGCCTGCCAAGATTGAGCCATAACAATTTCTTTTATAACTGGAGATCAGGCTGAATGAGAGACCTTCCTTAGATACAGAAGCTGAAGATCAGAGTCATGTGCACATTACCTCCATTCCACTGAATAACAGCCTAGAGAAATGTCAGCCTAGAGGAAAAGAATCAGAGATGAATAAGCAGGATGAAGGAGCTGTGATTACCTTTTGGGTCAGCATATTCCTTGTATACTGATCACTGGTGGTATACTGCAATCTAAAAGTTAATCCAAAACCTTGCCAGTCCAACAGACTGATCTATCAGTCTGTCTCTTTCTACAGACAAACTCTGGAGCAGAGTCCAACAATGAGCTCTGGAAGTTCATGTGAGAGACCTAAATACTGTTGGTGTCCCCTCCACTTGAAAGTTTCCTTTATGATAAATGTGATTCGTATCTGAGACTTCAGACAAGGGTTTCTAGATTCCTAACCCCCGTGCCTTCAGTGATGCCAGCCACAGTTAACATACTTGCCAGAAAACATGGGCCTCCAAGGGCAAATGTTTATATGCAGATACCAGCACTGATCTTGACAACTCTTTTATCTGTTTCCTCCTTCCTCCTCTTCTCTGGACATAGAAAAGACATTGTTACAATGAGGTGATAAATTTTGCTTGGGAGAGTGCCAAGAGATCCAGATCTACTGACTTTTGTGCAGTACAAGAGTTCACCAAGCGTGTTTAGGGAATGTGTATAACTTACTCTCTCCTTTGGGCACAAGAATTTTTTTTCGTTTGTACCCTGCTTTATTTTGCATGGATTTGCATCTCTTCTTGTTATATTATCATAGAATCCTGGAATGGTTTGGGTAGGAAGGGACCTTAAAGCTCAATCCCTGCCATGGGCAGTGACACCTGTAACTAGACCAGGTTGCTCCAGGCTTTATCCAACCTGGCCTTTGACACTTCCAAGGATGGGGCAGCAACAGCTTCTCTGGTCAACCTGTGCCAGGGCCTCCCCACCCTCACAGGGAAGAATTTCTTCCTAATATTACATACTTAAAGAATACATTTCTAGTGAGGAATAAGGAGGAACAGAGAAGAAGCTGGAGGGCTGGCAGCGATCAGACAGTGCACTCCCAGGAACCAGAGCATCCCTTCCAGCCCTCCCAGATGGTACCCCAGGGGCAGGAGCCGGGACTTCACCTGGCATTAAAAACCGACCCCCATCCCCTCAGCCAAGGGCACACTTGTCCCCGCCGCTTGCTCCTGCCCACAGATAACCTGCCTTGCCCACCCTCCCCTCGCCCCCGGACCCGTCGTGTTTCTCTGTGACAGCCT